>WNWU01000018.1:12726751-12793274 GCA_012654045.1 Ptyas mucosa | reverse complement strand
TTCACCAATAAATCAGTCCAGTAAATCAGTCCAAACAACTCACTCTGATTAGCAAACCACGATGGTAGCAGATCCATCAACAGATAGCAACTCCTTCACAATAGCAGTTCATAGCAGTTCAGTCACAATAGCAGTTCATAGCAGCAGCAGTTCATAGCAGCAGCAGTTTCTAACAGACCAGGTTACAATACTTTGTTTAAATATATTCCCAACTAGTCATTATCCCATTACAGCATGACTCAGCAAGAATGTAATATTTACAGTTTAAAGTTACAGTATCCATATATTGCCTGGACAACTGGTTCTAACATTATATATACCATATAGAATCCTAACAGGGTTGAAGGATAGGAGTATAATGGCATCAAGGAATTTTACTGCACAATAAACACCGCTTCATGCAAAAAGCCAATTAGCTGTTCTTTCTCCTGGCTTATTATACAATAAGTCTGCGACTATAGATAACAAACTAAATGTGGAACATTTTAACGTAATTCATCCTTGTCCAGTGACCTCAGAGGTGGCATGCAAGCTGTCAAACAAGATTGGACAAGCTGATTTCTATTGTACTGAGAGGCAAGGGAGCCTTCTAAGGAAATGCATTTTAAAAGAAAGGTTTGGGAAAGGGAGGAGGGAAGACACAGACCGCTTGCTCTTTGGTAGTGTGTTGCACAAGATGTTGGAGCTTTTTTAACGCATAATTTCTGAGCAAGTGTGGATGGCTGTTATTTTCAGCCATGCATCTACCAACACTGTTATTAGGGAGATTTGAAAATATCTTCAGATTTCGCTAGTAATCATACCACCAAGTGAACCTCTGAAAATAAATCATTTGGCCTAAAAATTGCTAGCTTCATTTATATTAATACATATGGACCAGTGGTGAAATCTGAACCGGTTTACTAGTGGTTTGCTGGCTGCGCATGCGCAGTGCACCAAATGCGAAGTGCATGCATGCAGTGCACGTCAAAAGGAGGCATGGGGTAAGTAGAACAGTGCACGGCGGGGGGGGGGGAATCAATTCTGGCGCGCGATCTTTTTTTTTACTTTTAAAAGCATTTTTTGTACAACCTATTCAGCCAAATAGGTTGTTAAAAAAATGCTTTTAAAAGTAAAAAAAAGGCTCTGATGATCAGGCAGCTCAGCTGGAATCGTCAGAGCCTTTTTTTAACCTTTTAAAAGCATTTTTAACAACCTATTCAGCCAAATCGGTTGTAAAAAAAAGTGCTTTTAAAAGTAAAAAAAAGGCTCTGACGATCGCGTGGCTCAGCTGGGATCGTCAGAGCCTTTTTTTTACCTTTTAAAAACATTTTTAAAAAGAAGTGGCAAGCGGGCGACTGGGCAATTGGGTGGGCATGGGCAAGGGGGCCAGGGATTTTTGCTACCGGTTTTCCGCCACCATTGCTACCGGATCGGTCGATCCAGTCCAAACTGGGAGCATTTCACCCCTGACATGGACCTATATTTTTTTCTTTCCATTCCATTCATATCTACCAAGCAGTTCTCAATAAACTAATTTTCTTTCTCTTGTTAATTTTTTTAATATGTATGTCTCCATAGGTTTTATTCTGTTTTATTTTACTGCTTTTCTCTGCACTTTTTCTACAAACATTGAAAATTTTGTTTTGGAGTGATCTGTTTTGTATAGAATCCTGTTTGCACATACAACCTATTATCCACCAGGTGTAACTTCCAAACCATCTGCAAGGACAGTCCTACATAAAACAACTTATAGTAGTTTAACTGAGAATAGAGGCATGGTGGCTCAGTGAATTAATGACGTTCAGTGACTTAATAACGGTCTTTGCTCTAGCGATTCAAGTCCTAACACTGCACGATGGGGTGAGCTTCCATCACTCACCTCAGCTTCTGCCCACCTCACAGTTCAAAGGCATGTTCTATGTGTGTAGATAAATAGGTACCACTTCAGTGGGTAGATGAACTGGTGCTTAGTGTAGATGGTCAGAATCCTGGTCAGAGCTGAACCTTCCCAGTTGGAACACCCATTTATGGGGCAGTTTTGGTGGAGGGAGAGGGCCTCCGATAATGTTGGAGAAAAGCTACTCATCTTTCTTTCTGGGATGGAGATAGCCTGCCTTGCTGTGGAGCACCTTGGAAAGCCTGTGAGAGTGAACCAAACAGAGCTAGCAAACAGGCAGCCAGATTACACTGCATTAGGAGTATAAGTCTCCTGGCTAATGTAACATCGCCATATGCTAAATAAATAAATAACTGAGAATGACAAGACCATAAGTCACAGTGCATAGCAGCTCACAGTCCAGGAAAAGTACAACTGGCAGACTTACTGAAGATGACTGAAGAATCTTCTGATTTTATTGCTTTCATAATGAATTTCACAGAAATGTTTTTTGTATTAGGAAACATTAATCTATTTTTTTCAATATTTCATGGAAAAAGTTCACCTAGTTCCCATCTTCTGCCTCTATTTCCTTTCTGTACTTCTTCCTTCTAAACCTTAAAAAAAAACTATAAATCACAATGAAACATAAGAATGACAAGCCACTTTATGATCAAGATCGGTTGCAACATCTAAATAACAATGCACTATTAAAGTGTCAGAGTTACCGTATTTTTCAGAGTATAAGACGCACATTTCCCTCCCCCTAAAAAGGGGTTGAAAATTTAGGTGCGCCTTATACACCAAATGTAGCCCCGCCCACCCACTGGCCCCCACCCTTTGGCCTCTGCCTCGCAGCAGTTACCTCCTTGCAAGCAAACAGCAAGAAAAACAGCTCCTTTCAGCTTCAGCACAACCTAATTAGCACAAGTTGATTGGATCGGCCTCCTGACTCTCAGCTGATTTGCTCTCAGCTGTTTTGTGGAGGGCTTTGCTGCTTGCTGCAAAGAGGTAAATTGCTGGAGCAGATTTTTTTTTTCCTTGTGCTAATCAAGCTATACTGAAAATGAAAATGAAAGTAAAGCAGGCTGTTTGCTGTTTGCTGCAAACGAGGCAAAATTGCTCAGAGGCAGAGGGAGACTTCTTTTTCTTCTTTTCCTCACCAAAAAAAGGTGCGTCTTATACTCCGAAAAATACGGTAAATTAATTCTTGTAGTGACTGTCTGAGCTTCTGTTTGTCCTACAAGGACACGACTTGCAGAAATGATATTTTGCTGCTTTTGGCTCTTCTGGCACTATGGAATTCTTTTCTTGCACAGTTTTTTTCTGTGCAAGAATTTAAGCAAACAGTAAACCATCCTGTTTAAAACTGCCTTCCAGTGAATTTGTAATTGGCTTTTATGCAATGAGAAGTAATCTGAATTTTTTCTGTATTGGGTGGCTGTTTATCTGATCATGCTTCTGTCTGTATCGAACAATATTGTGAGGACATAACCATAAAAAGCCACTTTAAAAATACTAATACAATTAGAAGAATGAAGTCTAAAAAACCCCAAACAAATAGAAAAGAGCTCATAAAAGTAGCAGGGGAAAAAGAATGAATTCTTAACCAAATGGCTTGTGCCAATCAAATTGGGTCCTTGGCAAGTAATCACCAAAGATAAATCCAATCAACCATATAAAAAATTGTAGTTTAATTCCCCCGAGCAACGAGCAGAAACCACTTTGTTTCTCCTTTCTTGAAATAAAGGAACAAATTTGCTTCTGTTCAATATGGCTGCCTAAGACATTGTGATGAGATTTTTACCTATTGTTCAAAATATCATCTGTTCAAACAGCAGGTCCTGCATTGTTTTGTTTTCTTGTTTGTAAAATCTAATAGTAAAAATGGTTTTGAAAACTCTTGCAGGAGAGTTTGCAAATTTTCTCTCTAAAGCTTATTTATAGGACCAGCATGTTCTGGTGCGAGCTGACAAAAGTTTTCCATCTGCCAGAAAAGTTAAATTCTCATTCAACAGGTCTAACTCCTTTCTGTTCCCCCCTACTTCTTTTTCCCCCCATGGGAGAGTACCTGCTGCACAGCTGCTGAGGGCAACGTATCATTGCAAAAGTATAATGTGGCACACTTAAACCTGTGTTTCTCATTGTTCTGGAAAGCAGTTTCCTGCTAATAATGGAAAAGGTGACAATGTAATGCATTAATGGCCACTTTCCCATTGTTTGGTAAAGTCCTTACGTCATTAAATTGTGGGGTTTGTATAAGGCCTAAACAATAAACTCTACTTGATTGCAATAGAAAAGGCTCTTTTGATATTTTATAGCAGCTCAGACTGCCTGCTATCTGTAATTACAGTCAATATTTCGACTGGAGGAAAATGCCTTAATTTGCTTAATGTTTCACGCGTGGAAAAACAATCAAGCGTTTCCTTCATTTGTAATTATGTTACTGGCTCTAGGTGCACTTTTCCAAATTATAAGCAAGCCTGCCCAACGTAAGTACTCAGCTTAAAACCTTTTCACATTTAGCTGTCCTGCCACTGCTGAATTCCACCAAGATAAGCCTCTTTCCTTGGCTACAGACCTCTTCAAAATTCTAATTCTATATCCAGGAACCTAAATTCCTATTAATATGCTCCCTAATCTTGGTTGGGTTACCTGGAAAATAAGCAGGCTGGGGCACAGATCCTTGTTGTGTTAACACTGTGCCAATTTACCTGCTGTCATTATTTTACAGATGCTGGCTAGATCATGTTTATTGGCTGTTGAAGCCTGAGGCTGGCTTGTTCATTGTGCAGTAAGATTTTGCACTGAATGCAGAGAAGCACCATGTGTTTAACTGCAAGTATGATGCCATTGGCAGCTGTTCTACTATTATCTATTTCTAAAGAGGCTTGGTGAGGAATCAGAACATGCATCATGCCAGAGTTACCCCTCCCCCCGCCTCTCCCCTGGAAGTAGTTGTGCTAACTAGTTGTTTTGAGGGGAAAAGTAAAAAGCTGCTCATATACAGATTATTCAATTTCACATACTCTAAAATATGTAGCCACGCTTTGTACACACAGACAAAAATGTATCCTCTCATGGCTGCCAGTAAACAGACCTAAACAGACAAGTTTCTTTCTACATAGTTGTAGCTTCTAGACCAGTGATGGCTAACCTTTTTGCCATTGCGTGCCAAAAGTGGGGGGAGTGTGGGCCCCAGAGCTTTTCTAGGAGCCTGGGGAGGGCGAAAACGGCCTTTCCCACCCCCTGGAGGGCCTCCAGGGGCCAGAAGCAGCCCATTTGCTGACTCCCGGTGGTCCCAGAAGGCCCAAAAATCATCTGGCGGAGCTGAGCTTGCGTGCCCACCGATATGGCTCTGTGTGCCACCTGTGGCACGTGTGCCATAGGTTTGCCATCACGGTTCTAGATTAAGAAACTTCCTCCTTAGCTTGTAGTTCCTTGGAATTCGATAGATTCTTTTTTTCCTCACATGGTCATTCCAGTTTATTCTGATTCCTAATTTGGCAACATTTCCACAAAACTAAGTGGCAATTTGCACAACTTCACTCTTTTTTTTTTTTTTGCAACAAAGGACATTAAGGAACTGCAATAAGACAGCAGAATACTTGAAATACTGATAGATAGTTATATGGACCAAGTGCTGAGTTCTTACTGACATAGCTTAGTCCTCCTAGCTCAGTTGATCTCACTGAATAAAAACAAAGAGGTATCATTTTTATAGCATTCACTCTTGGGGGAAAAAGGAATAAAAAAGGTGGGAAATGAATATAGGGAACTGTTTACATTAGGCCAGACTGTCAATTCATTTCACCCAGTGCTACTGGTAGCTACAGTAAATTTCCTTTTTTGCATATAAGTTTTATTTTGATTAAAATGGTAAAAAATAATACAAACTAAACTTAAAGGAAGAAAAAAGAGAAAGAATATGATAAAAATATATAAAGAAATGACTTTCAACTCTCATTACATATGTAGACAAAATTAGTAATGCATCATTCCTTGTAAAGTTATAGACAGATATTTCTTCATCTCATATCTCATCCCTTATCTATATGTAAATTCCTAAAATATCAACTTTAATTCTGATGTCAGCAAAAAAGGGTTTCTTTGCAAAGACACATCTTACTTTGACTTTGATCAAATAAACCAACTTTACATTTCTTCCTTTTACTTATGATAGTTTTAATTTTTAATTCATTCAAATATTGTAGGATTTGATTTCTCTTCAATTCTTCTTTATCCCATTGTATAGACCTCTGGGTTTAACAAGCTTCTTTTATAGATCCAACCAGAAAACATTCTCTAGGTCATTCTCTTGGTTTGTTATTTGAATTAATTTTTAGAACTTCAGCCAGTTTCTTTGGTATACCAATAAAGCATTCTTTTTCAAATAATTCTTTTGGCCTATCATTTGTAGTTCCATATTTGGTACTTCTCTATCTTGTCTTATAAACCAAGATATAAACCAAAATAACTCTGATTCTCACAAGAAACTATTTATTTTTTATGTTAATTCCAAAATCTTACAGTAAAATCAATTTTCAAAATTTAGTTGGACCCATAATCCATTTTAACTTTCTTAGATCACAGTCTTATTTAATTTTTTGCAGTTTATTTCAAATTCCTTAAATTCTTATGCTTGTAATTAATTTTTCATTTTTTTCAGCATTGAGTCAATCCTATCCAGTGACTTTTCAAACTTATTGTCCCAAAGGTTTCTAATAGCTTTAAGATGGTTAACAGGCAAATGCCAAAACTGATCGAGGCTTGTGAACATAGTGTTCTTTAAAAGACTCCACTCAGGTTATGACCAAAGTGACGAATTCATTCATCCCAGTACTCAACTCCATGGAAGACCACTGTCCTGTGGTTTTCTTGTGAACAGCAGCCAATCAAAACACATTTGGGCAATCTCCCATCCTTTCCTTATCCTGAGAGGTTCCAGAGAACTGTCTGTTCACCAGTTTGAAAAACTATTCAGTCTTTGATTTAAATATATTGAGCCATTAGCAGAGGAAGCACTTTAATAAGCACTCACTTTCTTATTCTAGTCAATGATTTCCAGATTTGCAGCTAGGGATATAAATTACCATATATAAATTATATAGAACTTGGAGAGGTGCATAATTAGCTACTTTATTACTTTTCCTATTCTTGTCTTTTGCTTTGTAAAAATGCAGATCATAATCTCCTTCATTATAATGTTTGTCTTTTTGGCTAGCATGTAAATTTGCAGTATTGTTTAATTCAATTTATAATTGTAATGACCCTTCAATTCATTAAGCAGTGCCTTTAAGTACAATCTTGGTCTAGTGAAGCCATCTGTGTAGCACACACAAAAAAAAGTCTGAGATAATGCTGGGAACTTTTCAATTGACTACTACATCACTGTGTGAAGATAAGGTTCTGCTAGGCAAAATATTAAAGAATCAGAGGGAAAAGATTGGCTTAGCCAAGCCAAGTGACATCACCAAGCTACCAGCCACACTATCTACGACCTTGAAGGCCATATATTTTCTTGAAAGTAGTGTGGCTCCTTCCTAACTGTAAAAATTTCACTGCCCTGGCAGTTCCCAATAACTTGCAATTAAAAATAATTTTTGAAGGAATATATCTACTGCAAAACCATTGCTGCCCAGTTTCTTTTTTAATATTTGTGTAGTGGCACAAATTATTTATTTAACTACTGCTTTTCTGCTCAAACTGAACATCTTAGTCATGTTCAATTTGTCCTTTTAAAATCTATACAAAGAGATGGATATCTGCAGGGAGAGTTATAAAAGTCAATATGTATTTATTTTCTTATTTAGTACAAATAAATCATATTTATAAAGCTGAGAGCCAGCTTAGTCTAGTGGTTAGGGCACAAGGGTAGAAATCAGAGGACTGAGTTCTAATCCCACTTTAGGCATGAAAGCCAGCTGGGTGACTTTGGGCCTGTCACTCTCTATCAGCCAACAATGTCAGACTCAGGCGACAAGCTAGTCAGTCAATTCCTGTCCCCACCAATGAATCAACACTTGGTTGATGATGGGGGAGGGGGGAGTAGACCCTACACTTGCAGGAGAACTCTAGGGCAAAAAATCATATTTATGAGGCTGCCCAATTCCAGGCAACTCTGGGGGGAGGGAGGGCTGCAAGAAACAATGAGTGCTTGCATGGAAGGCTCTCAAGGAGTTCTATGAAGTAGATTGGGAAATTTTAAACAAGCAGCAATTTATAAGATAGCAATGGCAAACCACTCCTGCATTGCTGCTAGGAAAGCAACATGGATGTGCCAGTGAAGTCACCAGGACTCAAGGTAGACTGAGGAAGACGTTCCCTTTACCTTTTAGTAGAGAGTTGCCTTGGTTACTGTTGCTATGGAATGGAGACTTCATGCCAACACTTTAAAAACTGTAAAGTTGAAATGATGAGTAAAGCCCCAAACCTCCTCCCCACAATATATGTTTGTTTCTCCTTTAAACGCATATGCAAGTCAGTTTAAAAGTTAGGACATGACTATGAAAAAAAAAATAGACTGTTGCATAAATATCACACTTTTCATCTGAGAACATAAAACACTGACCCAGAAATATATCCTTAAACAAATTGCCAGGTAAGCTAGTCTGAAGGATAATGATTGATCCACAGATACCAGTAAACTTCCTGGTTAGGCAGATCTCCCTGCTTTTAATCCAATATTCTAATCAATACACATTTGATGTTACAGATGAGGGGAGCAGAGTTGTAAAAGAAGCCAATCTTCTGGTGGAATCCTGCCAGAAAAGATCTAGAGGCCAGGGGCTGAAGCTTCCGTGAGAGGCAGTGAAGCCTCCAATAAGCAATTGACCCAGGACTAAGTTGTTTCAAGAAAGCTCCGGCTGGAGGGAGCTTCAGCAAGATTTGAAGAACAGATTTACTGTGAAGGTCATAGGAAACAGAAAGAGCCGAAAGCAGGGGACATCTGCTCTACTACATCTGCTCTGACTGTGTGGGATTTAGCTGGGATAGAGTTTAAGAAGAAGCTGGTTGGAAGGAAGAGCAATTGGAAGCTTTTTTGATAGGAAAGCTCCTAAGAAACAAACCCTGTTATTTTGGCGTATTAAGTGGAGTTCCCTTATTTCAACTGTTTGGAAAATAATGCTTTATTTCTTTTTGTAGTTCTCTTTTAATCAAGGTCCTATTTGTGTTGATCTAGAAAAGTTGTTTCATATATATTCCATTGAAGCAGGTTATTGGATTCATAAGCCTCGGGAATTTATTTTAACATTAAAAAAAAATAAGGTCCACCAATGATAAAAAGATTCATGCAGTCATATCTCCACATTTTGAAAAAGTTTATCAAAAGAAGTGTTGCTGGTAGATTAAGTAACATGAAAGGCTCTGAGGTTCTAGGCCTGGGTACTAATGATTCCTTGATCTGATGTGCCTTTTGGCTTGTAGATCAGTGTGCAATCACATTCCCATCTTCAGAGCAAGAGAGGGAGGGAAATAGATAATAACATTGTTGCTGCCTTTGCTTTTTCTTGAAATGGTGTCCAAAGGCTTACTCAACTGCCCAACTGACCCATTGCTAGAATAGGCATGCAACTGTTTGTGGACGATAGAAACAGATGACATTGTTCTCTATCAATAGCCAAGATGCATGCTTCCAATATACTGTGCTTCCAGTATACTTTTTCTGGTATATCCCCTCAAAAGATCTTGTTCATTTGGGATACAGTACTTCAGTTTGTTGCAGAGCGGTTCATCCAGAGCAGTTCATTAGCTAATTTGCAGAGGAAGAACCACCCTTCAGTTAATCCAGTGTTACTATGTGTTCCAGAAAACGGAGACCTAGACCTGCTGGAGTGCATGGTAAGCACTGAAGGGATGATACTTCTACTGTTGAAACAATATTTCCTTAATTTATTCATTTATGTAATTTCTATACCATCTAAACTATGTGACTCTTAGAACTTAGAATAACAGAGTTGGAAGGGACCTTGGAGGTCTTCTAGTCCAACCCCCTGCCCAGGCAGGAAATCCTACATCACTTCAGACAAATGGTTATCCAACATCTTCTTAAAAATTTCCAGTGTTGGGACATTCACAACTTCTGCAGGCAAGTTGTTCCACTTATTAATTGTTTTAACTGTCAGGAAATTTCTCCTTAGTTCTAAATTGCTTCTCTCCTTGATTAGTTTCCACCCATTGCTTCTTCTACCCTCAGGTGCTTTGAAGAATAGTTTGACTCCCCCTTCTTTGTGGCAACCCCTGAGATATTGGAACACTGCTATCATGTCTTCCCTAGTCCTTCTCTTCATCAAACTAGACATAGCCAGTTCCTGCAACCGTTCTTCATATGTTTTAGCTTCCAGTCCCCTAGTCATCTTTGTTGCTCTTCTCTGCACTCTTTCTAGAGTCTCAACATCTTTTTTACATTGTGGCGACCAAAACTGAATGTAATATTCCAAGTGTGGCCTTACCAAGGCATTATAAAGTGGTATTAACACTTCACATGATCTTGATTCTATCCCTCTGTTTATGCAGCCCAGAACTGTGTTGGCTTTTTTGGCAGCTGCTGCACACTGCTGGCTCATATCTAAATGGTTGTCCACTAGAACTCCAAGATCCCTCTCACAGTTACTACTATTGAGCAAGGTACCACATATAAGGTACCTGTACATTTTGTTTTTCTTCTTTAAATGTAGAATCTTGCTTTTTTCACTGTTGACTTTCATTTTGTTAGATAGCACCCAATGTTCAAGTCTGTTAAGACCCTTCTGTATCTTGAGCCTGTCTTCTGGAGTGGTGGCTATTCCTGCCAGCTTGATGTCATCTGCAAATTTGATGAGTTCCCCATCTATCCCCTCGTCCAAGTCATTGATAATTATATTCCTCTTATATGGAACCAAGATTCCATATAAAAGAAACAGCAATTGACATGCTGGTTCAAAAACAGGCTATAATAGAAGGACAGAAATTAATAAAGCAATGAATTCTATTTCATTTTCTTAAAGCATAGTCCACCACTTTTCATGAAACAGTATCCAGTAGTTTCATCTATCATGTTTCCCCAAAAATAAGACCAGGTCTTATATTATTTTTTTCTCCAAAAGACACATTAGGGCTTATTTTCCAGTTAGGTCCTATTTTCAGGGAAATACAGTACTAAAATGCATCTGTTTGACTGACAATCTTAACTGGGACTTATTTTTGGAGGTAGGGCTTACATTACAAGCATCCTGAAAAATCCTGAAAAGTCTTATTTTCAGGGAAACACAGTATTTTTCCTTTTACGGATTTCCGTGTAGATTTTTAAACTAGCAGTTAAGTTCTACAAAACCATTATTTTTAAAGAATAAGATTATATCTCTTCAACCAATTGTGCCATAATCTTCAGAATAAAACAATACTATTAAAATTAAGACTCTGTAATTTTCAAGTGATCTAAATATGAAATGACAGAAATGCTGTTTCCATGTGGGAGTGTGAATATTGTGGTCTGTATTTAATCAGCTGCTTCCATTGTTGTAGCCGATCATTCAGGTTTTATGAATTTTGAGACCACTGTGATTCCTGCAAACTAAGATAATACTGGATCCTACCAAATCTAATCTCAAACAAATACCATTCATAATATAATATTTCACTTTTTCTCCATTGCAATTCTCTGACCATTTTCATTCCAGTTTAGTACCAGTTTATATGCAGTGTTTCCTAGGGCTACTAGGTCAAGGCTACAAATATTTGGAAGACCACTAGATGGTATGAACAGTTAGACTGCCTGACTTTATTTGCTGCTACTTGGTGGTTATCTTGATTTTAGCATTCCACATCTAATAATCCTAGCATATCCACATAGTATACTACTGTTTAGCACTGATTTCCTGTTTGTGATGATGCTGTGAATATATTTCTCTCACCTCTCTCTTGATTAAAGTGTTTTCAGACTTCTGTATTATCAGACTTTGTGGACAAAGGCTGATAATTGAGTAAATAAAAATGTCATTGCATATTATTTTGTTTTTAATAAACTATTGGAATGACAACTAGACCTGAACATTTAACAGCTGGCTTAATTTCATGCTGGCTTGCCTTTATTTTTCTTATGAAGCAGTATTTTATTATAATGTATGAAATATCAGCAGTCATGGGAATTCACAGAAAAGAATAATGGATTTTAATGGTTAATATCATCACTTGAGATTATGCTCCCAAACAATTTGGCAGCCATAATAACTGGGGGAGAATAAATATGTGATCCAGATTCTTAGCTTCTGTAACCTGGCTCACCTGATTTTTGTAAGAAATCCATCCTGCATATAGAATATATATAAAAGTAATGTAGCTTGGAGGCAATGACACAGGCATATTCAGACCAGAGGTGGGTTTCAGCAGGTTCTGACCAGTTCTGGAGAACCGGTAGTGAAAATTTTGAGTAGTTCAGAGAACCAGTAGTAACTGGCCCCGCCCCATCTATTCCCTGCCTCCCAAGTCCTAGCTGATAGGGAAGAAATGGGGATTTTGCAGTAACCTTGCCCTGGAGTGCGGTGGGAATGGAGATTTTACAGTATCCTTCCCCCACCACGCCCACCAAGCCACGCCCATCAAGCCACACCCACAGAATCGGTACTAAAAAAATTTGAAACCCACCATTGATTCAGACTTATGATTGAGCGGACATGCATAGAATTGTTCTGCTTTTTCCCATTTTTTTTTCACTCAAAATTATCAAGATAAAGAAAAGATGCTTTCTCTAAGAAGTTTTTTTTCTTGAAAAAGCAGCATGTAAATGTGCTGGCCTCTCAAAAAGCCTTGACGACCTAGCTCTGTTTTCAGATTTTGGGTCCCATGTGTGGGAAGGGCCCCATTTCCTGGTAATGCTGACACAAAGGACTACAATATATGTAGTTGCTATTTGTATTTAATTTCTATTTCCTATTGTTTTAATTGTTTAATGGTCTTTACGATTATTCACCATCCAGAGTCCCTGCTTTGAAATTCATAGCTATACACACTGAATGAATAAATACATACAATAAATATAAATATTCCAAAGAAGAAATAAAACAGATTCATTGCCATTATTTAACCTGACTCAGGGGGAAATCTACCCCAATTTTTTATATAATTAGATCTTTCTTCTTAATACTCTTCACCCAGTACATTTAGGTGCAAACACATCATTTATCTACTGCAGAAGACCAAAGGCCCTTTATGGAAAATATTTTGAGCTTAAAAAGCTCAAAAGTCCTTGAATATTCATAAAACAATAACTATATTGGGAGAATGTATCCTTCCCTTGGTTATGGTTTTAAAATAAAGTAGGGCTATTTTGAGTAGCACTGTTTTAACTTTTCTAAAAGTCTCACAGTCCTGTGGCTTAAAAAAGAAAAAGAAAAATTCACCATATCTAGTAGTGCCGCTAAGGCTGGGACAGATGGGGGGAGGGGGGAAGGGACTGGGGACATCAGGAACAAATGGCAATGTTTAAATAAATGGTAGGGTTGCTGATCGACGATTCACAAAAACAGGCCATTTTTACCCTCATGATTTATAACATCTTAGAACATAATAATAACAAAGATCAGCTTTATGTTTAGGGATGACCTGGTGGTGCTGGAAAATATGATATACCACATGTGTGGAAACAATTTAAGAGAAAGTGCTGTATAAGGGTTTAAAATGGGCGGGGGTATCCATGTGATAAGGTCCAAATAGGACAACTGCCACAATGATGTAAATGAAACTCTGTGTTTTATTTGCGTGGCACGTGTGGCCCATTAAAAAAATGGGCAGAGCTTCAATCACATCATCTCACCTACTATCTCAATTTTTTGGCAACCCCTTCCTCCCTACCCATCCCCCGAGAATGACTAAAAGGCTTGTTGAGCTGTGTGCTGAACTATTGCAACATCCAGTGCTTATCTATTAGAAAATAAGAGATTTGAGCTAATAGCCATAGGATACTGTTAGTATTTGTCAGCTGGCTTGGTGAATACTGCCATGTACTGTATAAGTTTCGGTTGGGCTTCTGTGGTTGTAAGCAGGCTCTAAAACCAAGCATGCTGATATTATTGCTTTTATTATGTGCTCAGCAGAGCTGAGGCAAATATAACTGGGAGGAACCAAAGCATCCTCCAAGGAAATCAGTGTGTGACCAGCAGATTGAGCAGAAAACATAGCCTAGGTAATCAGAATCTCAAAAATGTCAAGTCTTCAATCCAAGCATAATTTGCTGAGAAAGTAGGGTTACCGAGGAGCAAATTTGATTCTTAAATAGGTCACCAATCTAGGGAGTTTCAGCTTCTGTGCCTCTCAGTCCTTTGTCTGCCTGCAAGGTAATTTTATTGTCCTCATGAACTTGAAATCTATTTCAAGAAATCCAAGATAGACTCTGGGACCATGACTTCCATATTCAAAGAGGCCAACATGATATGATGCTTGCTGTGCTGAGGTCATCCATTATGTTTTTAAGGTTTTCTCCAGGCTCCTGCTCCTTTTCTAAAGATGGATCATCCATGAAAGTTTTGGCACATGGGTGTTTTAGAAGATGTTTCACATTTTCTGTAGGTGGGATGAAAGCTAGTATCCAATGTCATGACACTACTAATATTTTGAAAGAGATGCTTCAAAGCATGTAGGAACACACATGAAGTGTATCTTTTCAAATACTTAAAGCAAATTTATGTGGCTGCTCCCAGTTGTCTCTGCAGACCTGCACATTAAGCAAAGTGGCTTCTAAAACATCCAAGGAAAGCTAGAAAAAGATGCAGCTGCTTTAATAGTCTGAAAAGAAGCATACTATGTTCTCTCTTGCACTGGTGTCCACAGGGGTAAAAACAGTAAAGATAAATGATTTGGTATTGAGATGCAATTCCACATCTGCCATTGTTACCTTTTTGAAACATACATACACATTTCCAGAGACACTAATGTTATGGTGCATATTTTAGATCACTGCTTCAGAAAGATCACCGCCATCCTAGTTACCACTGAGTATTCATTGCACTTACTTTTGTGATCATAGATTAAAAAAAATTGGGGTCATGGACTTGGTTTGAATTCTCATGGTTGCATACAGTGGAACACTCAAGGCTATTTCATTCTGTGTAAATATAGAAGCGCAAGGCATCTTGAGTTTTGCTCCCTCAAATGCAGCCAAATCTGAATATTCCATTATACTGAGAGCAGTCAGTTTGTCCCAAATTCAAAATAAAACACTTTCATTTTCTGCATATTTCTACTCTCTGCCACTTCCCTAGAGATGAAATATTTATTTTTTATAAGAAGTCATGTTCAAATGTTTTAAATTAAATAAATAGCATGCAAATTGTTACACTCCTTTGGGCGGACGAAACAGAAAATCATATAAATATCATTTCTCTCTCCAGATAATGAACTTAGAGCAACAGTGATGGCAAAGAATTTGCTACTTTCTTGATACCCCCAAGTCAGCTGCTCAGGGTAGCCATTTCATGATGCTGAACACCCACAACCGATCTTGCCATGATATCTTTATATAGCCCTTACTGGGAACTTGAATACCAACAAGTATTCATATCCCTCTCATTGCTAAAAAAGTGATCAATTACTAGTCCAATCAAATCCTTTAGATTCTGCATTGAAAAATGATTTCAGTGATTTAAAGGTTGATCCTTTTTATTGTATTGTTTGTATCTTTCTCAATTTTTTAAATAGCTTCCCCTTTATTACACACTTCAGTGTAGATGATAACATGTATGTTTTGTCAGCAGCTGTTAAATAATGGGGTGTATATATTAAAGGTAAAGGTAAAGGTTCCCCTCACACATATGTGCTAGTTGTTTGCGACTCTAGGGGGCGGTGGTCATCTCCGTTTCAAAGCCGAAGAGCCAGCACTGTCCAAAGACGTCTCCATGATCATGCGGCTGGCATGACTAATCGCCAAAGGTGCATGGAACGCTGTTACCTTCCCACCAAAGGTGGTCCCTATTTTTCTACTTGCATTTTTACATGCTTTCGAACTGCTTGGTTGGCAGAAGCTGGGACAATAACGGGAGCTCACCCCATTATGCGGCACTTGGGATTCGAACCACTGAACTGTCGACCTTTCGATCGACAAGCTCAGAGTCTTAGCCACTGAGCCACCGTGACCCTTGTGCATATATTAAAATGTTCAAAATTAGGACTATTAGTGGCACTAATGGTAAAAGAGCAATAAGAATTTTTTTTGTTTATATATTTATTTTATTTGTTTGCTGCCCAGCTTGCTGCAAGGCAACTCTGAGTGACTTACAACATTGAAATAAAACCATAAATATAACTTATGTAAATAAATTAATATTTAATACAAATATTATTTTATTCTATTGTAATACTTGGGGGTGGCTTCAAGAGCTCCATTGCCCAATTTTTGACTTGCATGATTAGGTCTCTTTATTGTAATTCCCAACTAATTTCTGGTACTTGTGCTGAACTCTGGTGGGCCTTGGCTTCCCTTCTATCTTTTGGAAACATTTTCTGACTTTCAGATATATCTCAATGCCGTTGGAGGGTCTGCTGCTTTGCAATTTGCACTCTTCTGAAATAATGAATTATATGCTGCTATCCTTTTGTTTTAAAAAGCTAAGCTCTTGTCAATTGTGCACATATGGTTTCTATCACTCCTTGATATAATGGAGGTACACAAAATGCACAAGACTGACCTTGTAGGAGAAATGGGAAGCATAAAAATTTAATAAGCAAGTAGGTATATAAATAAATAAGTTCTCTACTTATATGGAGAGATACTCTACTTAATTTTGTGTAAAAGACTTGAAAATGTCTTGAGCCATTAAAATGTGGCATTAGCAAATTACATTAACATAATTTGAAATGCCTTTCTCTAAATTTTAACAATTTCTGTAAACTACTAGCAAAAACAGCTTTGGCAGGAAGCAAGAAATTAATGAGCAGGAAGATTCATGGCCTTTGGCTGTTACTCTACCATCAGTTCCTCAGCCACCCATTAAAACCTGGAAAATATCCTAATATCCATCAGGGCAAGCTGCTAGATTGGAAAAGACCTAAAATTAAATGTATGGCAGGTCCAAAAGGGATATACCAGATTCAAAGGTATAGATAATTTTTGAAAATGTATCTGTGAAGGGAGAGGGGGAGCTTCTGCTGCAATCAATCCACATTAGTACATTTCAATTTTATTCTTTGACCTGCTTTGCAACATCATTTGGAGCAGTTTATCGAAAATCTCTGGATATTCCCTCTCTCTGCCCTTTTGCGACTATTTCTAGACTATAAGTCTAATTTAGTTGTCAGCTTGAATTAAACTTCATTTCAGGTTGTTGACACTAATCATTTTCCGGGTTCCAAATACAGGCTCCTCATGATCAATCACAGTGTAGGTGACAACTAGAAAATGTTTAGGAAGCATTTGAAAATTGCAAGCCATGTACTTTTTGCAAGAGCTGCTTAAGCTAGCAAGCCCCTAGAAGAAGGGTTATCTTCAAAGTTTTCTGTCCTATAGAGGTGAGTGCTTACGGTTGTGCATTTGATAAGTGCAGTAAGGGTTACAACATAGATATGATCTCCTTGATCAGTGGTGGGTTTCTACCAGTTCACATCGGTTCAGGCGAACCAGTAGTGGTAATTTGGCCTGGATCGCTGAACCGGTAGCGACTGCTGGCTGGCCACGCCCCTGAACTGGTCACTCAGTTGCCGCTTGCTTGCCGATCCGATAGCAAAACAGAGGGTATTTGGGTGGGGATGCTGAACAGGTAGCAACCGGTGGCTGGTCTCGCCCCTGCCCGATCACCACTCACTCACCCCACCTGCTTGATGCTCGTCCTGTCTCACCTTCACCACGCACTGTGATTTGAAAAAGATATTTTGTGTTCCCCAAGGCAAAAATATATGACCAGATATTAGATGAAAATTAGGAAGTTCCAAGTTTAAATCTTTGCTCTGTATTCAGATTCATAGATTTTGAATCTGAATTGCAAAAAAAATTATATGATATAATCACCTCAAATTTTAAAAATCACATTGTTCATTAGAGTCACCATTGGCCACACTTGTTGAAAACTGGTGACATAGTTTGCTATCATTTTTGAGATATTCAGAAACTGTAATGTAAGACCTAACAATGTTTTTTTTAAGAATACCTCCCATGTCCCCCTAAAACCAGAACATCCTAATCTTATCCCCATTGCATCTCTACTCAGCTGACCCCACTCTGGCCATTGAAAGGTGTCCACTTCTGAATACTGTATGACACCAATCATCTAGTAAATGAATGAGTTTGATTCCATCATAATGCCTCAGTATAACATAGTACACAAGATAGTTGTGAGAAATCAGTTTGGAGGAAGAGGTACAATCCATGGGAAGGTACCCCCCCCCACCCTTTTAAGGGTGTAGTGAAATTCTCCCTTATTTTTTGCACTCTGAATAATAATAATATATGCAGTGTTAGCTTCATTTAGATATCAAAAGGGTTTTGTGGCTCCCGGTATTTTCTGTGGGAAATGGGTCCGAATGGCTCTTTGAGTATTTAAGGTTGCTGACCCCTGCATTAGGGCAAAGAAGTCAATGACATTGACTAAGCCCTGCCCACTCAGTCACACGAACACCAAGCCCCGCCCACCCAGTCACATGATCACAGAACCAGTAGTAAAAAAATTTAAAACCCACCACTGCCCTTGATGGTAAATTTCATCCTGCTGATACCTAATGTTAACAGCAATCTATAGAGATTTTGATTTTGTGATTACCAAATCATGTTTTTCCAAAAAAGACCTTTTCCCAACATAAACCTTGGGCCTTTAAACTAACTTTCCCTATACTGGTACTAACTTTCCCTAAATACATTGCAGTTCCCGAAATTTCCAGCTACTGTGGTCTTCTGGGAGTTGCAGTTCCAAAAATATGGAAGATGCCATTTTGGGGGAGGATTTGCAAGACAAGTTGACTTCAGAATGTGAAGTACCAATTGAAAAAGTTATTGGAGATGTTTTTTATTAATATCTAGAGTGTTTACATTTAAAGAATAATGTTGATGCAAACTTCATCAAACAAGCAAATCAAAAAGGAAAGGAAACAGATAATTGTTCATATTAGTTTCTCTATTCTAGTTCCATAATGAGTATTGTTCTATGACGGTCCCTATTATTTCTTTTTTTATTATTATAAAATATTAAGGTGATTTAATTTCTTATTAGGCCATTACAGATTAAATGCCATGAAATAGTACTTCTCTGTTGATGATGTTTCTTCCCAGGGATCAGCCTGAAGAATGCATGAATATGTTGCATAAACAAATCCAGAAATATAACCCAATACTGATTAAATTCTGGCAAACACTTTTTCAGCTCCTGTTGTGTAAAGGAAATAATAATATTGATCTCCCAGATTTGTTGTGAGGATAAATTATATGGCTGTCAGTCACATTGCAGATTAAAAAGAATTATGTAAATAATCAAATAGTAAACACTGCCAACTGCTTCTTTCATTCCTCTTATTTTAGTGCTGGACATATCAAAATATTTAATATATTTAATTGATCATTGTTTTTTACCATTCTTTGTCTGTCAAGAATATTTTTATATCCAATAAATGTTTAATGTTTGGAGTGAATGAAATTAAGATCTATCTTCAGTTAGCAGTTAGACACTTTTAAGTTCCACTGATTTCAGTGGCAGATTGTATGATAGCACAGTCCTAAGGGAAGCCAGTTTGCTGTAGTGGTTAAGGCACCAGGCTATAAACCATGAGAGCCTGCAGCAAACTAGGTGGACTTTATTTCAGTGATTATAGATGCATTGTTATAAGACATAAAGGGCCAGTTTGAAACAGAAACTCTAGATATGTTCTATCTGTGTGGCCTCTAACAGTCAACATCAACTTAATGACCCATAGTCAATCAATTTAATTAAAGAAGCTGTGACACTACCACTCTCTGGTTTTTTGATACATAGAATTGTCAGCATTTATGATGAGTGGTAGAGGCTGTAGATTGCATAAGTAGTTTTGGAAATTTCTACCACGGCTGATTGAATTCCTAAGGTCAGACTATAAGAGCGTATGGCTCTCTTTATATACTGTATGTCTCCAGAGAGCACAGATTCTTATGTTAATTCTATTCTTTTTAATACAATGCCCATTTTATGGTCTTTCAAATTAAAACTTCACTTGAAATAAATGGAGTTTATTTATCATTTGCATCTAAACATGGGGTAAATATGGCCTGACAATCCATGTTTTCTATCATGTTGCCATGATATTGCCTTCAACTTCTCCTCAGCACATTTGTGAATTAGTCTGACAATGCCTGTAGCTGATTTGGTGTTAAAGCAGTATTTTCTTCTTTAGCTGTCAATATCCTGTAGGACTTTCAAAATGGGTAAAAACTTCTGCACTTTTCTGACCATTCTATCAATGATCCTTCCTCCATGTTCTACCTCAACAAGAAGTGGGGACAGAGAGGCCTGGATTTGTAGGGTTGAGAACATCTATTGGCCATTTTAGATTGTTGCAGAGACCCCCTCTCTCTAGATCCATGGGTATTCTATGCTGCTACAATCCTTTTGGGGTTGTTATTCCTTCCTGGGCACACTGGCTATGATCAAAATCTGATCGCAGCCCTAGAAGGAGGAGGTGCCTCCTAAATTGTGGGAGTCCAGTTTGATTAAATCTCAAAAACAGCAGCTCCTTCAGGCCATCAAATAATAATTTAGCAAGCCAGATGAACTGAGAAAGTTGGAACGTAAGTCATGATCTTCCATTTTACCCAGTAATCCCTACATCCTCAAGCAGAAACAGGAACAATTGAGGAACAACATCTGGGCAATTTCTTTCTTTCTGGTGGCTCTGTATCTTTAAACCAGACTTGGACTGTGTCTTTCATAATAAGGGAATGTTTTCTAACAAAGGATTGTCTTCTCAAAAGTAGGGCATATGACCTCACTACAGCTGACTGAAGTTTTTCTTTCACAATGAGCCTCTGGAGACAAGTAAGTAGAATGAAGAAGCCAATGTATTTATAGACTCTGTAGCATATTGACAAAGCCACAATGAGTTAAGCTCATTTGAAAGGAGATTTTATTAACCCCCCCTTTATAATGATTCTGTTTTTTGTTTTTTCCCATGTATCTCACAATCCCTTCTTCCCTTTCTTTCAGCAATAAGTATAAGAAGCTGGGACCAAGAGGCATGTCCTTCCCCAGCATTCAACCTCAAGTTTCTCTATCCCCACTTCTTATCAATAAGTCATACACTACTTGGCATGACAAGGGAGTTTTCTACTGCTTCTCTTCCCTATTTTCCTCTGCCATCCTTGTCTTTTATTAGATATGTCTTCTTCTTGATTTCATCTTAAAACAAGTGATCCTTCCCAACAGACCCTTGGAAAAGTGAGCCACTCAATATTTGAAGGGAACAAACATTGCTCATCCAATCTGTCATCAAGAATTTATTTATTTCTCAGAGTAGTAGGTGGGTTTGGTTACCTTTAGATCAGGCATCTTCAGCGCGTGGCCCATGGGCAGCATGCACCCCTGGACAGTTAGTAATGTGGCCCCACAAGATAAAAATATGTAAAAACAAAGGAAGTTTGTTATTTACAGTATATACATTAACTATATTAGATATTTTATATGCCAGCCCAAGTCAATTTCTTTTCATTCAGTGTGGCCCTGGCAAGCCAAAAGATTGGACAAACATGCTTTAGATAAAAAAGTAATGGAGACCGACCAGTTGATCATTCAAAGACAAGCATCAAAATAAAGTAGGAATTTGCCAAATCAAACCTGCTAACCTGCTTTTATGGTTTATGGAAGAGGGTTACTCCTGGGGTTTTGCTGTTGTTGTTGTTGTGAACTGCCCAAAATGCTGTTTTAAAGATGGGTAGTTATACAAAACTTTTAAACAAACAAACAAACAATTCACAACTACCTAAAATGAAGATTATTTCTACATGTATATCTCTGATGGATAAGAACCATCCTACCCTAACTTTTAGTCTTTGTTAGCTGAGTACATGCCATGGGGTTAATATTAGCCAGTAGACATAATAATAAGAATATACTCTTGGGGCTTTGTTTTTAACAATACAGCCATCCAAATCAAATTCTCATGTTCGCTTTGACAGCACATATACTAAAATTGAAACAATATACAGGGAAGGGATATACATTATACATTCTTCAGGCGTACCTGGAAATTAAAACTAAAACTTTATTTTTCACAATGATTTTTCCCCCTTTTTTGGAAGTACACAAGCTTAGCAAAACTTCAGAGTCACATGTTGCCTTTCCATTATTCTTGTTGCCATTAATTTTGAACAATTTAGTATCAACTTTCTCGCTACTAAAATGAATATATACGAGGAAAAAAGTATGTAGCTGGCAAAGCCCCGGAGCCTAATCAAGACTGTGGCTGGCTTTTTGGGGGGGAACTTGATTAACACCAGCAGATGCTTTGTGTCATAATTTGTTATGAGTTGCTCAGTTGTCTTCCAGTGAGACGAGGCAAAGCCATAATGATTATGCCAGGATGATAGCATTAATGGACGTGTTTGTTGCTTAGAGTTTCTGCTAACACACTTAGTAAAACAAAGCAAATGGCATAGCTCACTTTCCAAAATCATCCGGGAAGTCTTTATTGGAGCATAGACAGCATCAGCATTTAAAATGTAGGGGAAGTGGTTGGGAGCATACATGCTCTGTCTTATGGAAGCATTTGCTTTCAGGACAACAATTACAGATTGCTACCCTTTCCATGATACTCTCAGTCAGGGTTCCAAGTAACACCCCCCAACAAAATCAAACTCTGAAGCTTGAAGTTCCTCAAAGCTAACTTTTATTAGAAAGGTCATATTGGCACATCTGGGAAAACCCGAATCTGAAAGCTTCCGGGTTTTCCTCACCCAAAAGAAAATTCAAGACTTCGCCCACATCTTCCATATGTCCACCACAGCTCCAATCAGTTCTTTCCTGAACAGAAGACATCCTCCAATTTATTCTTTGCACAGCTGCCGGACACCATGGCCTTGACCTTCTCTTAGAGAAGTTTGTTATGGCTATCTCTACTTCACTCATGCAATCCCCTCTCCCAACATCCCACGGTATGATTGTGGCAGGCCTGGATCTTCAAGGCACACAGGTAATATGGCTTCCAGGCATGACACTCTCCTTCATCCTTATTTTACTCTTTTGCATGAGTGTCTTCCTTTTCTGTTAAACTGTCTCCAGTGGAAGCCCTATCACAAAGCAGGGAGAAGCAGTCATCTCTGAGAGTAATTTCTGAGTGTCATAAAAAGATTAAATTGAAGATTTTTTTAAAAAATTATTTGTGTCCAGAAGGGGAAAAGCATCTGTTAGATTTTCTGCTTTGGATGCAAAATACATTGGTCTTCCACTTAATGTCTTCTTTTAATTTCTATAGCATGAGTGTCAAGTCTGTTAGGAATTTCTGCTCATCCTTTTTGATCACGATATGAAAAAACATACACTTTCATGGTATGGAAATGAAAGAATCACATCAAAGGCATTGACTCTTGCTGTGTTTTAACCTCACTTTGCGTTTTAAAAAAATGTATAGAACCTGTGATCACCTCTGATCTATTTATTTGTTCTCTGCCTCCAATATTGTCTTTAAATTTAATACAAAAGCTGACTCCAGAGATTGAGTGGTTAGAAGAAGCAAGAAAAAAGGAAATCAGTACACATATGCTTGTGAAGTTGGGAGAATTGAAAAAGAGGGCAAGTGAATATTTCATATATAGAGAATTGTAGTGAAATACGGGGGAGGGAGCAGGGAAGAGATTATGGCATTACTTTCCATAGAGTACGTTTCTTATGGTGTAGAGAGTCTCCATGTGACTGCTATTATTTAAGAAGTCAACAGAGACCCTAATTCCATTTTCTCTCAGAAAAACATGATTGGAAGTTTTGTGGAATTAAATAAGAATACAAATAAATTACATTTTTCTTGAATTGATTTCTAATCAGGGTTAATATTTTTTTCTATGATATTTTTATAGGTTTGTTTGAGCCTTTCCTACCCAATAAGACCATTTCCACTCTCATGTTTCCTGTGTCATGCAGGCATTGCAATGCTTGTTAATCAGAAACAGGTTTAATACTTCCAAGCATCGACTAGGAGAATCTATAAGATGCTGTACTGAAGCTGCTTAGTTGCAAAATAAGACTGAATATTCAAGGCAATGGTAGGGCTAATGTGTTGCATGCATGCAGTGAGTTTACACCACAGTTTGTATGTACAAAACCAGACCCAGCGGCATCCATAGGGATAAGGGATAGTAGAATGCAAAAGCAACATTGCAAGACAAGACCTACTTATTTGTTCATATGTTGTGGTGTCTCTTCCATGTACAAAAGGAGTGCACAGTAGCACATCATTGTGTCTTTATTTTGACAAAAGTAGCAAAAGCCCGTAGAAAACATCTGGCTGTCAGGCTACATCTTTTGGCTGTTTTAAACTTTGGCTTCATTTAAAAAGAAAAAAGAAAAAGAAAAAAAATTCAGAACACAACAGAATAACAGAGTTAAGAGGTTTTGTAGTCCAGCCCTCTGCTCAAGCAGGAAACCCGATACCTTTTCAGACAAATGGTTGTCCAATCTCATCTTAAAAACATGCACAACAGAGGTGAAATGCTCCCGGTTCGGACCGGATCACCTGATCCGGTAGCGATGGCAGCGGATGGTTCGGAGAACCGGTAGCAAAAATCCCTGCACCGCCCCACCCCCCATGCCCAGCTGAGCCTGACGATCATCAGAGGGTTTTTTTTTTTTACTTTTAAAAGCATTTTTTCTACAACCTCTTCCGACGAAAAAATGCTTTAAAATTTTTTTTTTTTAAAAGCCTCTGATGATCGTGCGGCTCAGCTGGGATCATCAGAAGCTTTTCAAAGCATTTTTTTCTGCAACCTCTTGGCCGAAGAGGTGCTAAAAAATGCTTTGAAAAGTCTCTGACGATCCCAGCTAAGTTGCCTGATTGGCAGAGGTTTTTCAAAGTATTAGAAAAAATGCTTTGAAAAGTTAAAAAAAAAAAGTTGGCCACGTCCACCCCAGTCACATTACCCCACCACCACCAAGCCACGCCCACAGAACCAGTAGTAACAGATTTTACATTTCACCCCTGATCCACAACCTTTGGAGGCAAGCCATTCATAGATTAATTGTTCTAATTATCAGGAAAAATTTTCCTTAGTTCTAGGATGGTTCTCTCCTGCATTGATTTCCATCCATTGCTTCTTGTCTTGCCTTCAGGTGCATTGGAGAATAGGTTGACCCTCTCTTCTTTAGGCAGTCCCATAGATATTAGAACATAGCTATCATATCATCCCAGTCCTTATTTTCATTAAACTAAAGATATTCAATTCCTGTAATCGTTCTTCATATATTTTAGCCTCCTGTCCCTTAACTATCTTTGTTGCTCTTCTCCGTACTCTTTCTAGAGTCTCAACTTCTTTTTCATATCATAGTGACCAAAACTGGGCACAATATTCCAAGTGTGCTCTTATCAAGTGGTACTAATACTTTATGTGATCTTGATTCTGTCCCTCTGTTAATGCAGCCTAGGACTGCGTTGGCTTTTTTGGCAATTGCAGAACACTGCTGGCCCATATTTAAGTGATTGTCCATTAGGACTCCAAGATCCTGCTCACAGTTACAACAAATGAGCCAGGTACTACCTATTCTATACCTATACATTTGGTTTTTCTTGCTTAAATGTAATACCTTACTTTCTTTTGCCGCATTGGTTGCAAAGGTACTATGTTGTAACTGCGTTGCTATCCAAGATAGTCATTAAGGAGGACTACTTGTATTGCCCTGCCCTCTGCAACTCTCTGCTTTACTGTTAACTGAAATTCCTAGCTGTTTTATATACTTGGGGGAAAATGTGATTTTGATAATGATTTATCAAATCATACTGGTACTGAGTATACTGAAACACCAGTAGAACAATCCACCTGCCTGAGAAATGGCATGCAAACATGTTATGAAGGAATTTCTTCATGCAGAGGGAATGTTTAACAACATTTTTTTTCCTCCTGGATGGAAAGTATTATGTTAGACTTCCTAATTTTCATGGCATTATAATGATTTGAGAGAGGATTTCATTTAAAATGAAATTCTGCTGTCCTGTTCATTACAGATTCCTGTCTATGTTGCCTTCGGGAAGTTCTAAGGCTAAAAACCTCCTCCTAAATGCCTCCTACTAAGGCATCATTTAACATCCAGCTGCCTGCAATTACTGCAAGTTCGAATCTCACCAGGCTCAAGGTCGACTCACCCTTCCATCCTTTCTAAGGTGGGTAAAATGAGGACCCGGTTTATGGGGGCAATAAGCTGACTCTATAAATATATACAAAAGTATGAAGGCTGTTGCTTAACACTTTGTAAGCCGCCCTGAGTCTCCGGAGAAGGGTGGCATATAAATAAAATTTTAAAAAAACAAAACATTCAAGTGAATATGTGAATAATTTTAGTTTTGTTGGATTGATTCAGGAATGAAATAGGAAAGAAAACATGTCTTGGAATCCTGGAATTGTAGCATAAAATATTTTGTTCCATAAATGGGTTGAAGAGGCTTCGGAAAAATAATCTGTGGAAACCACATGAAGTGTGAAAGAAGGGGGGGTGGGAGGGAGACAAAGTTAGTTGAAAGTCCATGGGAGGACATGGGGAAAAACTATTCCCCCCCTCACACACACATGTGTGTACATGTCTCTCTCTCTCTCTGTGTAATACAATATTCAACGAATTGATTTTCATTTAATAATATAGTACCCATAGGCTTCCACATCATGGCTCAATTAAATTAAATTAAATATTTTTCCTCCAAGAGATGTCATGATAATAGGAGCTGGAGCTATGTGGCTAATCATGAATTCCAGACTATATCACCTCTGTCCTTTAAAAATCTGAAGAAAACATTCATAACTTCTAGAGCAGTGCTTCTGCAGGTCCTTCTTTTAATGTTTCTTTATTCCAGTTCCAGTAAAATAACCACAGGGCTTAATAAAAACTGTTCTGCTCTTTGTACTAAAAAAAGATGTGCCTAAAGAATGCAGGTGAAAAGAGCATACTGTATTGAACAATGATTGAACAAAGGTTCAATATACTCTTTGAAATCTGCACTTTCTTGAGCAAATAAATAAATAAATAAATAAATACATACATACATACATACATACATACATAGGTTTTTTTAAGGAGTAAATATTACTTTTTAAATTCTTGGTTCATACTAATAAATTAGAATGAAATTTCAGTAGCCCCCCATTTATTTATTTATAAAATGTATTGGACACCCATCTTACCACTCTGGGTGGCTTACAGTTACTCTGGATGGTTTACAGTTACATCTAATTTAAAATATAAAAACTTAAAGTCAAACTTTTAAACCAAAGACACATGGGAAGGGCGGGGGGATTGGGGGGGAGGCGGGATCTGTTATTACTCAACCAACCACCTCCATTGTGCTGTTCCCCCACTGGGGCCCCAAGTAGACTGGCAAAGCCACATCTTTAAAAGGTAAAGGTTCCCCTCACACATATGTGCTAGTCGTTCCCGACTCTAGGGGGAGGTGCTCATCTCCGTTTCAAAGCCAAAGAGCCAGCGCTGTCTGAAGACCTCTCCATGATCATGTGGCCGGCATGACTAAACGCCAAAAGCATATGGAACGCTGTTACCTTCTCACCAAAGGTGGTCCCTATTTTTCTACTTGCATTTTTTATGTGCTTTCGAACTGCTAGGTTGGCAGAAGCTGGGACAAGTAATGGGAGCTCACTCTGTTACGCGGAACTCAGGATTCGAACCGCTGAACTGCCAACCTTTCGATCGACAAGCTCAGCGTCTTTACAAAAAGATGGGAAGGTTGGGACCAACCTCACATTGGGGGGGGGAGGCAAGATGTTCCTGGGGATAGGGGCAACAGCAGTGAAGGTCCTCTTCCTGGACCCCATCAGACAGAATAATTGGGCTGATGAGACTCCTAGCATGCCTGCTCTGCTGGCATGAGTGGTATGGGCCAATCCCAGTGGGGTGAGACAAATCTCATTCCTTTTTATATAAATACAACAGACTTAGTCT
Source organism: Ptyas mucosa (assembly GCA_012654045.1). NCBI lineage: Eukaryota > Metazoa > Chordata > Lepidosauria > Squamata > Colubridae > Ptyas > Ptyas mucosa. The sequence goes on along the minus strand of WNWU01000018.1, from coordinate 12,765,350 downwards.
GACAGCTTACTCAAAGATCTTTGTGAATTGTTTTGTTTTGTTTTGTTTTTTTATTTTGATTTATATGCCACCCTTCTCCGGAGACTCAGGGGGCTTACAATGCGTTAAGCAATAGCCTTCATACTTCTGTATATTTTATACAAAGTCAGCTTATTGCCCCCACAAACCGGGTCCTCATTTTACCTATCTTAGAAAGGATGGAAGGCTGAGTCAACTTTGAGCCTGGTGAGAATTGAACTCGCAGTAATTGCAGGCAGCTGGAAGCTAAATACTACTTTTAACAGTAGCATTAGTCTGCTGCACCACTCAGGCTCCTTTTGCTGTTTGTGCATTTGCCTGGGTTTATATATTTTTTATATGTGCATTGTATAAATATTGGGGAGAGAAAAACTTCTTAAAGTTTCTTCTTAAATTGGAGATGCATTATGTCAGTATCTGTGTGAACCTGTCCTAATACTTTGATCAATAAATCAGTAAGAGCAGGCAGAATTTTCTTAGTTCAAACTTTTGGTGGAATTTTGGGTCCCAGAGAAACTCATGAATATTCTACCATTGGTTAAATGATGCACCAGAAGTAGAAAACAAAAGTAGTAGCAAAGCTAAATACAATTTAAGGTGATGTACATGATATTAAGTGTTAACTGACTCTTCAGATGTGGAAGAAATTACCTAAGGACATGATAAAGCCCCTTTGCTAGGAGTGAAACTCGATAGATGCGTCTTAGAAGACCAACTGATCATGGGTTTCAGTCAGTGTTCCAAAATGACCCATCCAATCTATGATTTTATGATTTATTAGCCTAACACTTTCTGGGAAACTACTGATGTTGGGCAATTGAAGCCCTCTAATTTAGAGTACAAGGGTGGGTCAGTGGAGGGATGCGGTGGCTCAGTGGCTAAGATGCTGAGCTTATCAATCAGAAGGTTGGCAGTTCAGCGGTTCGAATCCTTAGCGCCGCGTAATGGAGTGAGCTCCCGTTATTTGTCCAAGCTTCTGCTTCGAAAGCACATGCAGGGGGACCTTTACCTTAGCTTTATTTTACAGTACAGTTGCAAGAAACAATATAGAGAAAGCAGGCTGGGCATGGCTTTGGGAATTCTTTCGAAACACTGTGGCTGCACTGTCCAAATAAATCATCTGTGTATCAAAGTAGTATGTAGCATCTGTTTATGTACTCTTAATCTGTAATCAGGTTACTGTATTTTTCGGAGTGTAAGACTCACCGGAGTATAAGATGCACCTTAGGAAAATAAGAAAAAGGCTGATTGGCGGGTGGATCGGCCTCCTGGAATACCCCCAAATAGCTGTTCTTAGAGGTGAATTTTAGCAACAGGTTCATTGGTTGTGAGCTCTGTGCCTTGCTTTTTTTTCAGCCTCTGAAACTTCTGAAACTCTGTTTCAGAAAAAACTTTTTTTTCTGCCTCTGAAAGCCTCCAAAACAGAGCTTTTTTTCTGAAGCTCTATTTCAGAGGCTTTTTTTCTGAACCCTCGTTTCTGAGGCTTTTTTCTGAAGCTCTGTTTGGAGGCTTTTTTCCCTCAAGCTTCGTTTCTGAGGCTTCTTTTCTGAAGCTTCTTTTCTGAGGCTTTTTTCAGCCTCTGAAACCTCTGTTTGAGAGGCTGGGCGGGGCTACATTCAGAGCATAAGATGCACCCAGATTTTCACCCTCTTTTTTGGGGGAAAAAGATGCATCTTATAGTCTGAAAAGTACGGTATATGCATACCAGAGGTGGGTTTCAGCGGTTCTGACCAGTTCTGGAGAACTGGTAGTAGAAATTTTGAGTAGTTCAGAGAACCAGTAGTAAAAATTCTGACTGGCCTTGTCCCCATCTATTTTCTGCCTCCCAAGTCCCAGCTGATCGGGAGGAAATGGGGATTTTGCACTAACTTTCCCCTGGAGTGGGGTGGGAATGGAAATTTTATAGTATCCTTCCCCTGCCATGTCCACCAAACCATGTCCACCAAGCCATGCCAGGCCCACCAAGCCACACCCACAGAACCAGTAGTAAAAAATTTTGAAACCCACCACTGATGCATACATATGTGTGTACAAATGTGCATATAAGAATCTAATCAGGGTGAGTTGCCTTAGAATAACAGAACAACAGTTAGAAGGACAATGGAAGTCTTCCAATCCAGCCCCCTTCCTAGACAAGCAGGAAACCCTATACCATTTCAGACAAATGGTTCTCTGATTTCTTTTTTAAAACCTCCAGTGTTGGAAAATCCACAACTTCTGCAGGCAAAATAATTCTGATTAATTGTTCTAATTGTCAGGAAATTTCTCCTTCATTCTAGGTCTGTTCTCTCTTTGATTGGTTTCCATCCATTGCTTCTTTTCCTGCTTTGGAGAATAGTGTCAGGATCCCACTATCTTTGTGGCAGCCTCTTAGATATTGGAATACTGCTACCATGGCACCCCTAATCCTTCTTTTCATTAAACTTGACATACCTAATTCCTGCAGTCATTCTTCATATGGTTTAACCTTAGGCCCCTAAATAGTGCATCTATTGGTATGTTCCTGTTTTCCCCACACTGCATCTGGTTTCCTGTTGTGTTCTGCATTGGGAAGCCCAGAGCAGGCTGTATTTACTCATATCCTGTGATCAAGAGGAAGGATGGAGGGAACTTAGAATAGAATAGCCAATAAAATTCCAAATCACTGCCCAAGTGCCTCTTCCCTTGAGAAAGCTTTTTTTGGGGGGAGGGGGGGAGGTCTTTTCTCAATAGCAATAGCACATAGACTTATATACCCGACTGTCCATGGTGCTCCACAGTACTCTGGGTGGTTTACAAATATCAGCACATTGCCCCCAAGAATCTGGGTCCTCATTTTATCAACTTCAGAAGGATGGAAGGCTGAGTCAATCTTGAGCTGGTCAGGATTGAACTCCTGGCTGTGGGCAGAGTTAGCCTGCAATACTGCATTCTAACCATTGGGTCACCATGGCTCAATCCTGAGCTAGATACCCATCCACTTTCAAAGTCAATATTTCCTTTGCTGGTTTCTTCTTTCATACCAGATAAGGTCCTTTTCTGTTCAGGTTTTAGAGAATTATGTTGCTGTTGGAGTGATAGACAAAGTCTAGAGTTCTTTGCAATGATTTAAAGCAGTATTTTTCAAACTTTGTGACTTTAAGATGTGTGGACTTTAGCTCCCCAGCCACCTTCTTAAAGCCAAAAGTTTGAAAAATGCTGGTTTAAGCAGACAAAACAAGCTGAAAAACATTACAAGGAAGCAAAATGAAGAGGGAAGTTTTTTTAAGCCTTTCTTCCAACCATAATAAATCTTTTAACACCTGGGCAGCACATTCAACCGATATATTGTCATGGGATATCTAATTGGACATTAAAATTCAACCTTTGCACTAGAACATAAAAAAGATATATTTTTTTAGTTGAAAAAAAACAACTGTGTCCATACTGGATGTATTTCATTGTTCTGCTGTAAACTTGAACTAACAAGTACTATTTTGGTGCTACCATGGACCTAGCAAAAAATTGCTTTTTGCACCTTGTTAAATGAAGTTCTGAGAAGTGTCTAGGCTTTTTTTCTGGTTCCTAACCAGCTGGGTGCTTATTAAAGGTAGTAAAATAAGATTCAGCCTTATGATCTTGTGATAGGAGTCTGAATGTTTTCATTAAGAACAGGACTGAGAAAAATGGTGAATGGTTAAAGTAGCCCAGACTGTATTTTTACTGTTCTAATTACACTCTCTTTATTATACATTGCTCTCTGTTTTTTTCTTTTCTTTTTATATTTAGTTAATTATGCAATTTATCCATTCCTGCAGTCCTAGAGGAATTTTGGTACGTACTTTCTGTGGCTGACATACTGGAAAGAACTGACTTTGTGTCCCAAAGGGACCTATAATAAATCACTGACTGTGGTGTTTGTATTAAAAGTTATAATTTGTATGTTTTTTAAAAATGGGGGAGGGACCGTCTGTGTCCCAGAATTAGTCAGTCAATAGGAACCCAAGAAAACAAAGGAAGCTAGCAATCTTTTGTTAATAAACCCAGATGTTTTATACAATACATTGATGCAGTTTGGAGGTATTTTTGCTTCCAGAGTTCATGAGCCAAATAATGTTCAGAACTATCTCATGCCAACCTGCAGCTGCAGCACAGTATCAATTCCACAAGGCTTGCACTTCTCAAAAGTTCTTTGTTTATGGCCAGTAAAAGGGTAGAAAGTGGGGCTCATTCAGAACTAGTCTGGAAGGAGTGGGGCAAGCCTCCTATCATCACAGAATCCCCTGGCCCATTGGGGTCCCCCAAATTTCTTCCCAATATGCCTCTATACATATACCTGATGGTTACATAACTCTGTGTTGCCTTGGGTTGTCTATTGTGTCTTTAGCACTTCTTAATGGGCTATGATACTTCTCCATTGTAGAAGGTCACATGGGCCATAACCTGCTTTGAGATTAGACTGCTATAACCATTAATGTTGGCTGTCTCTGAGTGTGTTACACTGCAGCGAATAACACAAATAATTCAAAACAAAAGAAAGAAGGGAAATAATTACTTTGTAAGCAAAGGGATTAATTTCTTCATGACTTGAATAATAGTTTTTGTTGCTGGCATGGCACAGACGTTAATAAATCACAGCAATTAGTGTCGCTTGGGAGGTTGGAATTTGTTTTGTCTTCCACAGGCCTTATGATTATCTTATATTTCTTCACCATTTGACTCCAGAATACGAAACTGCAGTTTTCTTTTATTTTTATTCCTTTTCTACTGATTGATTGTATTAATTCTTAATGCCATATATATGAGAGAAAGAAAAAAGACAGACTGAAACTCATCTGGAAATCTTATTTGCATTTCTGAGATGGCCCATTGCTGGAGCAACATTTCTGCAGTTCTTGTACTTCTCATCTGAAGCGAACCAGGAATTTGGACAAGTCACCTGCAGTGGCCTTGTTGGGCTGGGTAGGTGGTGCTGTCTAGGGCTCAAGACAAGTTTTGATCAAGTGCTTTCAAGCTAAATTTCTCTTAGCAGGGTTCTTACAGAAGCAGAAGGAAGAGGTGGCTGACAGCAAGAATACAGAAATGGGAACACCAAAAGGTGCTTTTAAAATTTTCAAGTAGTGGTGGTGAAGAAAAAGGACAAAAGGAATGGAGTTTTCCATTTTCTTTATGTAAGAGAGACAGAATAGTCTAGCTGATGTCAGACAAAATCTGAAGGCCTCATTGGAATGGATTGCTTTTTAGATAACCACATATTGTTGATTGCGTAAAACCTATAGTTTTGTCCAGTATCTTACAGCATTTTAAGGTAAAGGGGACTGTGGATACAAGTCTAATCAGTTTATGGCACTTACAATATTTGCAGTTTCAGCATGCCAAGCAAATAGTCCAGGAAATGTCTCCAGCAGTTATCAAAACCTGCTCCGTCAACACTGTCTAACAATTCTTCCCCTGAGAAAGCTCCCCCTAATATTTCCCTGAAATCACCTTCCTTGTAATTTCCATCCATTAGTTTTGTTCTTGTGCATTGTCTGCCAGTACATCAAATACCCGGCCTGAAGAAGTCTTCTCTTCTTCAGAGCAACATATTTTATTTAGGAACAAGACAGTTCCCAAATCCTCCTGGATTTAGTCCCTCTTGAATTTGTTCAGTTTTCCAGCCAGAAGATTTCTTTTTTTGTCTATTCCATCATCAGTTTGTTAGTTTGGCAAAATAAATGTCAAAACAAACAAATAAGCAATCTGTTTTTTTATATATTATTGAAGCAGTTACATTACTTCTGATAATGCTGATGAAGTCCCTTAACTGTTTTGAGAACCAACAGATAATTTATGATAATTAATTAATTAATTAATTAATTATGTTTAATGGTACCTAACTCCAATGGACTAGGTGGCATACAAAACTAGAAAAAACATGAAAACAGCTAAAAACCCTGAATTTATACAGATGGCCCAAGACAAAATAATCTAATAGACAGCATAGATAAGGGTAAAGGTTTCCCCATCCAGTTTTTTTCCTGGGGGAAGGCATGCTCATCTCTGTTTCTTAGGGAAAGGAACCAGCATTGTCCAAAGACATTTCCAAAGCCATGTGGCCAGCATGTCTATAGACCGAGGTGCATAGAACTCTGTTGCTTTGAAACTGCTAGGTGGGCAGAAGCTAGAGCAAGGAATGGGAAGCTCACCTGTCATGTGGCATGCAGCTCTCGAACCCAGGCTGTCAGATTTCCAGCTGACAAGCCCAGCATCTTTAACCACTGAGCCACCATGCCCCCAGTAGATAACATAAACAAAACAAAACAGAGGCCATCAAATAAACTCCAAACCTGAGACCTAAGCCAGGTTATCAAAGCTTTCCAGAACCCTAGGAAAGAAGGCAATTCCTTATCACTGGGTGGGAGTGGGGAGTTACTCCAGAGGGTGAGAGATGTAATCGAGAAGGCACGCTTCCAAGGTCCCAGAAGATGACTATGTTTAAAGGAGGTGACTTGGAGTGCACCTATTCTGTTGGATCATACTAGATGGGCAAAAACAGTTGAAGATATGTGGTTTCTCCATGCCCAATGCTGTTGACTATCAAGGATCCTAAGGGACACACATGTGCACATACAGGACAACATTGCTTTAGGAAACATGCCCCATTGGGAGGAAAAGCCGATCTTTCAAATTTTGCATCACCAATGTTGGAAAATAGACAGCCTCATAATAGACCTGGCTCTTTCCTCAAATAACCCTGCTTGTTAGCTTGTTTATAGTCTTTTTCTGTTTCCATAATAAAAGATCACAGACTGTACAAATATATACATACACTCATTCACATCCATGCTATGCTGCATTGTAGTGAAAATTGGCATCCAGGGTTAATAGGATCTAAAAGACTCAGAGAGTTGTTATTTATTTATACAATTGCTTACCTGTGTATTTGTTAAAAACGTCCTCAGTCTTCTAATTCTCAATTTAGTGCCTTCCAAATGAGTTAGGACAACCTCAGGTTCCTAGGTGGTGGGATTTTGGAAATTTTATTCATAAAATGTCTGCAAAATAAAGCTAAAGCAAGCACTACAAGGTGGATCAATGATCCAATCTGGCCTATCTTCCTATAATATTAGAACTAATGGTTCTAATTAGTCCACTGGTGGCGCAGTGGACTAATTCACTGTTATTAAGATCAGCTGCTTGCAATTACTGCAAGTTCAAATCCCACCAGGCTCAAGGTTGACTCAGTCTTCCATCCTTTCTAAGGTAGGTGAAATGAGGACCCAGATTGTGGGGGCAATAAGCTGACTTTGTATAAATATACAAAAGTATGAAGGCTATTGCTTAATGCACTGTAAGCCGCCCTGAGTCTCCGGAGAAGGGCGGCATATAAATCAAATAAAAAAAAAAAAGATTGGGAAAAAAATCCCAACAGGCCTCTTTCAGCCTGCTTAGTTCTTTTAAAACATCTATCTGCTTCAGCCTATGTTTCTAAGTCTAAGGCAGTTATTCTCAGCTTTAGCAGCTTTAGAATATGTAGACTTCAATTCCCAGATGGTTAGGGAATTGTGAAAATTGAAATCTGCATCTCTTAAAGTTGCCAAGGTTGAGAAACACTGGTCCAGGCCTTCAAAATGCTCAAGGTTTTATTTTGCATTTTAATGAGAAGGAAACATAAGTTTCTGAAAGGTGCCAAGAGATGGAAATGGAAACCATGGTGACTTTTCATAATTGATTTGTTTTTTAAAAATCAATGTCATACAGGGAAACATATAATCCCCCTCTTTTACTCTCTTGCCAAAACCAATAATGCTATGGAAATGACATTATCATAAGCTGTTCCTCCTAATTTCTGTTAAGAGTCCTTGAAGCAAACTTTTTGTGCAAACAGCCCAGCTAATTAATCAGCATGATCCAAAACAACATTGGACAGACAACCCCCCCAGGTATGATTTGGCAAGCTGTAAGCCTGACATGTCCACTTACAAACAAAATCTTCAACCCTTCCTTTAAACATGCTTCTTTTTTTCATTTTTGAAAGTCACAAAGATTGACAGAATGTGTAAAGGAGGAAAGCACATCCATCATCCAACTCTTCTGCAGCTGGTGAGGCTGAAGGTACAGCTTTCAAGCAGCGTGAAAAGAAGTTTAAATTTGATGGTATGGGAAGCCATCCAGAACCACAGTGGATTAACAGCTCTAGCAGGTGGGATGGGCATTTGCAATATTGAATGCTCACTTTTCATTTTAACTCCAGCCAGTGAAAACCACTTCAATATTGTCACCAAGAAAACTTAATGGACATGTTTGAGAAATTATCACAAGATGAGCTTGACTTTAATTATACTTTACCTTTTTATACAGAAAAGTATGGTTGCCTGTAGGGAAGGCCAATAAAATCAAGATGTGGGTATGACTAAAAATTAAAACCCCACCCTGTTTTTTTATCTGTGTGATAAAGTTAAAAGGGGCAGGGATTCAGCTGTATGGTTGTGTCCAACAATTTGATTTTTTTCAACCAAATCTGCTCCACTGCTCCTTATGAAGAGTGAGGGAGGTACCTTTTTTCATTATGAGCCCTGGAGGCACAGTGGTTAGAAAGCAGTATAGCAAGCTAACTCTGCTCACTGCCAGGAGTTCGATCCTGACACCAACTCAAGATTGGCTCAGCTTTCCATCCTTCCAATGATGATAAAACGAGGACCCAAATTGTTGGGGCCAATATGCTGACTCTGTAAACTGCTTAGTGCTTAGTGCTGTAAAGCACTGTGAAGCGGTATATAAATCTAAGTACTATTGCTACTACTATTATGACATTTATGCATTGCTTCAGTCCAATTGACTCTGAACAGTTTTCAAATATCTAAAGAGTTATCACATAGATAAAAGAGTGGATTTCTTTGCTATTGCTCAGAGGATGGGACCAGAACCAGTAATATTAAAACTGAAAGTGGGGAATAGCCTCGAAGATTCCTTCTAGCTCTATGATTCTAGGGTTGATTGTTGTTTTTCTGCTCACAGTGATGCTCAGTAAGAGATGAAACAGCATTGAAAACTCCATCAATCATGTTCCTTTAACTTCTCTTGCAACAAAACCAGTGGTGGGATTCAGCCAGTTTGCACCACTTTGGGAGAACTGGTTGTTAACTTTCTGAGCAGTTTGGTGAACTGGTTGTTGGAAGAAATCATTAAGACAGGGAACCGGTTGTTAAATTATTTGATTCCCACCACTTACAGATCAAAACTGTACGGAAATGGTCACTTGCAGATCTCATTACTGAGGCAGATTAAGAACAATTTATGATGACCTATTTTTATGGTGGAATAATGCATTTCTACTGTAACCAGATGGTTAAACAGGATGAATTACTGGATTTGTCTTTTGAGGTCTTTCTGAGGAAAAAAAAGACAAGTCTTTAAGAAAGAAGCCAGCAACAGCTGCAAGAGGCATTTTTCTATTCCCACTGTTGAGCAGAGTTTAGTTGGATGATTGTTTCACAGCATAGACCTGAGATTTATTTATTTATATGTTAAATGTGTATGTTGCCCATCTTGCCAAAGGCGACTCAACTGCTCTTGAGGTCTTCCAGGATTCCAATTCTGCCCTTAGGGCCCCATCTGTGTTCTGATTCTGCTCATCCTATAGTTTTCCCAGTGCTTTTCCCATTAATTCAGTGACTTAGACAGTCTGTTGCAACCTTCATGAGCATTTGCTCTATTGTGAGTTATAAAAAGGAAATCTTTGCATTTTCCATGCCAGCATGTTGATCAAATATTAAAAAATGCCTGTAAGGCATATTCAGAACAAGTTCTCCCCTCCTTCCAAACTGCCCACCAAAGTTTGGCTACAAAAAGTTGAGCATCAGGAACATGGCCTTGAGCAGGTACTGTAGCAACAAGAGACTGACTATTCAAGTGCTGTAAGGATGACAAGGAAATTAATCTGATGGAGGGCTCAGCTGGTGCTTAATTGGCATAATGATGCAGTCCTACTTTGGAGCCTTAAAAAAAAAACTATGCTGCCATTCTGATTTGGGGAGAAATATGATGGAACACTCCTGAAGGAATTATGAAACCTCTGAGAAAAACAAACCAGAAATAAAAATCACATGATAAGGAATTAATTATTTGCAGGGTAGCAAAGTTATTTAGTTGCAGAGGGGATATCAGATGCACTGTTTATTCTTGCTATGTTACACAGACAAATATGGAATATCTTTGCCATGTCTTAGGCATAATTAAAGACTGTGAGATACCCAGGAAAAGATGTTGAAAGAGATGAAGGACGTTTTGTTTTAATAATGAAACCTTTTAAGGTTCTAGACCAGAAGGCTGAAGTGTAGTTCCACAGAAATGTCAAGAGCTGCCTAAACTTCATTTGAAAGCTTAAATTTAATGTGTGTGCAGACCTTTCCAAAGCTATTATATTAGAAAAAGAGTGTCCACAGCAGGAGTCCAAGACGTCAAAAGGAGTAACTGCAACCTCACAATTAAAGAGAACATAAAAAGGGGCAGGGCTTTGATCATGCTGTTTTTACATTTTTGACACCCATGAACTCCAGTTTGCTTAGCAATTCACTTTAGAGTAGCCTTTCAAAAGTTTCCGTCAATTTCATGGTCAGAGCAAATTGCATAGGAAAATTGTTTCTCAGAATGTCTTAGGGGAAAGGAGAAATTCTCCAATTAGAAGTTAACCCCTAACTGATTGCTGTCAAAAAGCTCGCTGGGATAACTTTCTCCATAATTTTTCCCTTTGGGTTTAATTAAAGTAGGGAAAACCCAGGAAAGCTGTATGATGCTCAAGACATATTTTTACAATGCAAAAACATATTTTGCTACTGAATAGCCAAGGACAAAACCATTACATTTTATAATGAAAATGTCCTTAGAACTCTTCTCTCTTATAAAAATTTCTAAAATGAATTCTCATTCATCCAACTGTGTAAGATTTGCAGGAAAAGAGCAGGAAAATTATCTCCCTGTCATTTATTAAGTTTCCCCCAGCTACTGTATAAACCAGTCCTTTTTATCACACTGGCCATTGAGTCCTTTTAAGCCAGAAGGACAATAAAGCGAGTAGCATTTCATGACACTGCATGTTTTTTTCATTACACAGTCTAGTGTTTAACGAACACATATTTTGCTTGCCTGTTTTAAACAGTTGCAGTTCCCCACATTTGCAACAAATGCTTTATAACCGTTTAAACAATCTCTCTTCAGTTTTGCAGACCTCTTAGTCCATCTTATGTTGAGCAGTCAATCAATGCAGCAGCAACATTTCAAGGAGCTAGAGATGTATTTAATCCAAAGGGATGGAAAAGAGAAATAGGATGGGCTCATATCACAGTGTAGGCTAAATGGATTTCTCCCATACGTCCATTGATATTAGGTTAAAGAGAGGTAAAAAAGCAAATTGAACACTGGAGATGGAAGATTGGCAGTATAATGTGGCAAGTCATTTAATTTCTTTTTTATTAGAGCCTTCAGCAGACATTCAGCCTATAGGAAATGGATATCCACACAAGTCTTATCAGACTTTTTTTAATTTGGACATTTTATTCGTGTTTAAAAAATAAAATACCAAAAAAGAAAAACCCACACACCACTATCCCAATGTAGAGAGAAAGCTAAAGGTGTTACAGTGATTGAAATAAACTAAACATGACCCCCAAAAAAGGAGAAAACTTGGTAGAAAAAAATCCGTAAACTATGGATAATATAAAATTAATTAAATCCTTAAACTTATTAAATCTGCAGCATACAGACACATTTTAGAATATGTAGTACTTTTAGAACAAAGACTTGAAAAGTAGTTACCTACTTTTGAAAATAGATAACTGAATCATATCCTAGATCTATTACTTAAGATCAAGAGAGTAAATGTTTTCCTTTGCCATGCCCCGTACTTGATACACTCATAAAATGGGGAAATCTATATTTTATGAATAAAGTTCAATATCCTACTTAGATTCTTAACTAAAATATTTTCCCAAAATTTATGGAGATGATAGATAGATAGATAGATAGATAGATAGATAGATAGATAGATAGATAGATAGATGGATAAGTAGAACTGTCTTCTGTGTTTAAAATCACTGGTTTCACAGCTACAGTAATAATCTTCCTTAAGAGTGAGTGTCAATAGAAACTTATTTATTTATTGTTTGATTGATTTATATTCCACTATTCAATATTCATCCAAAAGAGATGTGGTGGCTCAGTGGCTAAGATGCTGAGATTGTTGATCAGAAGGTTGGCAGTTCGAATCCCGAGTGCCGCGTAACAGAGTGAGCTCCCATTACTTGTCCCAGCTTCTGCCAACCTAGCAGTTCAAAAGCACGTAAAAAATGCAAGTAGAAAAATAGGGGCCACCTTTGGTGGGAAGGTAACAGTGCTGTGTGCGCCTTCGGTGTTTAGTCATGCTGGCCACATGACCACGGAGATGGTCAGACAATGCTGGCTCTTCGACTTTGAAACAGAGATGAGCACTGCCCCCTAGAGCTGGAAACGACTAGCATGCATGTACGGGGGAACCTTTATCTTTAACTTACTCATCCAATGGTTCAATGCAGCCTGCAACAGGATTGCCTTCTTTTTCAGTGTCCCTTAATAGTAACTCGGTGAGATGAGTTAAGCTAGAAGAGAATTACCCAATAAATTTTCAGGGCTGCAGTTGGACTTGAAACTGGGTCTCCCAAATCCTAGGCCATTTCCTTAACTAATGTGCACATTGACTTCACTTAGCAATAGATGGTGGAGAACTGATACCAGGCTGGGGATTTTCTTTGCAACCGTATCTCCTCCCTGTTGATTGCTTCATGGAAGCAGATTGAAATGCTGTTTAGAGTTTCCTTCTCTCCATTCCACTCCACTGGCTGCAGTGCCTTCCTTAGGATGGAATAGAATTTTTATATGGAAATGATTGACAGTTTGCATGCTGTATCTATGCAGAATGTTCATTAGTGTTCTTCAAATATATCCCTCTTAAAATCTCACAATATTTTAGACTGCAGTTCCAGTGAGAATGGCCCAATTCTCTGAATGGCTAAACAGCAAAGAATAAGATTTACTTGAATCCAAGGAGAAACTCTGCTTTAAAAAAGTACTCCAATGGAGCCCTATTATCTAACAAGGCTGAGCTTTTCTTGTTGGAACCCTTTAAAAGAAATTTAACAGTTCTCATCTGTCAGGTTTGCAGGAAGATGTCACTTTTGTCTCCCCCGCCCCCATTTAAATGTTTGTCACCTCAAATACCGGTATGTTGAGTGTAAGAAGAAATATAAATGTTTTACTGTTCCTATCAGGATGTCTACTGTATATATTGTCTCTCCCACCCTCTTCTTCCCTGTATCTAAATTGTCCCCTCTCTATACAAATTTTGTCAAATTTTGTAATTGCTGCATTGTTCTCAGTACTGAGAACCGTGTGTTGCTTGTGCCTATCACGTCATTCTGACTGATGATGTATTTGTCAAAAGGAAAGGATGACAGCCCTGTTCCAGTAGTCACACTGATTCACACACAAAGACTTTTAAGTGCCTTGCTTGGATGAACCTCTCTGTTTTATTCGTTAAAAAAGCTCAAGTTCTTACCAAAACATATTCTTATTCCATTTCCAGTTACCAAAGATATAATCTGGCGAATGGCATAATTTTTGCAGGTGCACAGTTCTACACACACACACACACACACACACACCATCCCCTGAAGTTGCATATTGACATATTGGCTTAAGAAAGAGCCAGAGTTTCCCAGTGTGCTGCGACATACACACACCAGTGTGCAGAGATAATTGAATCACACATACTATAAATGATTGCTCTTTTAAAGCTCTTTGATGCTAAAGTGGTGATGCTTCATAATTGAGCACAAATTAGGAATCTGGTCTTCTGGATGTGTTATTTGGGGGGTAATTTTACAGCTACAAGATAGCAGCTAATAAGAAGGCAATGTGCTAAACTCATTGCTCCTTTAGATGGCAAGTTAATACCTCTGACTGCCAAATGATCAGAAGTCTCCTAGGTTAATGGAGATCTTCACTTATTAATGATCTACAGGTCCTGTGAGGAACAGTAGCAATTTAATGTTTGAGGAAACTCATTCTTTTGCATAGAGTAGTAACAATAGTGATGATAGCAATAGCACTTAGACTTATATACTGCTTCACAGTGCTTTATAGCCCTCTCTAAGCAGTTTACAGAGTCAGCATATTACCCCAAACAACGCTGAGACTACGGTATTATTGCTCACAGCGCAGCATCAGCATCAACTGATATTTTTCAGCATATATGTCACTCTTGAGTCTTAGTCCCAAAGATGCTTTTTCAAGAGGCAACTGGACTTTCTGGTTTTTTCTTTGAAGACATATCACTTCTCATCCAAGAAACTTCTTCAGCTTCTTGGATGAGAAGCGAAACGTCTTCAAAGAAAAAACCAGAAAGTCCAGCCTCTTGAAAAAGCACCTTTGGGACAACCATGACCTGGATGACTGAGACTCTCCATAGACATCTCTAGTCTGTACATTCCAAACCCCTTTTAACAATACTGAGCTTCAATAGAATTAGGGAGAGAGGAGTATCTTGCTACAAGAGTGTGAAAGTAGCACTCCTCCTCTCTCTAGAAATACATTCATTCCACTGTTATTCAAGGTCAGCCTCCAAATATGTGGCTTTGTCACCCGTTACTTACTTACATATTTATTTATTATTCATATTTCTATGCCGCCCAACTCTCCGAGGACTCTGGGCGGCTTACAACAAAGACAATATAGACAATATACAATAAGAGATGTTAAAAACCCATACACACTGCTCATGGCCGGGTCTCACAAGATTGCAGTGGTGAGGTCAACGGCCCCAAGCCTGCCAGAAAAACCAGGTTTTCACCATTTTCCGGAAGGCCAGTAGGGTGGGAGCGGTCCTGGCCTCAGGAGGTAGCTGATTCCAGAGAGCTGGGGCAGCCACAGAGAAGGCCCTCCCCCATGAACCCGCCAGGCAACATTGTTTAGCTGACGGGACCCAGAGGAGGCCAACTCTGTGGGATCTTACCGGTCGTTGGAAGCTATGAGGTAGAAGGCAGTCTCGAAGATAGCCTGGCCCTAAGCTGTATAGGGCTTTAAAGGTAATAACCAACACCTTGAATTGTGACCGGAGACCAACAGGAAGCCAGTGCAGCTCATGGAGGATTGGTGTAATGTGGGAGTACCTAGGTGCACCCACGACCGCTCGAGCGGCTGCATTCTGGACCAACTGTAGTCTCCGAACACTTTTCAGGGGTAGCCCCATGTAGAGCGCGTTGCAATAATCCAACCATGAGGTGACAAAGGCATGAGTGACTGTGAGAAGAGCCTCCCGATCCAGGTAGGGTCGCAATTGGTGTACAAGGCTTGAAGGAAAGCTAGGTGAATTTTGCAAGGTTCAACAGAAATGTTTTTAAAGACTAAATAGTTTGGGGAGTGATTCAAGCAGGGGAATGTCTGCATCCCCACTTTTTTAGATGATTATTTCATTGCAAGACAATCGGAACAACCTTCTTCTTTTTTTTAAATTGTAAGCTATATTTTTTTTACTTGTGGCTGAAAAATTACATTAAAATGTTTCAAACAAATCCATTTTCAAATATATGTATAGATTTTTTTTTATTTTGATTATATGCCATCAAGTTAGTATTGATCTGATCATTTAGATCTTCCGTTGGTACATCCATTACCTGTATAACTGAGTCTACCCACCTTGCTGCTGGTTGATATCTTAACCATATAAGATACTTAACCAAAGTATCTTATTATACTCTTAATGGTATAATGAAGTAACTCTAACCCAGGGGTGAAATGCTCCTGGTTCGGACCGAATCGCCCGATCTGGTAGCAATGGTGGCGGGTGGTTCGGAGAACTGGTAGCAAAAATCCCTGTGCGCCACCCCCACCCCCACCATGCCCAGCTGAGCTGCACGATCACCAGAGGCTTTTTTTTTTACTTTTAAAAGCATTTTTTCTACAACCTCTTCCAATGAAAAAATGTTTTTAAAAGTAAAAAGAAAAGCCTCTGATGATAGTGCGGCTCAGCTGGGATCATCAGAGGCTTTTCAAAGCATTTTTTTCTGCAACCTCTTGGCCGAAGAAGTGGTAAACAAATGCTTTGAAAAGTCTCTGATGTTCCCAGCTGAGTTCCCTGATTGGCAGAGAGGCATTTCTCTGATGATCCCAACTGAGTTCCCTGATCTGCAGAGAGGCATTTTTTAAAAAGCCTCTCTGACGATCTCAGCTGAGTTCCTGATCGGCAGAGAGGATTTTCAAAGCATTAGAAGAAATGCTTTGAAAAGTTTTTTTTTAAAAAAGTTGGCTACGCCCACCCAGTCACATTACACCCCCCACAACCAAGCCATGCCCACAGAACCGGTAGTAACAGATTTTATATTTCACCCCAGCTCTAACCTAAGCCCAAATACAAACCAGCAAATTTGAGGGTGATGTGAACTGGCTGAAAACTTCAATACTGTGTGAAAGCAGATGAAAGGTAGTATCAAAGATGGCAAATAGTTCTTAATAGCTATTTTGGGAATGTAGTCCAATAAAAGAGAACAGCAGGCTTATGCTCATATCCTGCTTACTGAGACATGAAGATGCTTTATCAACTGTTTCAACTGTTTTTGAGGGATGTGTCCTCAAGACATCACCTCTGTCTAATCCCCAGTCAGTTGCTAAGGCAGCCTAGAGTTATTCTTAGTAGGTTGAGTTTGAAACTAGTGCTTTCCTTCTTCTCCCCCCAAAACAACTTGCCATCCGGACAATTCAGGGCACTTGTCAGATTTGATGGGATGGACAGAAACCCTTGGAGACAGTCTCTCAAGTAAGTTGGCTCTATGCCATGCTTTAAAGGTAACAATCAACACCTTGAATTGTGAATTTATCTAGGATTTTCCAATATTTTCTTTAAAGTATGGTGCATGAAGGAAGATGGCAATTTCTGCATTATTTCCTCCCTTCTCAAAATTAGCATCTAAACTGTAAACATTTTGGCTCATTAAGTGTGCGTGACATTATAATGAACTAGACCATTTTAACTGATGCTCACTATGCTGTATTAATTACCTGCAGATATACCAGTTCTACTTCAATTTCACAGCCCCGGTTTGTGTCATGTTTATTTAAATGCTGCATTTTAGGCTTATTACGGATAATCATTTATTTATCGCAACTCTGTACTTTCGAATTAGAACTATGGGCCAGATAGTTTTGTAACATACTGTCATAATTGCTGTCTCACTCCTTCTAATTTATAGAAGCTAGTTACATTTATGAATAACTTGAAGATAATTATTTGTAGGAAATTTTTAAAAGACCTTAAAATTAATTGCTTGCGTGCATTCCTTATATATTAGTCACGTGGTATGAATTCTGAGCCAAATGATATCACTTGGGAGAGATCCTAGGCCCGTGATGGCGAACCTATGGCACGCGTGCCGCAGGTGGCACACGGAGCCATATCAGTGGGCATGCGAGCGTTGCCCTAGCTCAGCTCCGGCGCGCGCATCTGATTTTCAGGCCTTCCAGGCCCACCGGAAGTCAGTAAATAGGCCATTTCCGGCCTCTGGAGGGCCTCTGGGGGGGGGGAAGGCCCGTTTTTGCCCTCCCCAGGCTCCTAGAAAGCCTCTGGAGCCCAGGGAGGGTGAAAAACGGGACTTCCAGTCCCACCAGAAATCGGCAAATGGGCCATTTCTGGCCTCCAGAGGCTTTCTTGAAGCCTGGGAAGGGTGAAAAATAGGCCTACCATGCCCACCGTGCCATCACTTGCCAAAAGTGAGGGGAGCACAGGGGGGTCGCTCGTGCCTGCACAGGTGGGCGGGGTGCATTGAATTATGGGTATGGGCACACACGCACACAACCCCCCCCACTTTTGGCATGCAATGGCAAAAAGGTTAGCCATCACTGTCCTAGGCTATTCCAAGGAGAAATGGACTATCAAGACATCCCAAAGAAGGTGCCCCATTGGGATGCTTTCTTTAAAATAATTTCTTTTCCCCCAATCACCACATAACAGGTGCCTACAACTTTCATTGGCCTAAAGAAATGTTCACCTTTTAGTGGCATATCGAAAGCCATGGAAATGAGATGTTTGAAGAAAGCTGCTGGAGTGACCAGAAGAAATAAAATGATAAAAGAGACCATAAGAGAAAATTGGAATTGAACTAAAACAGAAAAACAGCAAATAAAATGGTTTGCTCACCTGAAGAGGATGTAGTGGGATTCCATACCATACAAGGCACAAGGAAGAGGAGAAGTTCAAAGAACACAAGGCAGACCCAGAAGAAGATGGAGCGACAACATCAAAGACACACTTACAACAACATCAATTAACAATGGTTGTGGCTGCCAGAAGAGCAAGAACCAGAACTTTGTAACTCCCTCGATACCCAAAGCGGCAAACAAGAAAGTTAAGAAGAAGACCGAAAATCACTCTGCAAAAGAGAATCAGGCTACCTAAAACTATTTTTGAGGGAATGGGAGATGAAAGTAATTTTAATTGATTGTTTTAATGAAATAATTAACTGTTAAATTTTGACATGCATATGCAATCAGATGAGACATTTTGGAAACTGCTTGGGGCTGAGGTCCCAAGGAACATGGGAAGAAGTGATGGAGCTCTGACCAGCCTTTGGAAGTTACTCAAAAGCATTCATTCCCTTGCCTTGTCTCATCTCTTCTTGCCTCTGTTGGAGCAAATGGACCTGGGAATTGGGAATTGCTCTTCTCCTGATTTCTTGGGCAATTGGAATTGCAGGAGCAACTATGGGGAGGGAGAAGACAGTTCAGGCCTGTAGGGATCATGCAGAAAGATTGGATACCAAAACATTTGATAAGCGAAGAACTGCCACCACCACTCACTCTTATAAAGAGTGGAAGAGCTGTTTTTAAGCTACAAATTGACCTCCAGTGGATTTTTTCTTCTTCACCATCTTCTATAACCCATTTTTTTAAAAAAAAATCAGGATCAACGTTTTGGGACCAGCTTTAGCTGTCTGTCTTGAGTAAATGAGCTTGTTTTATCAGGTATATGACTTTCACTTGTGATAACAAGAAAAATAATTTTTATTTAAGAAAGCAGTTTATGCAGTTTTGTCACTTACAGATCACTTCTCAGTTCCTGGCTTAATTTCTACACATGCAAACTAGGCTTCTTTGGATGTGCGAGTTATGCCAACTGGAAATTACAGGAATTGGACTAACATGTTGAGTGGAGACTGCTGTTTAAGCAGTAGCAATAGCAATAGCACTTAAACCTATATACTGCTCCATAGTGCTTTACAGCACTCTTTTTTTAATCAAGTTTTTTTTATTTTTTTAGACGAACACACATACAAACATACAATGTATTTTCTTTGAACAGAGTATTTTGCCAGTTCACAAATTTAGACAGTATTTAGTCGTTTCAATTAAATTTACAATTTCTATATTTCCTTTTTGCCATATTCATTTCTCATCTATTTTTTAAGAACCAATATTACCCTTCATTCTCCTCTCTAATCTTAATTAAATTCAGTTTTTCCCTTCTATTCTATATTATACCCCTTCCCATTGTCATCTATTTGTACATCTTTCCTCACCTTGGTTAGTTATGTAATGTTACAGTAGTTTAATTCTTATAATAATAATAAATCTGCTTATTTTATAACATACATTTCCTTTGATAATACAAATCCAACATTTTAGTATAAATCAGTTAGTTATAAAACTATCTTTTATATATATATTAATCAATATAAACATGAATATTCCAGTTATTTCCATGCAATCCAATTCCTTACAAATTCCTGAGTCTTCGGAGAGGGGTGGCATATAAATTGAATTAATTAAATTAAATTAAACTAAATTAATTATAGCCAATTCTGCTTTCAACATGATATACAATTGTAAGTATTTTAATTATTACAATTAATCATTTCTACTTTCTTCACATTATAGAATTAAAGAATTAAAAATATTCCAACCATTACAGTTTCCCCAGTTAACTTTAAAAATATTCTAGCTGTTATCCAAGCCACAACTTAATCCTTTCTACTTTCACCACCATATACCATTAAAGGTATTTCAATTGTTACAATTTAAGCTTATTCATATTTCTTTAAAAAAATAAAAAAACAAAAAACCAAAGCTTATCATTATCTAAGTTTCAAAGATACAATACAAATATTCCAATTATTATTCATTTCATTTTTCCAATCATATGGTTTCCCATTTTTTTACTACAATTCATATTTCAATTCTAAATACATATAGCATCTTTCTTTCATTTCTTTTTCTCCCTTCCCATTTTTATTTTTACCTTTTTCTTTCCCCTTTTTTCTTTTGTACTTTGAAATCTTGAGCTCTCCTCTTTTGCCCTAAATTTCCCATTGTTTCCCATCTTTTTTCTCCTTTTCTTACTTCCCCATTATTTATCCCACTGTTTATACCAGTGTAATCATTCTGTGTTTCACAAATCTGGACTCTTCTATTTTGCCCTGCATTTCCTGTTGTTTCCCATCCTTTTCCTCTCTCTTTTTTTCTTTTCACTGTTAATCCCAGTGTAATCATTTAAGTTTTTTGTGTTCTTTCTATTCCTCCCTTCTCTCCTTTGTCACTTTCTGCCTTTTCTGTTATTTCCATTGTTAATCCCAATGTAATCTCTAAAAACCTTCTTTTTATTATTACTATCCATATATTCAATTAGTTTTCCAAAATTAATCTCACTGTCTTTATCTTCTTCTTTGTTTTCAGTCTCTGTGTCTTGCTTCTCCATCTTTGTTTTCTTGTCAGCATGAATATGCTCTCTCTCAGTTTTTGGATCCTCAAGTTTTGATTCTCCATGTAGCATTGTAATTATTTCTCTTATTTCTGCTTTCCACGACGAATACATCATTTCCATCATTTCTCTAATTTCCTGTGCCATTTTATTCTTTCAGTATTAGTATTGTTCCAAATTTAAAAGTTCTGTTATTTTCCTTTTTTTCCCAAAGTCAAGCCATTTGCAGACAAAGCAATCCTCCCCAAAAGTTCTCACGGCTATTATCACTGATATAGTTCAAAGTTTTCCAAAACAAATATTCCAAATTGCAATGCTCTTTTTTCTCCTGAAGATGTCTCTCTAGAATCTACAATTCTCTTAATTGTTTAACAGAGTGTCCATTTTGTATCAATTTTTGTTAACAATCTAGCTTTTTTCCCCTTCTTTTTAACTTTAAAAATACCAAATCAGTTTTATAGTCCAGTCCAAATTAAACAATACTTTTCCCCTCTTTTTTTAAGGTATAAAGCACTTCTGTTGCAGGGCTTAATATCCAATTGTCTTTTATTTTCTTAGTCTTCAACAAGAAAGGATCTATTTATTTTCTTTCCAATCCTTTAGCCAATTTTGGGGTTGTTTCTTCTAATTCTTAAAATTGTCCAGTTAATTTTATTCAAAGATCAATTTTCTTTTCGGGTTTTTGTCCCTTTAAATTCCACTTGCACCCTCTTTTCTTCCCCCATGCCCATTAACCACTAGTTTTATTCTGGGGCTTCAGGTTTTAAAATAATTGTTGTTGTTGTTGTTGTTGTTATTTCGCCTGTGGGTTGGCTGTCACTAACCTGGCTTCAAAAACTCTGTTACATTCACTGCTTCTGCTCAATACTTAGTCCAGTTGCCCCAGCTTCTTGACAGCCACAATGGCTGCCGCCTCTGCCACTGAATCAGAGAGAGATTCCTCTGACCTTCGAGGAACTTGCCTGTTCCTCTTGGTCTTCTGAGGTGCCTCTCCTTTTTCCCCATCCCTACAGGACGGTTCTGGTCCGAAGACCCCTCAGCAGCAGTTCATCAGTCTGGGTTTTCGCGGAGCTCATCAGAGCCCACTAATTCCCCGACTGTCTCACCGCAACGCTTCCGGTCGAATCCCTTTACAGCACTCTTTGAGTGGTTTACAAAAGTCAGCATATTGCCCACCCCCCCAACAATCTGGGTCCTCATTTTACTAACCTCAGAAGGATGGAAGGCTGAGTCAACCTTGAGCCGATTAGGATCAAACTCCAGGCTGTGGACAGTGCTTGCCTGCAATACTGCATTCTAACCACTACACCACCCTGGGTCATAGATAGAAGTAAAACATTCCTTCAGTCATTATTTATCTGAGTAATAAATATATGATGAAACTGAGCAGTTTCAAGAGTCATTCAATAATTTATATTTTTAAAGCCTGCCTCTGAAATAATCTTTAAAAATAAATGTAATTGCAAATCTTGTTTCACTGAAGTTGTGGTAAACAGGGATATAGAGGTTTTGAGACAGGAAATAAACAAAATTTATTTTATTTTTTAAAAATAAAATAGTTAAAAAAATAGACCATAGCAATATTTCTTAAAGCAGGATAGAAACTGCCAGGATAATCTCCTCTTATCTAATTTAACCTTAAATTAGGAAGAATCTTATTAAAAATCCTCAACTTTCTATTGTGGCGTTTGTCATTCAATTCTACACTTGATAATCCTTCTTAAAAGGAGTTAAACATTTACTCAAACAGACAGACAGATAAACTTTTAAGGCTGGGGATAGATGATTGGATGAGATAAGTAAGCCTTGCAGAATAGCCAGAACATAGCTCCATTTAACTCAGCATATTCAATTTTATTTGATTGTATCATTTCTCGGTGAGCAATTGAATGAAATACTGCCCTCTCACTCCCAGCTTTGCACGATTCCAGGAAAAAAATGGTTATGAGTCTGCTTTATTAATTAAAGCTGAAAATTCAAGCCAGGCCTCCATAACAGAATAATAGAATTGGAAGTGATCTTGGAGAACTACTTCAACCCACTACTCAAGCAGGAGACCCTATAACATTTCAGACAAAGCCTCTGTTGATGGAGCACCCACAATTTCTGAAGGCAAGCTGTTCCACTGGCTAATTGTTCTCACCATTCAGGTTTTTTCCTTAGTTCTAGGTTGCTTCTCTCCTTGATTAGTTTCTTGCCTTGCCTTCTGGGGCTTTAGAATCTCTGCACTCTTTCCAAAGTCTCAACATCTTATATTTTATATTGTGGTGACCAATACTGGATGCAGTATTCCAAATGTGGAATGTGTATAAAATGGTACTGAAACTTCATGTGATCTTGATTCTATCCCTCTGTTAATGCAGCCTAGGATTGCATTGGCTTTTTTGGCTGCTGCATCACACTGTTGGCTCATATTTAAGTGGTTTTCCACTAGAACCTCAAGATCCCTTTCACAGTAACTGCTATTGATCCACGTTTCACTTAATCTGTACCTGTACATTTGGTTTTTCTTGCCTAGATGTAGAACCTTACTTTTCTCTCTATTAAATTTCATTTTCTTAGATAGGGCCCAATATTTGAATCTGTCAAGATCCATTGGCATATTTAAGCCTATCTTCTGGGGTTTGGGCTATTCTTTCTAGCTTAATGGTGTCTATGAATTTGATGAGTTACCCTTCTATTCCTTCATCTAGATCAGTGGTTCTCAACCTTCCTAATGCCGCGACCCTTTAATACAGTTCCTCGTGTTGTGGTGACCCCCAACCAGGGGTGGGTTCTAAATTTTTTTACTACCTGTTCTGTGGACGTGGCTTATTTTGTGGGTGTGGCTTGGAGGTCATGTGACTGGGTAGGCGTGACTAGCTGGGCATGTGACTGGGTGGCCATGGCTATGTGTATAGGGACTACTCAGAGGGCTGAAAAAAGTCATTTCTGACAGATCCTCGCACTTTTGACTGGTCCTCACACTTATGACCATCCTCACATTTATGCCCCTGCAGCTTTCTTAACAACCTTGTCACTCTTTTCACAACTGCTTCTCTTCACCATGGTGACAAGATAGGGCAAAAACATAAAATGTTGTAAGTTCGAAGACTGGTCAAAAGTGTGAGGACCAGTCAAAAATAACTTTTTCAGCCTTCTGAGTAGTCCATGTGCACAAAAGGACTACCCAGAGGGCTGAAAAAAGTGATTTCTGACAGGTCCTCGGACTTTTGACCGGTCTTCGCACCTATGACTGGTCATCATTTATGCCCATTGTAGCGTTCTTAACAACTGTGTCACTCATTTCACAACTGCTTGTCTTCACCATGGTGACAAGATAGAGCAAAAACATAAAATGTGAGGACAGTCGTAAGTTTGAGGAATGGTCAAAAGTGCGAGGACCAATCAAAAATAACTTTTTCAGCCCTCTGAGTAGTCCATATGCATAAAAGGATACAGCAATAGAGAGAAATGAAGGAAGGGAAGGGAAATTAGAGTAGGAGTGAGAGTAAGAGAGGGAGGAAGAGAGGAGGAGAAGGAGAAAGGAAGAGGAAGTAGGGAGGGGAAGAAGAGGGGGGGAAAGAGAAAGTAAGAAGGAAAGAAAAGAGAGAGGTGGTAGGTTTGAGGAGAAAGATTGCTGTACAATAAAAAAGATGAAAGGGAAGAAAACCAACCCCAAACAAATATAAAGATATTAAGATAAAGAATGAATTGTTAAACTTTAAAGAATAAAAGAGAACAAATATGAATAAATAGCAATAATTAGAAACACACATACAAACATACAACGTATTTTCTTTGAACAGAGTATTTGGCCAGTTCACAAATTTAAACAGTGTTTTGTCATTTCAATTAAATTTACAATTTCTATATTTCTTTTTTGCCATATTTATTCCTCATCTATTTTTTTAAAAAACCAATATTACCCTTCATCTTTATCTCTAATCTTAATCAAATTCAATTTTTCCCTTCTATTCTATATTATACCCCTTCGCATTGTCATCTATTTCTATATCCATCCTCACATTGGTTATTTATGTAATTATGTAATACAGTTGTTTAATACAAATTCAACATTTTAATATAAATCAATTAGTTATATAACTATCTTTTTTGTATATTAATCAATATGAACATGAATATTCCAATTATTTCCACGCAATCCAATTTCTTACAAATCAATTAACTATATTTACCAATAATAATAAACCAAATAATTTCCCCCATATATTCCTCCAAACCACAACTTAACCATTTCTGCTTTCAACACAATATACAATTAATCTCAATTATTACAGTTCCCTAGTTAAATAGAGCTTTTTTTCTTGTGTTTTAAAATCTTGAACTCTCCTCTTTTGCCCTAAATTTCCCATTGTTTGCAGTTTTGCACCTACTTTTTTGGTGAGGAAAAAGAAAAAGAAATCTCTCTCCCTGCTTCATTTTGTCACATTGCAACAAAGACCCTGCTTTATTTTCAGTTTCCTTTTAGCTAGAGAAAAAAAATTGCTCCAGCAGGCAAAGTTTGTTGCAAAAATTGCAGCAGGCAAAGTGCTTGCAAAACAAGAGCTTGCAAAAGAGTCTGTGCAAAACAGCTGAGAGCAAATCAGCTGAGAGTCGGGAGGTGGATTAATTTTATGGTAATTAACCTATGCTGAAGCTGAAAGAGGCTGTTTTTTCTATTTTTGCAGGCACCGATCTTCTCATTTGTTTTCTTTTAACACTGATCAGTTGTAGGGCAGCCCTTTGAAGCCCCGTGGCAAGAATTTAAACAGCTTTTTTCCCTCTAGCCATCAACTGGGACTCAGGAGGCAGCAATAGATTGGGAGTGGGCGGGGTAAGTGACTGGGGACCGGCGATCCAACAGAGGCAGAGGGTGAGGGTGAGTGAAAACGTGGGGGGGGGTGAGAGAGGGCTTTGGCGACCCCTGTGAAATGGCCGTTCGACCCCCAAAGGGGTCACGACCCCCAGGTTGGGAACCGCTGATCTAGATCATTTATAAAGATATTGAAGAGTTCTGTGCCTAAAACAGAACCTTGGGTACCCCACTACTATCTTCCCTTGATGTAGATGTAGCTCTATTAAGGACTACACACTGTGATTTGTCAGCCAGTTACAAATCCATCTGATGAGATGCTGTCTATCCCACATTTTTCTAGCTTACTAAGAAGTAGGTTGTGGTTTACTTTGCCAAATGCCTTACTGGAGTCCAAGTATACTATGTCCGTAGCATTTCACTGGTCCACTAATTTAGTCATTTTGTCAGAGAATGAAAAAATATTTGTTTGGCATGATCTGTTTTTGACAAACCCTTGTTGGCTTCTGGTTATAACTTTGCTTGTTTCTAGGTGTTTGCAGATCTATTATCTGATTATTTTTTCCAGGATCTTCCCAGGTATTGACATCCGTATTAGGGTGCTTGTATGTTGTACTTTACAGAGGTCTGCCCCCTATTTTAAATCATGCTCAGTTTGAACAACTGTTCAGTCCAGATGTGATTGAACAATAAAGAAGTCAGAGAACAAACAGCAAGTCCTTGTAGATGCTCACCACAGAAGAATGAACAAGTTAAGTAGCCACAGTCTCCCTACTGTGCTGAATACCTTTATTTTAAAGACTTTTCTAAACTTCTGCCACTATTGAAAAATGAAAATATGATCTGTCCTCCTATCAGTTTAATTTGGATGCCTCAATTTTATTCTGGTCATGATGGCTTACACAATTAAAATATCCAGAATATATGTGGCTTCATAAACAAAAAATACCCATAGTAAATATAAAATATAAAAATGTCTACACCAAACAGTAAAATGCTAAAACAGCAACTGAAAATAATAAATACAAAAATGTCAAAAGTAGAGCATAATAAATGCAAATAAATCTAAGTCTCATAGTGAGCTGGAGTAAAAACTTGGTTTGAATCCATTTTATAAACTCATTTATGTTTGCTTTCCAAGTATATTATGTATAAGTTTCTTTAAAATCCTTGATGTCCTTCTCTGTACTTCCTAACATCTCTAAGTCTAAAATTATTATGCCAATCTGAGTCTACTCAATTGGTTAGAATAGTAATTGAGACTTTGGCTCACCTTGCAAATCAATACTACTATATTTCTTCCTAAGAAGATCTATAGGGATTTCACTGCTTGAAGGATAGCTTGTGTCTCCTTTGTAGTCATTTTCCTTGGCAGTTGTATACTAATATCCCTTGTAGTTAGGGTCCTCAATTGGGCCCTAATTGTCATTGATGAACATTTCGTATAAGATCTATGTAACTTTGGATTCATAAAACCATTCACTCAGCATAATCTGCTATTTTTGGATTAATAAAACAATCATTTGAACCTTCTCCAATTTTTTGGCTTACTTGGGGATTAAATTTTGTCAAAATATATTTGTAAGTGCATCCATAACAGGAAGTTTTGATATCGGGGGAATTCTCCAGAGGAGGGTCACTTCTCTTGGGATGAATCATATTACCTTATCCAAATCTCCTGATTGGAAAAATTTCCTTTTCTCTTTCCCTTGTTTCTTTGTTTTGGAGGCAAACCTTTTTTGAGTCTGAAGGCACCACCTGCTATGTATGAACACAGTTTTTCTATTGTTTTGGGGAACATTACATGATTCCGAGGAAAGAAAGTGAGAGAAATAGCCCAGGTAGGATGTCTGGGAGAGATCAATATCAGCATTAGCTGATTGCAATTGATGTTTGCAATTGAGACTTGCATGACTCCCCCATTGACCAATATTTGTAAATTCACTGGGCTGAAGGGAAGAGAGGTATGTTAATATTTTTTCTTATGTCTCCTGTGCACTGTGTATTTGAATGCATGAATGTGCGCACACACACATACGCACACATTTATCTGATACGTTTCCACTACTGCCAAGGGCAGATGCCACAGCCATGAGGTTGTGGCTCCAACAGCCCCATCCATCAAAACCCTGTGTGGCCACCAGCCCACTTCTTCTGCTTGCTCATGGCTGCAACAGAGCAGGAAGCTGAGCAACCTGCTGGTGCTGCAGCCACGAGGTGAGGCAGGTATCGGGGCATGGATGGCCTGGCTGCAGGGGCCGAGGTAAGCCGGTGCAGGGCACGTGGGACAGCTCCACCACCACCCCGCCTCATAGTGGCGGGACTCAAAAGAAATAAGACATCCCAAAAAATAAGCCGTAGTGCTTATTTCAGAGCCCAAAAGAAAATAAGACTGTCAGGGAAACATGGTACCAAGAAATTGCAGAGCACCTGGGACTGCTGTTGGGCAGAAAATAGAAAGCAAAAGAGATGGAAATGACAGGGTATGTCCCAATGGGCTGTGAATGTCAGAATAAGTGTAAAATTAGTTGTTGACAAAGGCTGCCCATGGAAGTTCCAATCACAGCTGACCTGTCACTCAGCATGAGTTAGATAATAAGAGGATGCTAAGTATGTCTCAAGAGGATGGGAAAGGTGAGAGACTGTTCATAAACGGGCCATAATATATTAGCTTTATCCAGGGGGGAAATTCAGCCAGTTTTATCCAGCTCAGGCGAACCAGTAGTGGCGGCTGAGGGAGGCTCCGCCCACCCACGCGGACATCATGACATCACTTTTTTGCAATGATTTTAAGCCTCTGAGCATGCACAGAAGTCTTTCTGCATGTGCGGACGATGACGTGTGCGTGCGGAGCAACGCGTACATATTTGTGAACAGGTAGGGAAGGTAAGTGAATTTCACCCCTGGCTTTGTCTCACAATGGGATAGGGCAGTCCAGAATCATCCCTTTTCTTAAAAGGGTCTCTCCCACTCAAAGATGTTTTAAAATGATTGCCTAATTGATGTGAATGGACAGAGAGGAATAGTAGACTGCAATTTCCTGAGTTAGGGACTTTTGAGGAAGTCCCTCAAAAACGGGAAAATTAACATAATTCAGGAAGAAACTGGTTGCTAGAAAAGCAAAGCACAGCATGTTTGATCCCTTGAGAAATAGGAGGGCATGGTCATTATTAAAAAGCAGGAGCCACAAATCTGCAGTCTGAGAAACAGCCCAGAAGATCACGAAAAGCCGAAAAATTATGAGCAGATGAAGTGCATCACTCTAGCTGGGAAGCTGTTAAGTCAATATATGGAGTCTTATGTTCAGATAAAAGAGTCACTGAGTGCAGCAAAGGGAACAAGACTATCGATTATCTTTTCAGTGAAAGATTTAAGCATATGCTTCAGTCATTCCGTGAGGTTTCATGTATTTAATTTGGGTTGGACCTTGTCTCCATTTAGCCATGAAAATCATGCCATGGATTAATATATTCCTGCTGTGATAAACTGGTTAACCAGCAGCAAAGGTGATCCAAGACTCACTTCTTTCTGGAATAGTTTTAATGAACTGTACAAAACAGATGGAGTGTATTAAACAACATAAACCTTTACCCTAGAACCAATTAAAGTTGCTAAATGACTCTGGTGTATTTACTCATCACAGTGTGCGCGACCACCAGCATTTGGAATGAAAGCAAAGTAATTAATAGCCAAAGGCATCTTTTTCACCATCTAGAGAATGAGTGCTAAGACACAAAGGCTTTGAGAAAGAAATAACATAAATGAATCCAACTCTCAATTCATTTAAGTGCTAAGTCTGCAGTCTTATGCTCACATAGCTAAACTCATAGCACAGCCAGGCGGCTGCATTAACATGTGTCTCTCAAGTCCTTGACTCCACAAAAAAATATTTCAACCAAAACAGTTGGCCCTGGTATCTTAGTTCTAATAGTCTGCCTCAGTTTTAAAACTAATGAGGGTTGTGAGTTCAGATGTTTCATCCTTCTATAGACCTGGAAAATAAAGGTAGTATTATTGGAAGAATACTTAGGAAAGCTAGACTGGTTGTCTTACATGTTGCACTTAGACAGAATAAGGGTTATATATTGTTTACCTTCAAACTTTTTGACCTTAAAATATCTCAAGAAGGGACCTTTAAAAGTCATTCTCAGCGTAGTTCTTGTTGAGGTTCGCCAGCAACCTGTGGAGCTGGCAGCGGAGTCGGACAGCGATGAGGCTGAGGAAGAACATGGGCCAGTCCTGGAGGCTGGGGAAGGCCCGGATGAGGGCTCTGCGTCGGAGGCAGAGATGGGGCCAGGGCCATTAGGGAGTGACGTGCGGACTCTGGAGCCTCCAGAGGCTGACAGTAGAGAGGCAGAGGAACAGGAGGAGCCTGTTCCTAGTGCATGTATGAGAAGAACTGCCAGAAGGCAAGAGCAGCTAAAGCAAAGAGGATGACTCGGGAGTAGGGCCAAGAGATGATTGGCCCCTCCCATAAGGCTTAAAAGACCAGCAATGGCTCTTGGGCTCTTTGTCGGAAAACAACGTTGATAGTCTTGCTGCACTTATCTCGTCAGTGTCTTCTGCTTTTGAACTTTTGCCAAGCGAAGCCTTTGTCAGTTTGCCTAATTATACCAAGGTTGGTGATTAGTCTGAAGAATTTGTGTTATGAAGAGTTTGTTTTAATTTAGTTTCGACTACGCGGAGAATGAGTTAATTCTCAGCTGTCCTAATAAAGTCTGTTTGTTTTGAAACTGTTTGTGTTGATTACTACCTACTTGGCCTGGGTCACAACAGTTCTATCTATGTTAGGGAGTCACTACATGGAATTATTTAGGTGCCTTTCTCACAAGAATATCAACCCCTTCCTGAGTTATAATTTGTGTGTTATTTGTAAACAACAGCAAATCCCACAGAAATTGCTTCATTTCATGGACTAGAATTTGTTTTAATTTAGTAGAAATTTTGAAACATTTGGGAGCGTACTACGGGCATTCACACCACATGGTTTCCAGGGAGAACTCCAGGCTAGCCAATTCATAAAATGCTTAGTGGCAGGCCAGTCACAAAACTCCCATTTACCAGAAGACACATGGAGGAAACAGTTCTCTGTCACCCTCTAGGACCCAAGTAACTGTATAATATTCCCAAAATCACCTTTCCTCCAGTGGTGGGTTTCAAAAATTTTTACTAACAGTTCTGTAGGTGTGGCTTGGTGGGAGTGGCATGGCTTGGTGGGAGTGGCTTGGTGGGCATGGCAGGGGAAGGATACTGTAAAATCTCCATTCCCTCCCCAATCCAGGGGAAGGTTACTGCAAAATCCCCATTTCCTCCCAATCAGCTGGGACTTGGGAGGCAGAGAATAGATGTGGACGAGGCCAGTCAGAATTTTTACTACCGGTTCTCCAAACTACTCAAAATTTCCACTATCAGTTCTCCAGAATTGGTCAGAACCTGCTGAAACCCACCTCTGCTTTCCTCCCTCCATTCATGGATGAAGGAGAGAATTAATGTGGAATCTGTTTTTTTTTAAATAAAACAATTCTTTAAAACATAAAACAGAGGTTATTTTGTCAATGCCACAAAGGTGGTATAGGCAATAGAGCTGACAACCAAAGCTAAATCCCTTGAATTAAAATAATCACATATAATTTATTCCTCCTTCGTTTAATGCTTTTCTATAGGCTTTTTGGGACATAAACCTATCCATTTGCACTTCATAAAATGCCACTCAATGATGTGCTTTATTCAAAGTTTCTGGTATTCATTGGAAGATGCCAGTCCTCTGCATGCAAGGTTATAATCTGATGGTTATTTTTCTTGGAAGTAAGCCCCTTTGAGTTCATGAGTTGAATCTATCCACCTCCAAAATTGAATTTGCTTAATCCTGATTTAGTTAAGGAAGGTATTTAAATCATAGAAGCTTTGGATATTTAAAATCTAAAATGTGCAAGAGAAACATCCTCATCTAGCAAGTCCTGCTTCAGCTGCAGGGGTGTCTGCAGGGTGAGTGAAAAAGATTTACCTTGCCAGGGATGTCTACAGGGAGAAGGATCAAAGAAATCAAGATGGTACTCACAACCAGGGGTGGGTTCTAAATTTTTTTACTACCGGTTCTGTGGGCGTGGCTTATTTTGTGGTCATGGCTTGATAGTCATGTGACAATTCTTTAGGATTTAGCCAAGGTATTGGTCTACCAGGCTTTTAACTGCTTGCAGAGCTGTACCGATCTACCCATTTATTTTTTGCAGGCACCGGTCTACCCATTTATTTTTGAAGGCACCGGTCTACTCATTTGTTTTTGGAGGCACTGGTCTACCCATTTATTTTTGCAGGCACCGGTCTACCACCAAACTGCCTTTTACCACTGATCAGCTGTACGGCGGCCCTTTGAAGCCCCAGCAAGAGTTTAAACAGTTTTTTTCCTTCTAGCCTATCAGCTGGGACTCAGGAGGCAGCAATAGATTGGGGGTGGGGCCAAATAAAAGGTAAGAATAACGTGGGGGGTGGGGGGGCAGAACCGGTTCGGTGATGTCATATCGTCACCGCTACCTGCTACGCGGAACAGGGAGGAACCCACCACTGCTCACAACTATGGAATTGGAGCCCTGCTTCTTTTTTATATTGCAATGCATGTAGAAAGGGGCATGATTAGGTATGCCATCTTGATTTTTTTTTTGGCCTGATTTCTATTTTATACAGACCCACCACCACCACTACTATCATTTGATTGATGGAGGTGAGCAAAGGTCTGTGCACTGGTATGAGCAGCATGAACAACTCTGCACTGTGAAGAATGCAGTTTGCTTTTTCATTTACTGAGCTGTTTCAAAGATTGATGAGTTCAGTTACCTCCAATCCAGTCAATCCATCAAATCTGTACAAAGGGCATGAGATGAAACAGACTATTCCATCTCACAACTTTGAGAAGCCTATATCCAAAGGAGCCTTCCCAGATTGGAAACCTCCCCAGATGCTTTTGGCTTCAACTCTCATAATTCCAAACCTTGACATTGCTTGACTGGGATTAGTAGATGTTGAAGTCCAAGATATCTGGAGAATGTCATACTGGGAGAAAGCCACTTTGAAGCTGTGCAGGATTATGACATGGGTTCTCTTTTCTTATTTCCTCTATTGTGATGCTACTGCTTCATATTTTAAAATTATATTGCATTATCCTTATTTACACCTTTGTATTATTGTTTATTGTTTATTGTTTCAATTTATATGCTGCCTTCTTCGGAGACTCAGGGCAGCTTACAATGTGTTAAGCAATAGCCTTCATACTTTTGTATATACCTGCTTAGTAGGGCTTTTGCCCCCCCCCCCAAAGCGGTGTTCTTTTTTATACAAAGTCAGTTTATTGCCCCCACAATCCGGGTCCTCATTTTACCTACCTTGGAAGGATGGAAGGCTGAGTCAACCTTGAGCCTGGTGAGATTCGAACTTGCAATAATTGCAGGCAGCTGGTGTTACTTAACAGCACTTAGTCTGCTGTGCCACCAAGGCTCTTACTCTCTTGTAGAGAGTAATTGAGGTGTAATCCATCCTGGTTGCATTCACATGCAATAGTATGATTATTGAACAAGTCGTTTGTTTGTTTGTTTGTTTGTTTGTTTGTTTGTTTGTTTGTTTGTTTCATTTATATTGCCACCTATTCGCCCATGGCGACTCAAGGCGGCTTACAGAATATAAAAAACACATTTAAAAACAGTAAAACTCATAAAAAATCAAATAAATTAATACAATAAAATCACCCTTGACCCCCCACCTCCCACCCCAGTGACAGTCGATCACACGAGCCATTTAATGGGCTCCATCCTGCTCTGGCTTCCCCAGGCCCTCTGGCAGAACCAGGTCTTCAGCGCCTTCCAGAAGAGAATTAGGGTGGGGGCCGTTCCACGGAGAAGGCCCTTCTTCTGGGTCCCACCAGGTGTATTTCCCTCAGGGATGAGACCAGCAGCATTCCCTGCCTCTCTGCTCTGATGGGTCGGGTAGATGTGACCGGCAAAAGATGGTCCTTCAGATAACCTGGTCCCAAGCCATGAAGGGCTTTAAAGGTGATAACCAGCACCTTGAATTGCACCTGGAAGCAAATCGGCAGCCAATGCAGCTCCTGCAGGAGAGATGATATATGTGCACACCGGGGCCTGCACAAAACCATGCAGGCCACTGCATTTTGCACCAACTGGAGCTTCCAGATGCTCTTAAAGGGTAGCCCCATGTAGAGTGCATTGCAGTAATCAAGACAGGAAGTGACTAAGGCATGAGTGACTGTGATTAGGGATTGCAGGTGCAGAAAAGGGTGCAACTGGCACACAACTCGCAGTTACATGAAGGCCCTCCTGGTCGCAATGGTCACCTGCTCTTCGAGCAGGAGTCGTGAGTCCAGGAGAACCCCTAGATTACGCACAGGGTCTGTTTGGGGTAGTGCCACCCCATCCAAGACCAAAGATGGCAATTCTCCCTGAGCCAACAAACCCCAAACCTAGAGCCACTTGGTCTTGCCAGGGTTTAGTTTAAAGCCATTGCTCTTGCTAATGTGTGTTTCTATAACACGCGAAGCCCCAAACCAATATATCAAAGAACATGTTAATGCAGTATTTGAATCTACCCTCTTAATGTTTCAAAGTTAGAGCTTTTCACAACCCTCCACCCCACATACCCTCTCCCTCTTCTGGCCTCCTTGGTCCTAGGTAGAATGCTAACCGGGCTTCCTTTACAATATTGATCCTAGCAAGATGGTAGATAGCTTGGCATAAAGGTGCCACTACAGGTAACAACAGTGACTCCTTTTTTTAAGCAAAGCAAAAATTACATGGACATTCTCTGTTGGACTATATTAAAGCTGTACTCCAGTCTTTCCTACCAGCTTTACTTCTTTATGGTTTCTGTTGCACAATGGAGAGAGAGAGAGAGAGAAAGAAATTATCCTGCATTCATAATCATCCTGAAAATAAATAATTCATATGCCATCATAACAAACTACAACTTGAGGAACTCACCAGGATCATCTATTCCTATCCTCAGAGGTGAAAAAGCGGGATACTGACACTTTAAAAAAAATTAGATGACAAAATGTAGATTTTAGCATTAGTTTCACTTGCTGGAACCTTCCCTCCCACATAGCTACACAAAGATGCCGGATCCCTAACCATGTTTTTGCTGACCACTCTTGCAAGCTGTGACTACAGTCCCTCCCCAGCTTCTCGTTCAATTTGTCAAGAGATCACAAGTCCTTCTATTTCAATCTCTGTCATCTGTTCGACCCTGAAACTCTTTTCACCTTTGAGACATTTTTCTTCTGCGTAGTTGCCATTTCTGCTCACGAGTTGCAGCCCTGCTTTCCAAGGTAATCAAGTGGCTAAATGAGACTCTTCAAGCAGGCACAGAATCCATATCCAAATTCCCACGCGGTCCTGAAATTCTACAGCTGTGTTTGCACAACACAGAAAATCATAAATGAGCCAATCACAGTTTAGCCTAAACTGCACAAATCCTCTCTTGTTAAATAGTGCCCGTGTGGATTTTTTTGTTGCTTTTGCAACAGCTTCCTTTTTTTTTTCAAAAAATAGCCATAGTTTTCCTTAGTAAAAAGACCACTATATCAGTGGCCAGTTTCTTTCTCTGATGCCAAGATAAAAAGGATTTATTATCAACCAGGCAGATCCATTCTGACCAGAGGTGGGTTTCAGCAGGTTCTATCCAGTTCTGGAGAACCGGTAGCGGAAATTTTGAGTAGTTCGGAGAACTGGTAGTAAAAATTCTGACTGGCCCCGCCCCCATCTATTCTCTACCTCCCAAATCCCAGCTGATGAGGAGGAAATGGAGATTTTACAGTATCCTTCCCCTGCCACGCCCACCAAGCCATGCCACGCCCACCAAGCCACAACCACAGAACTGTTAGTAAAAAAATTTGAAACCCACCACTGATCCTCACCCATCTAAAAATACAACATCCTTCATTTCTAAATAGCAACATTTCTTCTATTTTCTGCTTGAAAATTATTTTCTCTCCTTTGCTGCATTCCTTCCAAAACATGGACCCTGCAGAAAGAAATCTGTTCTGCTAATCTCCTTGTTTATTTCTCTAATTCTTTAAACATAGGCACCAGCTCTTCAATCTCAGAGCAAAGTTCAAACAAACTTTATTCTTCTTCAAGGATTTGTCTCTCTCCATAATAGTAAAAAAAAAAACCCCACTAAGGTCTGCTAAGTATGGGATTCTGCATTTCAGGCATTCTGGCACCCAGTCACTCACAGCCACATATCATAAATGGGTGACAGATTCCCCCAATTGCTTGGGATGCATTGAAAGAGGAGCTCTCCCTTTATCTTTCAATGCTTTGCCAGGATGTGGGTTAGGTTCCAGTTATGGCTAGATCCTGAATCCTATTTAAGGGATCCACACTCTAGGATAATTTCAGATTATCAGCCAGAGAGCAGTAGGTTTCACAGGTATAGACAGTATTGGTATGAACCAGCAAAACTGAAGCACTTTATGCAGTTCCTCTGTGCATAAAGTGTTCTAACTGTCAGGAAATTTCTCCTTAGATCTAGGTTCTCTCCTTGATTACTTTCCATCCAGGGATGAAATTCAGCAGGTTCTGACAGGTTCTGGAGAACCGGTAGCAGAAATTTTGAGTAGTTCAGAGAACCGGCAAATACCACCTCTGGCTGGCCCCAGAGTGGGGTGGGAATGAAGATTTTGCAGTATCCTTCCCCTGCCATGCCCACCAAGCCACGCCCACAAAACCGGTAGTAAAAAGGTTTGAATGTCACCACTGTTTCCATCCATTGGTTTTTGTCCTGCCTTCAGATGCTTTGGAGAATGTATTGAATATATAATTAATTAATGTATATAAATGCACACAATAATGTTAAAAGTTTACAATCTTGTGGGGCCACATTACTAGCTGTCCATGGCAGCAGTTTGGACATGCCTAGTCTATACCCTAGAACAGAAGAGACATGAATTATATTATTTGCCCCTCTTACTCACTGTTGTTTACACAGATTAGTAGGGGCTTCCCAAACTCTCAGGCAGGTAATTTTTCTTGTCAAGTGCTATCTTCATTCTTCTTAAAATCAGAGATGCCAATCTCTCCAAGAGCACATTACTGAGCACATTATTACATAAACATGGAAATGATCTGGTCTCTAGAATAGCAATAAAATAAAATAAAATAAAAAACTGGATCAGTTCTAAAGATATAATGGAAAACAGTCAAATAAAGGAAGAACGTTACTTTACACAAAGGGCCAAAATGTCTAATAGACAGCAAGTGAATGTTTTGTTCAACAAACTCATGGAAGGATAGCCCTAGTTTATTTGTTTTCCAGGAATATTAATGAAACATTTTGGTATCTTTCATTTTTACATTATTCAGTATACTTTAGAGTTAATCCTGTACATGGATCGATGCCTTTATCTTGAAATGTTTTGTTTCTGGTTTCGGTAATTCGGCTATTAAAACACCAATACCAATAATATCAATACCACAGCACTGGATGTTTCAATTTATTCCTGTAATTCTTCTATATTCCAAGAAACTATGTACCATTGGCATGCAATAGAGCCAGTGGTGGGTTTCTACCAGTTTGCCCCGGTTTGGGCAAACCGGTAGTGGTGGTGGTGGGAGGCTCTGCCCACCCACCTGGATGTCATCACAGATGCCCTGTACATGCGCAGAAATGCCACACGCAAGCGTGCACGCATGCACACTCACAGTTCCAAACCAGTAGCAAAGGTAAGTGGAACCCACTACTGAACAGAGCTATGTTGGCCATGAGAAAAAAAAATCAAATTCATACATTTGTATGAATGTGTCCTTTATTAGACTAAGCGATTGGTTTCATCCTTTGAACATCTGTGTATGCAGTGAAATCACTATATACAGGAACAGGAAGCATATTACTGTGGGCTGCCAAAAACAATTCCAGAGCGTGGAAAGAAATGTGTAAAACATTCCTTATCAGCTGGCTTCTCTAAAAAAAAAGACCATGCCATCAGTTCATGAACTCTATAGAGACATGAGAAGGCAAATTAATTGAACAAATGATCTCTAACAAATTATTTGCAGGACTCTGATCAACAGTTCGACGGCAGGGAAAAAAAAAGGCAAGATGTAACATGCAATTAACTTTATCACATTTAATTAAGGTAGCTTTCTCTATAGTTCAGTGCTCTTTTCAGCCCACTGGAATCAGGCATTCATTTCAGCAGGCATTTCATGTAAAACTTAAGATGTTTCTTGGAATTAAACTGAATTCTGCTTTGTGCTATGTGATAGGTTCTGAAAAAAGCCCTTTAATCTTTTATGCCTTCACATCCCAGCAAAGTAAGATAAAGCAAAAGGGTATTATTACATTTTAGGATTTGTAGATAGATAATCCATATACCTACTTATCTCATTTCCTAGAAATTTGCAACCTGTATTTTATTGCCCCAGTAAATTTACACCTCATGCTAGGCCACAATACTTTAAAGATAGTTTATTAAAATAATCACAGTTAATTCAGGTAACCCAGAACGTTGAACTCTAAATCACTTTAAAAATAATAGCTGGCTTTGCATGGTATTTTATACTAAACAAACAAACCATTATAGCTTAGCATAATGTGAATTAAACCTCATTCTGTCAGTCAGCTACCACTTCAGTCTGAAATCCCAGGAAATACTGGTCTTCAATCTTAATCCAGCTGCTTTTTAGGCTATTGTTTTTCCCAGCCTTGCTTTGCTGTAACACATCCAGATTGTATCCAAGTTCCCACACCAGGCCTGATATAATAAGAGGGCTGATAGTGTGGAGACAATCTTTAGCACAGCTCTATGATGCTAAGTGCTATCCTGGTACATGTCTGAGTTGCCACTGATAGTGTTAGATCAGTCTAGTTAGAATTAACAGAGAAAGGAGTGGTGACTGAAAGACCCTACTAAGTTTGTACCATATATATATGTAGGTCTTTGGTTATTCGGGTTTTCTCCCGTGTAAAATTGGAAGTGTCTTGGCAACGTTTCGACGAAGTCTCATTCGTGCTTCCAGGCACGAAGCCGAGAACACCAGCCTGAAGATGACGAATGAGACTTC
>WNWU01000018.1:12573331-12726351 GCA_012654045.1 Ptyas mucosa | reverse complement strand
TCCAAACCACAACTTAACCATTTCTGCTTTCAACACAATATACAATTAATAATATCTCAATTATTACAATTCCCTATTTAAATAGAGCTTTTTTTTCTTTTGTGTTTTAAAATCTTGAACTCCCCTTTTTTGCCATTTGCCATAAATTTCCCATTGTTTGCACCAACCTTTTTTGATGAGGAAAAAGAAATCAAATCTGCCTTAGCAAACAGCAAAGCCAACAAGCTGTTTTAGTTTCGCTTTGGGTTTCAGCAGGAGAAAAAAAATGTGCTCTTTGCAGAAGGCACCTTTTAAAAAACAATGTGCTCTTTGCAGCAGGCACCTTTTTTAAAAAAATGTGCTCTTTGCAGCAGGCACCTTTTTTTAAAAAATGTGCTCTTTGCAGAAGGCACCTTTTTGTAGCCGGCTCCGATCTTCTCATTTGTTTTTTTTTTAACCCTGATCAGCTGTAGGGGGGGGCCTTTGAAGCCCTGTGGCAAGAATTTAAAGTGTTTTTTTCCCTCTAGCCATCAGCTGGAACTCAGGAGGCAGTCCCAATAGATTGGGAGTGGGCGGGGGTAAGCAAACCCCGTTCTCCCGCTGTTTCCTAGCTTGCAGGGAAAGTCATTTTTTGTGACCCGCGTATAAGCCGAGGGGGCGTTTTTCAGGCTGAAAAACGGGCTGAAAAACTCGGCTTACACTCGAGTATATACGGTGTGTGTGTGTGTATATATATATATATATATATATATATATATATATATATATATATGCCAGGGTGTCTTACTAATCATCTTTTATCTTCAAAGACAGTCACAGCATTAATACAAGACATTTCTTTCATGTCTTTCCAACAGCTTATTTATTTTTGCCCTTTTAAGAATTCAAATAAAATAAATATGAACTATTGAGATGAGGCTTGCTTGTTATTATAGCAATGAGTTAATGGTTGAAATTGGTGATTGTGAGCAAATGGCTCATAGTTAAAATAGAATCCAACACGTTACATGCTTAAGATTAAAAAAGAAACTTGGAACATTCTTCAAAGAAAATTTCTGTCTCTCTATCTCTATGAATTCTTTGATCAGGTGCTAAAAGAATAAAGACAAGTAGCAGTCACAAGGATCCAAATGACTTTGATAAATACATTTGAAACAGATTCCTAAGTCTGGCAGGTGATTCAGCCTCATTTAATAGAAGACTTCTCTTCTGAATGTCACTGTTTTCCCAACTGGGACAACCAAAACAGGAGAACAAGCTGCTCGCTTTCAATATGAAAGAGAAAATCACACTAATATGATCCTAGCATTCTTTTCCTTTGTGGAGGCTGACTTTGCTCATTCTGCTAAATTATGGTGTGGTCCAGTGGTGAAATCCAAATTTTTTTACTACTGGTTCTGTGGGCGTGGCTTGATGGGTGTGATGTGGCTTGGTGGGCATGGAAGGGGAAGGATACTGCAAAATCCCCATTCCCACCCTACGCTAGGGCCAGCCAGAGGTGGTATTTTCCAGTTCTCCAAACTATTCAAAATTTCCATTACCGGTTCTCCAGAATCTGTCAGAACCTGCTGGATTTCACCCCTGGTGTGGTCAGTTTGTGGCTCAATGTGTAACGTGCAGCCAACCATTCTGGTCTATTAACCAGAGTTGCTCAATCTATAGTGGGCAGGATTTATACATAATTTTTAACACTATACACTTTGTATAGACTGATGATGCAAAGTAAGAAATGTGGCAGATTCCATTTATTTAAGAATAAACCCCATTGAACTCAGTGGATCCAGTTTGTAATTCCTAAGACATCGTAATGCTAATAGATTCGCCAACATTCAGGGCTCAAGAGCTTTTTCCTAAAAACAACTTATCATTGCTGAATTATTTGATTACATAAAGATGAAGCTTTTTCTGATACCCTTAACTTAGTTCAACCCAGTCTCAGAGGTTAGGCAGGCAGATGGAAGGAGGTTACAGATAAAGGACCTAGCCTGATTAGGTGGCTCAGTGGCTAATTCACTGAGCTTGTCAATCAGAAAGGGCAGCGGTTTGAATCCTTAGTACAGGTCTCCTGCGTGAGCAGTGGGTTGGACAAGATGACATCCAAGGTCCCCTCCAACTCTGTTATTGTTAAAGGCTCTTGTGGCTTTCTCTCATGGCTAGAAGCAACACACAAGAATAGGTTGCTATTTTTTCCCCATGTACAGCAACACCAATCCAAAGTGGGAGACTTGGAGCACAAAACATTGAGTCTTTTAAGGTTTGGGAAATTTAATCCTATCCTAGGAACGCCATGTGATATAGAAAACAGGAATGTATGAGAGTGCAGCTCCAGGAATGAATACAATTTAGGAATGAAAACAATACTGAACTAAAAAACCATAGAAAGACCACTTATGTTTAAGCTTTCCTTGCCTGTGGTCACATCATTTTAGGCTTAAAACTTTTTAAGAAAACAGATACTTTCACAACAGCTGACAAGGATTTCAGTCCCAATTTTTAATTCTAGGAAAGCGTCAGTCCCACTAGGTAGATCAGACCAAGAAATCAAATCCATCAGTAGACAAAATACCATCTTTATTTAGATTGGTTGTAAACTGAACAATGCAAGTCTGGATGTGCTCTTCCTTCTTGTTCTTATGCTCCAATAAATTGGAAAGATATTTGCCTGAACTGCTTCCAAAGGAATGAAACCCCTGAGGTTTCGTTTAGCCCTATATGTTATGTTCTAAACTTTAAAAAAAATGTTTCCGCCCATTTTGCTTAGGTAATGGCTCCTGTATATTTCTACCATTTTCCTTACTTTTTATAGAGAGGCATTACCGATCACTTGACTTTGGAGTGGGGCCTTTCAAAAGAAGTGCAGAATAGAGACAATATTTATACAATGTTAAAGCATTAAAATTCACATATATGCAAACGTATACAACCACACTTTTAAAATAAATTTTGTCTTCTTGCTAGCCATTTTGCATCCCAAAAAGTCCTAGATCTTACTTTTCTTTTTCCTCCCGAGTGCTAAATAGCATATTAGATCAAAGTTTTGCCTAGATTAAGGATTGTTGGTTCAAAGTGCAACAGTAAGACAAGTTTTGAATTACTATTACTTTTCCTTCATTAACTGGTTTTCCCTAACTAGATGAGGGTTTTCATCATTTCTTCAGTCACTTGGAGTAAGGCTTCCCACGGTGTGAAAAACAAAATGACGGAACCCTGATTTCCCCCTTCCTCCATCCAAAAAATGTATCCAACAAGCCAGGGAAAGGTAGTTAGATTAAGCAAGCAGTATTTTTTTTTAAAGAATCTAGTTTTTAAACTAGCAACTTTTCATGTATAAAGACATAACTCTAAATCGCTGCACTATTTTAATACTTAGGACAGTGTTTCTCAACCTTGGCAACTTTAAGATATGTAAACTTTAACTTTCAGAATTCCCCATGTTGCCTGGGGAATTCTGGGAGTTGAAGTCCATCCATCTTGACGTTGCCAAGATTAAGAAACTTTGATTTAAGAGTAAAGGTGTAAGAAGATCTTGTGCATATTTTAATTAAGGAGATGTTTTCTTCCTCCTTGAGGGAGCCAAAGAACTGCTAGAGCCTGTAAAGACATATAGTACCCTCGTCAAAATGGACAACTGCACTCAAAGGGATATAAGAGAAGCCACAATGGGAAAATTCAGCTAGTGATCAAATCTGCAATGGAAGGAAAATGAGTAAAGGCTGACATCTGTTTTTGCTCTCACAGAAGGGTTGCTATCTTGTTCTGGCAGATAAGCCCTACACTGAAGAACTCACAGCTGACTTTTCTCTAGGACAGTCAAGTGTCCAGCTTAACAGAGGAAAATCTTGTATCACTCTATTTAATACATTGTTGAGTTCAAAGTTGTCCCTAAATATGAAGTTCCTTAAGAGCAGGCGCTTAAATGTGTTTTTTTCAGTTAGCCTAGAGTTAGCACCCCCTTGAAGCTTGCAGGCTGATTGTATTATATATACAGTGAC
The DNA here is from genome assembly GCA_012654045.1 of Ptyas mucosa. NCBI lineage: Eukaryota > Metazoa > Chordata > Lepidosauria > Squamata > Colubridae > Ptyas > Ptyas mucosa. The sequence goes on along the minus strand of WNWU01000018.1, from coordinate 12,722,380 downwards.
ATCCTCTCTCTCTAAGTCTTGTTTCATTTATTTTCATTGTTTAATGGGTTTGTAAAATATTTTAATTCCTGGTTTTATTTTACACTCTCCAGAGTAACTTTGAGTGAGATGGGCAGCCATATAAATCTGACAAAATAAATATTTTAAAATGTATATCACACCTACCTCCAACTCTGGGCAATGTGCAACAGAACCCCAGAACAAAACAAGTTCATATTTTCAATTAAAATACAACAACCAATCTGAAACATACATTTATACCCCACTCCCATGAGAAATTCCAGGCATCCCAGCCTAAAGGCCCAAGGAAAAACCAAGTTTCTAATTCCTTCTGAAAGCCAAAAAGCAGGGCAAATTGCATCTTGGGAAGGGAAATTCACTCCAGAGAGCAAATGTTCAGAAGACATTCCAGAAGGCAAGTGTGCAGCAGAAAATGTAAACCTCTTGGGTCCCCTCAGATGGAATATTTCTGGAAAGGGAGACCATCCTATTGGAGTATGTGGCATAGACAGATATCACTGGGAGTCTCACAGATAACCTGGTCTTGTGGCTGAAGAGCTTTATAGATAATAACCAGGTTGAACTGCATCCATAAGGAAACTGACACAACTCATGGAGAAATGGGCAGCTTATACAAATATGATAAATACATGGTACACTGAGCTATGCCCGTAACTACCCATGCCACTGCATTCTGAACCAATTGTTGCTTCCACATGGCTTTCAAAGACAGCTCCATGTTGAGTACATTGTGTAGTCTATGTAGGAAGTGAAGCAAGCAGAGCTTCCTGATCCAAGGATGGATGCAACTCATATACAAGACAAAGCTGTACAAAGGCCCTCCTGGCCACAGTTGCCATCTGCTTCTCAAAAAAACAAACAAACCTGGAGCACCCAGATTTTACACTAGATCTGAGTCTGGGAGAGCAACCCTATATAGAACTAAAGAATGTCCAGTTCCCAGATGAAGGAGACCCCAAAATTAAAGCCACTTAATTTTGGCAGGGCTGAATTTTAATCTTCTTTCCAATCCAGCCTCCAGACACTGAGATACAATGAGAGCAGAGATATACAGTTGAGTATTGCCAATATATAGATATACTGCACCCGATATTGACAGATTACCTTACCACTTGGCTTCATGTAGATGTTAGAAAGAAACAAGGAAAGTGTAGAAATATATTGCAAATCAAGAGCCTAGAGCTGGATTTCTCCTTTGCAATGCCAATTGCAACCAACGCCAGAGAAAAGAGAAGAACCATTGAACACAATGTCTCCCATTCCCAGCTGTCTAAGCCAGTCCAGATAGATACCAAGATAGATGGTATCAGAGCCAATTGCGAGATTGAGGAGGGTCAGGATTCATTCACTTCCCTTATTCCTGACCTGCCCAGGAAGATGCAGGCTGACCAGATGCACAAGTATGTCAGCCCCCATTTTGGCAAGTTTCTTGGGCATTTCCCATTGGATTACTGCCATTACAGGTAGCCCTAGTTTAAAGACTGCCATGTTTAGTGAATGTTTAAAGTTAAAACAGTGCTGAACAAGTAACTTTACAACTGGCCCTCATACTTACAACTGTCATAGCGTTTTGCAGACATTGTCATTTGAATGCTTCACAGCCCGCTTCTGACAGAGTTAATAGAAAGCTAGCAGTAAAACTGCAAATCATAGTCACATGTCTTGCTTATTGATGGTTCCAATTGTGGTCACTGAGCAAAGTCTGCCTATATTTTTAAATTTGTATTCATATGCATAAACAGGGTTGAACACATTGTATGCAAATCTACCTCTGAGGGGTCCTTGGGTGTTTTCTGAGCTTGGTTGTTTTCTTGCTTTCTTTCAAGCTCAGAGAACACCAATGACTTCCTACCCACCCCCCATTTCAATCCTGAAGTACAAATATTTTGCTTTATTGGAATTCTACTTCTTTTAGTGATAGGCAAGAGGCTACCCTACTTCCTACCTCCATTTACCTTTGTACTTGCATCAAACCATTAAAAAAAAAATCAGATCTCAGGTTCAAAACATTCAGTAGAATTCCAGTATTTCCCTACTCTCTCTCTTCCTATACAAGCAATAAGTTAATAAACAGTTGCAATACTTACCCAAGGAGAAAAGATCATCTTTAATGAAAAGGTTGGCCAAGTAAATTTACAAGCTTTCCATTTGGATGAGAGAATAATAATAACAAGGTCAAATAAATAACTATAGCAACATCCTTGCTTTGATAGCTACAGAAATCTTGGCAGCGTTTATTGCTAATTGCCTTTGGGGAATTGATTAATGGAATGCACAGAAAACTCTGGTGCAGCTTTAATAACCATGGCAGCCCAACCCTATGCTACATTGTGAAAGGGAAGAAGAAAACTACCCAAAGTACATTGGCCAATTTTGTCTTTTGCAAGAATAACATTTTCATCGATGGGAACAGGGGCATCCTCATTCTGAGTAAGAATGAGTAGCATTCATCACTCACCTGTCTCTACAACACAGACAAAGGCAGTTAACAAAGCAACACAACAACAAAATATAAATTACAGTATAATAAAAGAGGAAATAATTAAGAACACAGACAATTAGAAGCAATAAAGGGAATGAATCCTTAAGGTCTTAACCGCAAAAATAGCTGCTGATATATAATGATGGGAGGCCCCAGTTCAAAAGGAAGAGAGAAAGCAAAGCCTTTAAGTCAAGCTCAATCAGAGGCACCCTGAGAGCAATTGCTGAACAGCAGGCAAAAGACATCTCCCCTATGAGCGATATGACCTTAATTTTAGTTACAATACTGACAAAAAAATAGGAAACGGGAGCCTTTCCTTTTACAAGCTGATGCTGCCCTGGGTGGTGAGTCATCAAAATGCAGCTTGGAAGATCTTCCTGAAAAGTGAAATATCCTCACAATCTGGGCTGTGTTGTCTACTCAAGTTGTCTACTAGATAAATTTAATAACGTTGGGGGAGGGGAGAACCTTATGTAGTCAACACTATACCTGCCATAAAACTTTGCTGGATTTTTCTCTGCTTCCCACAGCTCTGACTTCTTTGCTTGTTTCTGATACCTCTCTGCCAATCATTCCTATTGGCTTCTGGGCTGGATATATGGTCCCTTAGGTTATGGTCAGTTTACTCCTTTGACAAATCTATTTGGCTCCTGCTTGAGATGCAGAAGATCCCAACTTTGATCTCCAGGATTCAAGTATGGCTGGGACGGATCCCAACTAAAATCCTAGATAGCTGGTGCTAGTCAAGTGTGATAATACAGTGGTTTTGGACAATTGAGGTGGCCTTGACATCAGATCTCCTTTTTATTGATTTGTTTATTTAATGCTCATTTGCCACTCCATTTTGGGGGATTCTGAATGGTTTACAATATTAATATAATGAGTTAAAAATACATTAAGACAATTATAATAAATCAATGTGATGCATCACTGTTGGAAAGTTAGCATGATCATGCTCACAGCAGTATATAGGAAGTTATGGAGCATCTTGTTATACCCAATTAACACTGCTATGCTGCAAGCTAGATTGGGTTTCAGTAGACTTCCAGGTGTGATTCTAAGTGCTGCTTTTCACTTTTAAAGCCCTACATGACATAGAACTGGGTTGCTTGATGGACCATCTTCTCCTAAGATATGCCAGCCCTACACACTCCCACAGAAAGGCTGCTTCATTTAAATCTTACAATCTTATGGGACTTTGTCTCTGGCTGACCCTGATCTCTGGAATAACACCCCCCCCCCCCTCAATATACAACAGCCCCAACTCTGCTCAACTTTAGGAAAGCCATTAAGTCTTGGCACTGGAGGGTGGATGAGTGAGAGTTCCCCTTTTGACTATTCAGTTATATTACTTGGTTGTCCCATTATATTTACATACTGCATATGTTTACCATTATAGGGTTGAAGTGTGGTTTTATTTTAATATTATTATTATTATTATTATTATTATTATTATTATTATTATTATTAAAATTTGTATACCACCCTTCTCCCAGGGGGACTCAGGGCGGTGAACAGCCAGAATTAAAATACATAAAATTAAAATAATTTAATTCGTTTGGCTACCCCAATTTAAAACCCCTTCCCCCTAAAACAAATAAAAATTTTAAGCCAACACGACTTGCTGGAAGAAGAAAGTCTTCAGAGCCCGGTGGAAAGTCCGGAGGTCTGGGATCAATCATATCCCTGGGGGTAGCTCGTTCCAGAGGGCGGGTGCCCCCACAGAGAAGACTCTCCCCCTGGGGGTCACCAGTCGACATTGCTTGACCGATGGCACCCTGAGGAGTCCCTCTCTGTGGGAGCGTATTGGTCGGTGGGAGGTTATGGGTGGCAGAAGGTGGTCTCGTAAGTACCCGGGCCCTAAGCCATGGAGCGCTTTAAAGGTGAGAACCAATACCTTGAAGCGCACCTGGAAGACCACCGGGAGCCAGTGCAGCTTGCGCAGGAGAGGTGTTACATGGGAGCGCCATGTCGACCCCATAATCACCCGCGCGGCTGCATTCTGGACCAGTTGGAGCCTCTGGGTGCTCCTCATATCAGTTTGCCTGATATGCCAGTTGCGCCCCTTTCTGGATCGGGACTCCTTATGCACGGTCACTCACGCACTTGTTACTTCCCGCCTGGACTACTGTAATGCTCTCTACATGGGGGTCCCCTTGAGGAGCACTCAGAGGCTCCAACTGGTCTAGAATGCAGCCGCGCAGGTGATTATGGGGGCGACATGGCGCTCCCATGTAACACCTCTCCTGCGCGAACTGCACTGGCTCCCGGTGGTCTTCCAGGTGTGCTTCAAGGTATTGGTTCTTATCTTTAAAGCGCTCCATTATTATAGTAATGATGATGATGAATGCGGGTTCAGATAGATGACCATTGAAGGGCCCTCTTTACTCAAAGTAGTGCAAGCAAAAAATGTGTTTAATTAAGAAAGGAAATGTATCCAACTGGAAAGGGGACCAATTCAATCGAATTCCTTTTGGCTAGGACAAACATCATAAAGAGGCCCCCATATGTCAGAAGATAGGAACAGACAGTGACATATAGCTATGAGAGGGCCAGGTCAAGAGGACTCTCATCCTTGAAGATTTCCTGTTATCAACAAGAGATACTTTAACTATCCACCCTTCACTGAACAGTTGAATTATGATTGTTTTGGTTAGGATATTGTAAAACTTTTGTAATTAAGAGATGTCAATTGAATAACGAATGTATCTGTGTAACCGGAACTGCTGTGTTAGCAGTTTCCTTTGTTTGAAAGAGTATAAGAACTGGGGTCTTGTAATGTATAGGTCATTCAGACTTCCAGGTATGACTCGGACTCTGAATCTATTATTGCAATAATAAAATCTGATTCTGTTTGCCCTTTGGGATGACTCTCAATCTCTTCATTCCATAACACCATGGCTTAGGGCCCGGGTACTTACGAGACCACCTTCTGCCACCCATAACCTCCCACCGACCAATATGCTCCCACAGAGAGGGACTCCTCAGGGTGCCGTCGGTCAAGCAATGTCGACTGGTAACCCCCAGGGGGAGAGCCTTCTCTGTGGGGGCACCCGCCCTCTGGAACGAGCTACCCCCAGGGATATGATTGATCCCAGACCTCCGGACTTTCCGCTGGGCTCTGAAGACTGCTGTCCCTGAAGTATTATATGGTTACCATCTTTAACCAAACATTTTTATCCATGTATGCAATGTTTAGTTTTACATAGGTAAATTAATGCCAACAATATGAAATACCAATGCAGTAACTTCATTTTTCAACTCTTACACACTTTTCAAAGCTTGCTTACTAAAGAAATACACAAGACATTTATGATCTTGACAATTCTCATTTTTTGGCCATTTTTAGTACTGATTTCTATAGATACTTTGCCAAAATAAAAGAATGTAGAAAGTCATTTATCAAATTTGCCTTTTTTTCATTAGAAACTTTTCATGCATTTCATTGTCCTATAAACTCAAACATTCTTAATCCAAATATTCTTCTCAGTTGGCATTGCCTTTGATATGACTTGTCACAGCATTTGCAGCTCCTGAACCTTTCTTTCATGTTGAATGAGATTCATACTGGTGAGCTATTCTTCTAGAATAGCTGAGAAAGGAATCTAACGCTTAAATGAAGGATTTGATCAGCATTTTCAGTTAGAAATTCCACAGCAGAACAAAAAGATGGAGATAAATACTTCAAATAGTCTTTGAAATATTTCATCCATACACAATTATTCTTTTAAATATCCAATCCATAATTTCAAAAGAGATTGGGGGAGGAAATCTGTCTTATTTAAATGATATAATTTAGTCAAGCCATTGTAATTTAGCAACTTTTTTTTTCTACAATTGAGAACCACTGGTATACCACCTACTGTATTTCTGGATTTGGATACTCTGTCTGAGAGCAATGATATTTCAGCAGAAGAAAGGATCTATAGCAATATTTCTCAACGCTGGCAATTTCTAGGTATGTGGACATCAAATCCCAGGATTCCACTGCCAATATGGCCATTGATAAGAGTTCTTGGTGTTGACATTACCAAGGCTGGAAATTACCAAGGCTGGAAAACCTATAAAGCACTCTGATATTGAGAAAGTAGCAACAAAATGTTCTCAAAATGTGCCAATCAAAACTCTGAACTGCACAACATGAACTGCACAACTTTGAGCAATCCAAAAGTTTCAACTACCCTGCCCTCCCCATACAATCAAAATGTGTACAGAAGTACAGATTTCTTTTAGAGAAAACAGATTAATATGAAATTGGGACAAAAATGAAATTTGAATAAGCACATGAGATAAACTCATGTGCCTGAGGTCCATTCTTACTTTAAAAATTATGCAATTTGATGTGAGCAGGTGGAAGCATTAGCCTCTCACACTTGAAATAACATCATTTTTCCTAATGTTGAGTGGGCGTTCGCAATGTCACTTTTAAATACTTGAATGTCAAGCTGATCTTAAGACGCAGAAGAGGATTAAATGGCAACGCTGTAGAAAAACATCTTATGTTTTGAATATGAATTAATTTTGTGTCACTATTCCCAGGGAAGAAAGATATTTGGGTCATGAGTACTGAGCTCATAGTATGGTATTTTACTGTTTACTGTTACAATGATATGTTACCTCCAGGGAGAACTTTATTTAATTAAAAACAGAGTTTAAAAGAAATAGCTATAGATCTAAGAATATAGAAAATAGTACGGATCAAAATGAAATTGGCCAGAATGGCAATTTTATAAATAATGTTGTAAGGAGAAAAATATTGTAGTGGGAGGTGTGAAAAATAAGAAAGAATTAGATTTTAGAAAAGAAGCTTTTGCAATAATATGTTTGTGTTAGTCCTTCTCACCAATATCAATTTCACACAAAAATGCAAGGCAATAGCAACAAAATTAATATTCCACTTAGGGCAAGGCAGAATAATGCAAAACTCAACTATCTTTTGATATTCCCAAAACAGGTCATTCCAGGCAGTACATTTTTTACTGAAAGCACAGCATGGAATACCTGATTCTAAATTCAACCAATCAACAAAATCATAAGCTAGACAGAACAAGACTCAACAATAGAATACAATTTCCGAACTGGTGGGTGCTGACTTGATGGATAAGAGGGTCTACTTCAGTGTTTCTCAAATTTGACAACTTTAAGATGTGTATGTCCCAGAATTCCCCAGTCATTATGGGAGGCTAGGGAATTCTGGGAGTGGAAATCCACACAGCTTAAAGTTGCCAAGTTTGAGGCATCCCATTTCCTGTCCTTCCTTGATCACATTTTCTTTTTAACACCATTGTTCTTTTTCAAAAGGTTTGATGCCTCTGCTTTGATGTTTTTGGAAGGGTGTGTGTGCATGTGGCTCTGGATTTACATATGCATGTGGAGATGCATATGGTAAAATTACTCAGTTAAATAATTTTGCAGATATATTTGTTTTTTTTTAAAGGAGATCTTCAGGGGAAGGTGAAAACACCTACCTCTTCTTCCCTGAGCATCAGTTATTTCTGGTGCTACAACACTAGCCCTTATGATGGCCTCACTGGGCATTACAGCCACAGCATGGGGCTCATGTCCTCTGAGACTACATTTAGTTTTTAAGTCAGAGACGCTTTGTGAGATGTACTTTGATGAAAGTGGTGAAAAAGCCCTGGCTGTTTTCAAAGCAGTTATTTGGCATGTAAAACTGTTCCACTGCCGTATTTATTTATTTGTTTGTTTATATCCCACTTATTTTTTACAAATAACTCAAACATGTCCAACATACCTCCCTCCTCCTAAATGTCAATGGAGATTCTGAGTCATCCAGGTCATGGTTATCCCAAAGGTGCTTTTTCAAAGGCAGCTGGCCTTTTTTGTTTTTTTCTTGAAGGTTTTGTTTCTCATCCAAGAAGCTTCTTCAGTTCCATGGATCAGCTTTCAGCTCTCTCCACGTTTCCCAACTTTTCAGTTTATGCTCTAGCTCAGGGGTGTCAAACTGGTGGCCTGCAGGCCAGATGCATCAAGCGCAAGCCACTCCCACCCCAGCTCCATGAATGGTAGAAAGAGCAAAGGTGGCGCAGTGGTTAGAGTACAGTACTGCAGCTACTTTAGCTGACTGCTAGTTCAGCAGATCAGCGGATCAAATCTCACCAGCTCAAGGTTGACTCAGCCTTCCATTCTTCCGAGCTGGGTAAAATGAAGACCCAGATTGTTGGGGGCAATATGCTATTTAGTATACTGTCTTTGATGTAAGCCGCCCAGAGTCCTCAGAGAGTGGGCGGCATAGAAATATGATTAATAAAATAAATAAAATAAATAAAAATGTCACAAAACATCACGTGACGGCAATATGACGTGGCAAGTTCGACACCCGTGCTCTAGATGATGCCTAGTCGCCATTTTTTTTATGGTTTTGTAAGCCACCTGTCCATACATAATAAAAATAATTTTCAAATATTTGCAATGATTTTTAACTATAATTGGATAATCCCCCTCACTTATCTATTTCAATAGGCGATATCCCTCCATGCTTAGTGACATTTTGAACAATCCTTGCACATAAAACAGCTTTTGTGTCCCCCCCTTTCCCCCTTAGGCAGGTGTTAAAAAGGTTGAAAGAAACTGTCAACAACTTTTTAAAAAATTCAATACATGAAAGCCATTCCCTTCCCACTGTGAGCTGCATTGCAGGCTACAAATAGATTTACTCTTAATATGGTCTCTAACTTTTTCCCATAATGAGTCAATAAATAATCATGGTAATGAGTGGTTTAATTGAAAAAGCTATCTCAATCGATTCTAATTCTGTAAGCAGTATCTAGTTTAGAGTGAGAGCAGAAATGGACTGCCAGTATTTCCTGTGGCTATTTCATAGTTCTCTGATTTTGCTTTTCATTTCATTTCATTATTTGTTTTATTTTAGGAGCTCAATTTTACCAAAGCAAACTGTTATCAGTTAAACAAAACTATAGGGCCATCTAGGACAAAATATCCTCGATAACTTCAGAGTTTTTGGGTACAAAGAAAAGCCCAACAGCCTTTAAAAATAAAGATTCCTATGAGTTACGTTCTCACTATCCTAAGGTAGACAGGGTAGTTGAAATATTTTTTCTGCACTTACTGATGCTGGCAGGTAAACCGTAATGAATTTACAGTTTCATTACGTAATGAATTTATTGAGGCCTACCAAACCCAAAGCTAGTCCAATTTTGCAAAATGAGGGAGTGAGCTACATTCATGTGTTCGAGATATAATTTTCTCTGTACAAATCCAGTTACAGGGTGCATTAAGACTCTTTAGGAGTTCAGAAATACATTCAGCAAAATAGGTTCAGAGGGTGCAGGGATACAAATATAGCATCTCTCTGCAATACTTTAAAGCAGCTGTTGTCTATCCCCAGGATTGCTCAGCTGCCCTCTGTCTTTCTCATCTAGGCATTTTCTCCCAGATATCCTTAAGGCTAGCCAGATATCCTTAAGTGGACAATATGACAAGAGCTCCCTTCTGGTTTCCAGCAAATAGTACTAAGAGATGGTTTATCTCCAACACTGGAGATACCAGGTAGCTCTAATGTTTGGCTAACTTTCCTGGATTGTGTAATCCCCATTCCAGGATTCCCAGGTTGGTTTGGTGCCATGTTGTTGTATTTTTCTTTGATCCTGGTGACTGCCTAAGCTCATCTTTGCAGTTTTCTTGGCAAGATTTTCAGAAGTGGCTTGCCACTGCCTTCTCCCTAAACCCAACTTGCCCAAGGTCACTCTCAGATGTAAGACAGGACTAGAATTCAGAAATCCCACTCCTGTACCCATGCTGTAAAGCAGGCTGGCCTTCATCACTACATTATTGGTGGTGAAATCCATGTTTTAGCCTTTTGTTGTGTAAAGAAATCTTCCTTTAAGTCTGTTGTGAATTTCCCCTGACACAGCTCCACAAATGGTCCTGAAACAATTTTTTCTTAACTAAAATGCTCCAAATATTAGTTTTCTTCAAAGGAAAATTATTCTGACTTCTTTATCATTTGGTTTGTCATTTTCCTTCCCTTCTCTAGATCAATAAAATCTTGAGAATGGTTTTTTGAAAATGGTTTTTAAGTTACTGGAAATGTTCAAAACATTGCAACTTTAGTTGCATTGTGCATTTATCATTTTCCTAACTATATAATTATGGCTGGCTGCCACATACCAATTCAGGCCATTTATCTTCCTAGCTCAGAACTGTCTAGAATTAGTCGTCAGTTACCAACTGCCTGTTTAGCAATGCTTCGAAGTTACAACAGTTGAAAAAAATCAGTTTGGGGATCAGTCTTCACATTTACAACCATTACACTGTCCTACAGTCATGGGATTGCCATTCACAAACTTCATAACCAGTTTACAACAGGTAGAATTACTAGAGAATGCAGAAGTGAAATGTCTCACTCAACAACCAGGGTGATTCCCTTAATGAATCACATCTCATTCAGCCTTGCTTTAGTTTCACAGATGTTTAAAAGAAACTTGGAACTGCGCAAGGGTGCAGGGATTATCAAAAAGTTTATTGTCTTTCTTTGTTTTTTCTCTAATATTGGGGAGCTGTGTCAGGTTAACATCAGAATGACAAGCATTGTGGAGACAACAGAAATGAAGGGAGTGAATTCATCTGCTTAAGAAGCAAGACAAGTACAGGTTAAGCCAGAGGTCGGCAACCTTAAACACTCAAAGAGCCATTTGGACCCGTTTCCCACAGAAAAGAAAACACCGGGAGCCCCAAAACCCTTTTGACATCTAAAATGAAGATAACACTGCATATATTATCTTTTACCTTTATGCTATGTATAAAAAAACCTATAATGTACTGCATTTATGAAATCAACAAACTGCTAGAGAAAACAAATTTTTATTTCTGCATGCCACAAAAACATTTTGAACTCCGAAAAAAAAAGATGGGTGAAAAAGCTCAATAAATCACGTGCTGGCGGGTGTCACACATTGGTGGTTGTGATGCATATGTTGAGTGACAGGGAGCCACAGCAGAGGGATGAAAGAGCCACATGCGGCTCCAGAGCCACAGGTTGTAGACCCCTGGGTTAAGCCAACTGTTCTACCATGGTTGTAGTACACAGGTGTCAAACACAGGTGTGCAACCAGCAACAGCTTCCCATCGCCCGGTGCATTCTCACAGGGAGGGCCTACTCAGGGTGTCGTCGGCTAGACAATGTCAGCTGGCGACCCCCAGAGGTAGAGCTTTCTCTGTGGGCACACCCACCCTTTGGAATCAACTCCCACTGGGGCTCCGGTTGGCCCCTGACCTTCACACTTTCTGCCACGAACTAAAAACATGGTTGTTCAAATTGCCCAGCCTGGACTGACAGGGTTTTGATTATTTTTAACGTGTTTTATGGGTTTAATATGTATTTTTAGCATTTTTATTGGATTGGGATTGTATTTTTGATTGTTGTGAGCCGCCCTGAGTCCTATGGAGATAGGGCGGCATACAAATCAAATAAATAAATAAATAAATAAATAAATAAATAAATAAATAAATAAATAAATAAACTCAAATCACATCATGTGATGTATTGTGATGTATCATGCTATTTCTTTGCCTTTATGGAGCTGGGTTGGGCATGGCCTGCGTGTAACGCATTCAGTCCGTGGGCCACCAGTTTGACACCCCTGTTGTAGTAGGACTATTCTTCAAATGTTCCCATCGGAAGGGCTTGCCTCACACACATCCTCATGGTTCTTCAACACCAAGGAAATATTTATTTCTCTTATTCATCTTGGCAATTGGTACTTCATGATCATATATCTCCATTGTTCACGGCCATTGTTTGGTATGCTTTATACATCTTGATTTCAATAATGTAAAAGTAGTTTAATTTCATAGTGAGAGAAAAATGGCATTAAATAAAGTTATTAAAAAAACAGAATACAAACTCAGTTACAGAGAAGCCAGAGAGCTTAGTTGAATCCTTTTTTGGTTTTGCTGGAGCATCCTGATGCTTCCTGTCAGTTTATCTTTATGTTAATTAGCGGAGAAGAACTAGGATCCTTTGATGTTCTCCCTGAGGCATCACAATGTCTTCAACCAGCCCTGCCAAGCCACATAAACATCTCACTTAAAATAGTTGAACAATCATGTTTTCAGCTTTCTTTGACATTTGGCTTCATGATGTGCTGCATAAATCTTTAGGGCAAATGGTGGTAAGAAGTAATGAAACGAAATCTTCCATGGAGTGAATAGCTTCCGGTTGAAGGCCTTTTAGCTGTTATCTAAGGTTGTGATCTTCATCCAATTAATCACGTTCCAATTTAGGTTCTAGACTGCCAATCACCTCATCATGAACTTTTTCCATGATTTTTCAAGGAGTTGTTAGATAAGTACAGAATTTTACATATGTTGTATGAAGCAGTGTGGAACAGTGTGTTCTCCTATTTTGTGATTCACAATGGCATCTGTTCAAATAAATGCAAATTAAGACCAGCCTGAAGATGCTATGGATTGATGGCTCTTATCCCACTATCCACTACCTCTGAGATTTATACATGTATGCAGTCAAATACAAATTTATGACAAGGGGCTATTTGTCTGTTATGCACTTTGATCGAGATAGAAAAATGCCCTCACAGCATGAATAAACAAGATGACACCTCCCGCCTACCAGCCATTTGGAAACCCGCCCTTATTGACAAATGAGTCCCTAACATGAGGAATGACACCAGACTCACACTCACGAGGGCCACACAGGATGTCACCACCACACATCCACGTGGAAAGCAGACGCAAACCCACACCAATGATGAGGCATGACCACAGACCAGAAGCCAGACTGCAGCTGCATCATTAGCCACTTTAAACCCCTCCAATCCATGCATGAAGCACACTGACACCCACTATGAAGATGTGGCATGACCATGAACGTGAAGCCAAGCAACAGCAACGCAGCTCACCAGCTCAAATCCCCCTGCAACTCAGACTAACCCGAGCACAACCAAGCCCCCATCCAAACAGAACATATCCCCAGCCAAACAGAGCACAGCCAAGCCCCCAACCAATCAGAACACACCTCCACCCAATCAGAACACAGGCAAACTCCCACCCAATCAGTTCACACCCCCACTAGCACTTAAAAGGAAGAAACAGCTGAGATCTCACATTGCTCCTAGAAGCACGAAGTCGAAAACACCAGCCTGAAGATGACGAATGAGACTTCATCGAAACGTCACCAAGACACTTCCAATTTTACGCGGGAGAAAACCCAAATAACCAAAGACCTACATACAAACACCCGTGAAAATCTCCGAAAACATATATACATATATACATACACACACATACGTACATACATTATATGTATATAGTCTCCCAATGGGCAGCAGAGTGTTTGCTGGCTGCCAAAAAAAGGCTAGAAACTAGTGGATTGTGATTTCACTGAATTAGGGCTGCATAAAAATCTTGGTTTACGTAGGAAGAACCTGGCTAAACGGGTAGAGGTATGCAAGTTTTGGTGTATTTGGGTCTTTTCCCATGTAAGATTCCTGTGTAAAACGTCCTAATCTACAAAAAACCCAATGGCTCCCTAGGACACACCATCCACTGGAAAAAAACACACACCAATCGCTACTTAAACGCACAATCACATCACCACCCTGCACAGATCAACTCCGTAGCCAAGACTCTCATCTCCAGAACCAAACGCCTAGCCGATAAAGACCACCTGAAAACTGAATTACACACTCTCACAAACATATTAATCTCTAATGGATTCCAAAGAAACACAATTACCAACCTAATCCAAAGGAAGACACCCCCCAAGAACCAAGACACAGAACAGGACAATGGCATCACCCTCCTCCCTTACATCAAAGGCACCACAAATAAAATCAGCAAAATTCTCCAGAAACACAATATCAAGACAGCCTTCTGCACTGACCAAAAAATAGCCAACGTCTTAAGAAACCCCAAAGACAAGATCCAGCTAGAAAACCAAGGAGTCTATGAAATACCATGCAAAGTCTGCCCAGCCACATACATTGGACAAACTAATAGGAGAATAAATGCATGCATTGCAGAACACAAGAACGCAATCAGAAAAGAAGAAAAAACTTCCTCCCTTTTCCAGCACCTTAAAACAACAGGACACGAAATTGACTTTGAAGGAACCAAATTAATCTCTAAAACAGAACACTTCAACAAGAGAATAATCATGGAAGCCATCAAAACAGAGAAACACACCCATAACATGAATAAATGTGACGATACCTCTTCCCTATCAGACATCTGGAAACTAGCCCTAATCAACAGAAGAGCCCCAGCCACTAAGATTAACACCGGACCCAAGATAACACATGACACCACCACCAATCATCCTCACCAGATTCAAACCCAAACCCATCCCATAGACAAAATACAACCACCATCCAGAAGCCAGACCACGGTGGCATCACCACCTGCTGCACCCCCCTCTGATACCCACACAAAGCAAACTGACACACGCCATGAACACATGGCAAGACCTCAAACTCGGAGCCAAACCAAAGCCTGGGATGTGGCATCACAGCCATCTGCTCAGGACATTACATCAAAAAACTCAGGATATCACAATACTAGAACTCAGGATGTTAACACACAGCCCATTACCCAGGTCATTAAAACACAAAAGACTAATGGGCACACATCAAGGACCTCACCCACACAGGATGTTACAAAACAGCTGACTAATCTGCAAAATTAACTCCATCAACCAATCAAGATGTAACAACACAGGCAACCAACCTGCTCACAGCAACAAAGCCAGAACTCGCACCTCCCCACCAGTATTTATAGAGAGACGGCAGCTCCGATCACGCTTTCCTCGCACAAGCACGAAGCCAAAGACACCAGCCTGAAGATGACGAGTGAGACCTCGTTGAAACGTCGCTAAAATACTCTCAATCTTACACGGGAAAAGACTCGACTACACCAAAACTTGCACACACACACACACACACACACACACACACATAGTGTGTGTGTGTGTGTGTGTGTGTGTGTGTGTGTGTGTGTGTGTGATACATAAAATGCATTCACTGATGCATTTTACCAGTCTGCTAAGAGTGATAGGCACTGAGTTTTCTATTGTTTTCCTGGTAGAAATGACTATAGTCAACTGGCCAATCTGCACAAGCTCTCACTTTTCTTGAACTGTCCAGAGTGCTGAATATCTCTAATATCTGAATATCTCTAATCATTCTTGAGCTTCTGTATTGAGTCCTAACTTGACACACTGTTAGTAATGTTCCTACTTCATTATAGACCACTAGTGGGTTTCTTATTTTGTGTAATTACGTTTTGCAATCTTCTGATAAGCAAAGTCAATGAGGAAGCCAGGTTCACTTAAGAACTGCAGTGATTCACTTAACAACTGTGGCAAGAAAGGTCATAAAATGGGATGAAATTCACTTAACACATGTCTCACTTAGCAACAGAAATTTTGGACTCAATTGTAGTCATAAGTCAAGGACTACCTATATGTGAAGGGCCAGGCATATCCAACCACTGATGCAGGACTACTGAATAAAAAAAGGTCAAAATGACCTTAGGAGATACCAATGGAGGGAAGACCTTCCTCTTGGTTGTTACCAATATGAAGAGGCCCCATCACTCTTGAGAGAAAAATCAGACTACAGTACGTGTTAATTTATTAGCTTTTCTAAATGAAGTTTCTGTGTAGGATTTAGTACAGACTCTTCTGTCTTTTTAATAGATAAATTAATGTAATGTGGGAACAATCTTAAGCATTCTCGAAGATCTTAAGACAACATTATAGGAACATCTTTTTTGTAAGCCTGACTTTGAGTACCTAAATGCCTTATGCATTTCAAAACTGTGCGTTTTTTCCTCCATAAATAATCTTCAGAGAAGTTGGCTTTTCATGTTAATAAATATATCTCCCTGTAGTAGAGGTAAGAAATATTTTGCTATCAAAGATCACATCTGAACTTTGAATAGTATATTGTTGTTTTGCCAAGGGCCAGGGCAGTGATCACGTGCCCAGGCAATTGATTATTTTGGAACAAAGACAATAAGCACACCAGTATATAAAGGGAACGTTAAATTTTATTATTAACTCAAGGAACATAAAAATATAACATAAGCATGCATACTAAGTAGCACGATACCCAGATCTCTTACAAGCTGCCAAGAGTTCCTTAATAACAACAAAAATATTCCAAAATATTCCAAGGTGGCTAATTTCCGTACCCAGCACTAGGGACTGTGCACTGTGCAGAAACTCCCAGCAAATAGCAATCACCCTAAGGTTTTTATCAAAACTTGGCACCATGATTTCATGGTCCTGCTATGGTCAGGAGACTGCAAAACTTGACCTTGACTGGTTTGGCACATCACTCTATCTCACTCTGAGGTGAAAATTGAAAGTCTAAGAATTTCACAGTGAGAAAAGCTTTGAAGCTACACACACACACACACAACTTCTTTATTCAGTAAACAAGAATTTAAAAAATGAAGCAGGCTAGGTCAGAATAAGCTCTAAACTCCTAGATTTTTCTCAATATGAAGGAGAAATCAAAATATGTCACTAAATTCCTTGAAATAACAATGGTGTCCTATATTGCCACTACAAGCTTCTTTTCAGGTTCATGTAGAAACCTGAAAAAAAGTCAGGTTGAAATACAAGGAGTTGTGCTCATTTAAGATTTAAAGCACATCTGTGACACTCAGCAATTTTGGATAGAGCGGCATAGAAATAGTAGTAAGTAAATAAATAGACATCATAGTGTTCTGTCTATATCCGTATAGCTATCTTGGCAACAATATGGGGGCAGCTTGCCAATGCCTTCTTCCAGAATAGAAGAGAGAGGAGAAAGGAGAGAGGAGAGAGGGAAGGGGAGAGAGAGAGAGAGGGAAGAGGGAGGGAGAGAGGGAGAGAGGGAGAGAGAGAGAGAGAGCACTCTCATATTCTGCTTCCAAGAAACATCTTGGTTCCCTAAAGATGGCCTTTGGACCAAAGCAATGTAGTGGCAATTAATGTTTGCTTTAGGCTGCATCAGTGCATGTCCACAAACATGTCACTGAACAATCTGACTGAGTCCAAATAGAAAGCTGACTCTAGCAGGCAGAAGAAAGAAACAGGAATCAAAAATGACAAGTATAACCTTTCCAAAATGATTAGCCTGACCTGCCATCACAGAAGGAGAGAAATGCGGGGCATCTGAATCTGTGGATGCCTTGCAAGGAGAAAAGGGAAATGAGAAAAAGAAGTCTATCTCATCTTTTCTTCCAGTTCTTTCCATCCTGCTGGCTGCTGACATGGAATTAGAAGTTGTAATATTAGGGTCATTGCTATTTACTCATAAAAATCTGATTTTATATACAAAACCAGTATATTTGAAATCTATGGATAGCATCATTATGGTTTGAAAGAAAAGACTGGACAATGTAACAACAATATTTGAAACTAAAAGATACAAACCATGCTTTTACTTAATTATGATTGCCTAATCATGGTTTGTTAAATAAGCCATAGTTCAATGGGTTTGCATAGCCCCCAAACCATGAGATTGTTTAGCTTGCCAAATCACAGTTTAAAAGCAATCTGAAATAATGGTTCTCTCATTTCCCCAAAACCACAAAACACAATCTTGAACTGTCCACTGTGATAGATGGCATGGCTCCTGATTTTGACAGGTAGTTTTACAATAATATTTTAACATTCCAGCATAAAGAGAAAAATAATTTTAAACAGTGAGAAAGCATAAGGCAGATGGGAGCCTGCCACTATCTCATAAACAAATGTGCATTCATTTATCCACATTTACGTCCTTCTTTGATTTCTGCCTGAAAGGTAAGATTTATTTAACAGCAGGTGCAGCAAAAAAAAAGGTATATTCCACAGAACAATGAAGGGTTGATTTAAAGATTTTCTTTTACAAGCAATCCATCCTGCTGCAAATCACATGGTACACTAGAGGTATTAGATTGAGAAAACACTCTCACAAAGACAAGCCATTTAGATGAGCTATTTAGCAGAAGGAGGGTTGGAAGGAACAGATTGTTATTGGTAAATGTCAGTTCAGTACAGACACATCCTCTGATTATTATTTCTTTAATAAATTCAAGGAACAGTTAAGCTGACAAAAATCACAAAGAAAAAAAATAAGATACACTGTGTCGTAGATTCAAACAGTGTATAATATTAACCTAACACATTAGGTTTATCATAATGATAAATAACAAGCTAGGAAAGAGGAAACCTCTTCAACAGCTATGGTCCATTGAGAAGAGCAGCTGTTGGGAAAGGTCATCCAATTAACATAGCTCCCTGGGCAAGGCATTCCTTCCATTTAAATGGTGGGGAGAGACACTATCTTAGAATGAGAAGCAAATGCAGGAAAGTCTATAAAATAAAATAAAAAATCTGCAATGTTTTCAATCTATAATACAAATGGAGGATGTACAGCCCAGGCCCATATGCAGGGGTGAAATCCAGCAGGTTCTGACAGGTTCTGGAGAACCGGTAGCGGAAATTTTGAGCAGTTCAGAGAACCAGCAAATACCACCTCCGCTGGCCCCAGAGTGGGGTGGGAATGGAGATTTTGCAATATCCTTCCCCCAGGAGTGGGGATGGAATGGGGATTTTGTAGTATCCTTCTCCTACCACGCCTACCAAGCCTCACCATGCCCATCAAGCCACGCCCACAGAACCGGTAGTAAAAAATGTGGATTTCACCACTACCCATATGATCTACCATATCCTCTTGGTGCAGACCTTGCAGCCTTCCTCTGGCCATGATTTATAAAAAGCTGACCGCATGGGGTCCTGCCATTTTAAAATTTACAACAGATGGCTACATGCCAACAGTAATACAGGCTCTACAATAGGTACAGTATGTCAAACTCACAAAACTCTCCCGCAAACAAGGTGCCATTGTATATAATGTGGCTTTATCCATTCCCAAAACATTAAATGCAAACCTTGGTTCCAAAAGCTTGTCCCCTCTCATCTTTGCAAATAGAGGAGAGGAAAAGAAAAGATGAGAAATTAGGTAAAGGAGTGGATAATAAAGACTATGCACTGCAGCCATCTAAGATAGGTTTTAAGCAAAGCTTCATCAGCTTTCTTGCCAGATTTCTGAAACTTTGAATAGACCCTGTGTAATTCTATATAGCTCAATCTCATAAAAGAGATGACGTAAAAGATCTCCATCTAATTGCCATTTGAGTCACTTAGTAGTTTAAAAAGCAATTAGATGGCGGTGAACTTAGTAAATCCTATCAGATGCACCCTCTTGCATCAACCAATTGCCCTCTGCAGGCAACCTTAATGTAGAAAGCAAGAAAAGAAAAATGGAATGTTCTCAGCTGTATTGAAGTGTTTCTCATTAGAAATAATTTAATTTTGAGATACTCAAATTATGTAAAGTAAATCTGTAGTAATTTCTTGTGGTAAGAGCCATATGAGAAATAAAAGTGAAATCTCCTTCAAGTCAGGAGTGTTTCTTAGTGATATCTAAGAAATAGGTATTTCTGTGTAAGGTTTCTGTGTGTGTTAAAAGAAAATTCTTTTGGTCCATTTTCTGAGCCAGGTCACAAAAATAAACACTGGGCAATTTGCTTGAGGTGGAGGATGTTTATTTGACAGTGTAGAGCAGTGATGGCTAACCTTTTTGCCATCGCGTGCCAAAAGCGGGGGGAGCGGGGGGGGTCGTGCGCACGCATGCCCACTCCCATAATTCAATGCCCCCAACACATGCGTGCATGACCCCCCCCAGGCTCCCCCCGCTTTTGGCACGTGATGGCATGGTAGGCCTGTTTTTTGCCGTCTCCAGGCTCCAGAGGCTTTCTTGGAGCCTAGGGAGGGCAAAAACAGCCTTCCCCACCACCCCCCAGAGGCCCTCCAGAGGCTGGAAATGGCCCGTTTGCCAACTTCTGGTGGGCCTGGAAGGCCCGAAAATCAGCTGGTGGAGCTGAGCTCACGTGCCCACTGATACAGCTCCGCGTGCCATCTGTGGCACGCATGCCATAGGTTCGCCATCACAGGCGTAGAGGATTGTGCAGCTCTCAAAGGTGGCCACGAATTGAACAGGAGAGACAATAATATTGATACAGAAATTTGTCTTTTATTAGTTTTGTGGACATGCTTGCAGACGTGTCACTGGCAGGTAGAAATGCAACTCTTTCACCTTGCAAGACATGTGAATTCTTCATCCCTTCTGTGTTGAAGTGTTACAATTTTGGTTGACGGGTTCCGTCTCTGGGGTTTGTCTTTGTGTTGTTAAAGCATTTTCCTGTCTTGTGGGGATTCTTTATTTATGATTGAGTTAAATTGGGGTTTACTGATTCCTTAATGGGAAATGCTTTCTAATGTTCAGCTCATGTTTTAATATAGCCACTAGGGCAGGGATGTCAAACTTCCAGCCCAAGGGCTGGATGCGTCACGCACTGGCCACACCCATGCCCAGTTTAGCGAAGGGACGAAAAGTCCCGATACGTCACGTGATGCCGCCGTGACAATGTGAGTTTGACACCTCTGCACTAAGGCTTAAGTGGTTTTTGTTTGGTCATCTGGGGCTCTTTAATGGGTCAAGGGAAGCCTGATTTTGAACGTGGAGTGGGCTGGCATGGAGTTTCAATGGGATAAAAGGTATGGGTGGGATTTTCATTCCACATTTGAAAACAGTATGGGATAGGTTTGTGATGGCCTTCTCCCTGCATTTTTTAAGTTTCCAAATCTAGCCTTTACCATTGGTGTTTTCTAAGGATCTCCCATCCAAATACAAATCAAGCCCAAACCTGCAAAAATCATTGATAATTGTATACAACAGACTGGTCACAGCAATGTAGTAGTTAAGGGAAAATGGGAAACTGTATGTTTGAGACCTACCTTATCCCAAAAGCCCCGGATACCTTTCTGTCAGCCCTAGTTTACAGGCAATGGTGAAGCACTTCTGAAATCTTATCAAGAAAACTCTGGATACTTTCTAGGCCCGTGATGGCAAACCTATGGCACAGGTGCCACAGGTGGCACGTGGAGCCATATTGGTGGGCACGCGACTGTTGCCCTAGCTCAACTCCAGCGCGCATGCGTGCACTGGCCAACTGATTTTCAGGCCTTCCGGTCCCACCGGAAGTCGGGAAACTGGCTGTTTCCGGCCTCCGGAAGGCCTCCGGGGGAATGGGGAAGGCTGTTTTTGCCTTCCCCAGGCTCCTAGAAAGCCTCTGGAGCCTGGGGAGCGGGAAAATGGGCCTACTGGGTCCACCATGCCATTGCGTGCCAAAAGCAGGGGGAACTGGGGGGGTCACATGCGCATGCGCGGGAGGGTGGGGCACATTGAATTATGGATGTGGGCACCCACACCCACACCCGCGACCCCCCCGCTCCCCCTGCTTTTGGCACGTGACGGCAAAAAGGTTAGCCATCACTGTTCTAGGCCATCACTGGGAGTCAAGATTGACTCAAAGGCAACAAAAACAAACAAACCCCACTTTGCTGAGCCCATAGGGTAGAAGGCTATATGTATTAAAGCAAAGGCTCTTTGGATAATCCCATCCTGGCCTTAGTTCTGCTATAGGATAGTAATTTAGTGGCTCCCCAAACCACTACTTGTCTTCTGGGGATGCCTCAGCAGGCATCTTCCTCCAACCATGGTGTGTGAGAGAAATAGGGCTCTCATGCTCTAGGCTATTTTCTGGTGACTGGAAGGTTAAAACAGTTTTAAAGGGAAGCATTTGGTATATTGTAATGGAATTTCCTGGCCTTGTATCTTAGAGACCTTTGGCTACAGGATTCCTTCCCTCCCAGTGAGAGAGTAATCAATCTTGCAGGAGACAGAAAAATCAAACAAGAAATAACTATATGAACTGAAAGTTTAAAGTTTTAAACCTAAAGGTTATTTTAGGTTTTTTTTTCTTCAAAATGCATACTTTTTTGAGAAATTAATGCCATCTCATATGCAAGAATGCTGCATTCACAACAATAATTATTTACCAAATTAAAAGTAGAAGGAAACAGAGATAATGAGAGGAAAAGAGATTACACATCATCGCACAGTTATGCAATAGTAGATCTACACATATCCTGGATGGTATTATTCTATTGGCAGGGAGAAAACACCTATACAATAGCTGAAGTTTGTTTAGTAGAATTCAAAATTAGCAGAAACATTACTAGGAAAATAATTACAACCTATATTAATCAGTAGCACAGAGAAAGTTAAAACTAACTTTTTAACTCCTTTTTGTAGTCACTCATTGAAATTCATTTAGCAATATTAGGTCCCTGATTATGTTTTGTCCTCCTTCCTAAGTACTATGTCTTTTTTGTCCAGAGGTATCTCAAGCCATATCACTTTAGTAAATGTACTGCTAAAACTGCATTTCTTGAATTTCCTTGCTGCTTGGCCCCATTCCTTTTCACCAACCCATAACTAAATATACAGGCTATTTTTTAATATACAGTGTCCTACATTTCAGCAAGCATTCATTGCTGTATACATTCATTTGAAAAAGGATATATTAAATAAATTATATAACCTCACTATAAAAATGCAGAAACTTCTACTGTCCTTGTTCCACAGCAAATGCTGTTATGGTAGTAACTTTGAAAAGGAAATGTTTCAGGAGTCTATTGGGGGCAGAATGGGGGAGATCATAGCCCAACAGTATTCCCTGATATGCTCTACAGATTGAACATATTTATTTTTCTCCACTGGGAGTTGGAAATCAAAAGCATACCACAAAAATCTTTTGTCTTGCTGGATTTGGAGCACTCATGGGGAAGGAAGTGCCCAATCATAAGTCTTTATGGGAAGAAAATTCTAACTTTTGCACCAGTGTTTCAAATACTTTCTCTTCCTCTCATTCTTTTGCTTTCTCTCTCTCTTGTTGATATTGATTTTATTTCATTTTTATCCAGATGGTGGTGTCACTTGGAGTAGAGATTCCAAATATGACCTCAAATGAAGATGAAACAATGGACAAATGCATTAAAAAAAGAAAATCACAGTTCACACAGAAAATTTCCCAGAACATTGGAGCCAAATTCAACAGGGTAATATTCAACTGTGACAAATGTCAATCTCTGCATCTGGATAGAAAAAGTCAGTTTTGCAGACACAGAATTGAGGACATTGCCTTAATTTGGAAACCGTGCATTTGAGAACGATTTAGGAATATTAATCAATATAAGTGGTGGGTACAGCACTGCAACAGCTAAGAAGCAATATCTAATGATCCTAGGAGAAAAGAATTCTGTTGTACTGTGCTTATTAGACCACACTGAAATATACTGCTCAATTGTGGGCACCACGCTTGAAGAGGGACATGGAGAAGTTGAAGTGAATTTTGAGAGAGCACTGAAATGATAAGGACTCTGGAAGTCAAGCCTTATGAGGAGACTTGATAAGGTATAAGGTTTATTTTGCTAGTAAAAGGGAAGAATAACAAAAGTTATACTAGCACTCCACATATCTACAAAGTTGCCTCATGTGAGCAAATATGTTGAAACTGAGAGCAGGACAAGGAACTGTGACTGAAATTAAAAGAAAGGAGATTCAAGCTAACCGCTAGGAGGAATCACCTGTAGAAATTCCTATCAATCAGTACAGCAATCTGCTTCAGTGAGTAGACACATATGCACACCCGAGAGGTGTTTTAGGTGGGAGCTAGATGGTTACCTGTATAGAGTGGTTTAGTGGGCTAATTCATTGAGCAGGACTTGAATTAGACATGCAATGCTCTTTTCTAACACATAAATGTTATGTTTTTATGATCTGGGCAGACTGGTATGGGGCACAGGTATTTCTTCAGATATCTGAAACTTCAGTTGCAAAGGACCAAAGGAGGAAGTTCACAGGACTAAAAAGATAAGAATAAATAGACTGAATTTGTCTCTGAATTGAATCAAAAGCCACTTAATTTATTTCTGTATTAGAGAACTTTGTCCCATCTAATGAAGGCTAGTTTCAATAATAAATACTTCTGGCACCAGAACTGTCCTTAAAAGACTCCCTTCTGCCCTCTTGTTTCAATAGATATTGGGCAAAATGAAAGGTGACAATAATGCACCTTGGCATCATCTGCAAGTTTACTTTTACTGCAATCTTCGTGTGAGGAACGGCTGATAAATAACAGTGGAAGAAAAGGTTTAATTGCCTCCTCAGATCAACTCTGATCCCATTAAGCAGATGTGTTCCTGCAGGTGATGCGTTTTGCATTTAAAACAATCTGCATGCTCGAGTGCCTGCTGAGTTCCACTCTTTTGGAATTTATCACGGTAGCAGTAGAATAAGCAAGGGCACAGAACCTTAATAATCAGACATTTTGCATAGCTCTGCTTGATTAATATTCAGGATTTTGTCAAAATAGCATGAAATATTTCAGTACTCACAGTTCATATATGCAATATTTCTAATGAGTTTCCAACTATAAGAAAGTATCTTCTGAGAACGACGTTCAGTTGATCAAATATAAGTTGGTCCAATGTTTTATTCAAAACTAGATAATTGTCCCTGATAAAACCATTATGTATTATTTCTGCAACTTTAGGAACAAGGCGTATGCTAATCCTTGTTGTCTTGAGGGCTCTTTAGGAAGAAGTGCAGAATATACATTGATATATTATTTTTATATATATATATATATATATATATATATATATATATATATATATATATGCAAAAAATTAAAATCTCGGGTGTTTTCCCGTGCCACAGTAAATAAGTAAGTTAAAATGTTTAAAATTCTGGTTAAAATCCTAGCTTAAAATCTTCTAAAAATCCTTACAGAGCACTCTGCAAGGTCCTTTGAAACCTTAGCTAAAATCCTACCAGTACCTTAAAAGTTTTTCTTTCTAGCAATGTTTCGACAGGCTCACAACCCTTTCATCTTCAGGCTCTTGTTTAGTTTAGAAGTAGTTTAGAAACTAAACAAGAGCCTGAAGATGACAGGGTTGTGAGCCAGTCGAAACGTTGCTAGAAAGAAAAACTTTTAAGGTACTGGTAGGATTTTAGCTAAGGTTTCAAAGGACCTTGCAGAGTGCTCTGTAAGGATTTTTAGAAGATTTTAAGCTAGGATTTTAACCAGAATTTTAAACATTTTAACTAACTTATTTACTATGATGCGGGAAAACACCGAGATTTTAATTTTTTGCATATACACACCTGTGAAAACTTGAGAAGACATGTGTGTGTGTGTGTGTGTGTGTGTGTGTGGTGTGAGTGCGTGTTTTTCTTTCTTTTTCGTAGGTTTTATGTGTATTTTTCTTTAGCCAGGTTCTACCTACGTAAGCCAAGATTTTATGCAGCCCTAGTTCAGTGAAATCTCATCCACTAGTTTTGGGGCTTTTTTTCCTTCTAGCAGCCAGCAAACCAATGGGCAGCAAAGAGTATATATATATATATATATATCGATTAAAGGCAAATTGCTATTTAACTTTATTAATGACTAGAAACCCCAAAGTTAAGTTGATTTCAGCATTTAGTGGCTTGTTCTCTGACAATAATATGGAAGTAGATTGCCCTTGTCAACTTAAAGATTTTTCAGCCAAAAAGTGGCAAACAAAACTGAATGCAATATTCCAAGTGTGGCCTTACCAAGGCATTATAAAGTGGTATTAACACTTCATGTGATCTTGATTCTTTATAGTTAATATTTTTCTGAAATGGTATAGGGTTTCCTGCCTAAGCAGGGGGTTGGGCTAGAAGACCTCCAAGGTCCCTTCCAACTCTGTTATTCTATTCTATTTCTATATTTCTGTTCCTATTTCTTCTGACCATTTTCTATCCAAGTACCATTCAAGCCTGACTATGTTTAGTTGTTTTCAAAACAGTTAAGGCTGATTAGATATTGCTTCCTGCTATGAATGAAATAATAATGAAAGCAATTGCAATTTGATGATTTAGTGTGTCTGTCTGTCTATCTGCTTCCCAATCCAGGTTACAGCACAATTAGTACACTAAATGAATCTGTCTGAAGCCTTCCTGGCTACAGCTGCCACTTGCGCTTGAGTAGAAGTTGTAAGTCCAAAAAGAACATCAAATTGCTCATGTGTCCCAAAAGTAGGAATGTAATACTAGCCAGGATTTAAATGGATCATCTCCAGAATTGAGTGTCCAAATGTCCACAGCCATTTGGTCTAGTTAGAGCTGAGCTTGAATGTTTTCCTCCTCATCCAGACACTATATAGCCTCCAACACATAGGAAAAAGATTTTGACAAAACCTGGTCAAGCCACGGTCAAAATGTAAATACTGATCTGAAACCAATAGATGTATTTATTTATTTATTATTTATTTATTGGATTTGTATGCCGCCCTTCTCCCAAAGGACTCAGGGTGGCTCACAACAATAAGAAACAGAAAATACAAAAGTTAAAAGACAAATTAAAACAGAATATCTAATAAATAAGGTTAAACGTGGGAATACCGATTCAAATTGAAGATTCAAAAATTTTAAAGGCTACAAATCAGTTTAGAGTCAACCCAGGCCCGCCTTTTGGAAGAGCCAGGTCTTCAAGGCCCTGCGGAAGGTTCGGAGGTCAGGGATTATCCGGAACTCTGGGAGTAACATATTCCAGAGGGTAGGGGCTCCCACAGAGAAGGCTCTCCCCCTAGGGGTCACCAGTTGACACTGTCTAGCCGAAGGTATCCTGAGGAGGCCAACTCTGTGGGAGCAAACCGGGCAATGGAAGGCTACCAGTGGCAGGAGCTGGTCTCACAAGTACTCTGGTCCTAGGCCATGTAGGGCTTTAAATGTGATCACCAGCACTTGAATTGTACTCGGAAGACAACCGGGAGCCAATGCAGACCACAAAGGAGTGGTGTAACATGGGAGTACCAAGGCAACCCCATGACAACCCGCGCAGCCACATTCTGCACCAGTTGAAGTCTCCGAGTGCTCCTCAATGGCAGCCCCATGTAAAGTGCATTACAGTAGTCCAAACGAAAGGTGATGAGGGCATGAACAACTGTGAGTAAGGCATCTCGGTCCAGAAAGGGGCGTAGTTGGCGAACCAGGTGCACCTGCACCTGGCTAGAGCAGTCAAATGATCTTCCAAGCTAAGCCATGGGTCTAGGAGGACTCCCAAATTGCGTACCTTCTCTGAAGGGGTCAACACCTCCCCCCCTAGGAATAGCAATGGAACATAGTGGACAAAACGGGGTGCTGGTAACCACAGCCACTTGGTCTTGTTGGGGTTGAGTCTAAGTCTGTTCATGCCCATCCAGACCCATACTGCCTTCAGGCATTGGGACATCACATCAAGGGCATCGTTGGGGTGATGCGGGGTGGAGATGAAAAGTTGAGTATCATCAGCATATTGATGATACCACACCCCGAATCCCCAGATGATCTCACCCAGTGGCTTCATGTATGTTGAACAGGAGAGCGGAGAGAACCGACCCCTGAGGCACCCCACAAGGTAGGGGCCTGTGGTTGACCTCTGCTCCCCTGCCAGCACAAACTGTGTACAACCCGAGAGGTAGGAGGAGAACCACTGAAAAAACAGTGCCTCCCACTCCAACCCCCTTAGCCGTCGCAGTAAGATACCATGGTCGATGGTATCAAAAGCCGCTGAGAGGTCAAGTAAGATGACCTCATCCAGAAGCCTCATGTGGATATTAAACAGGAGTAGCAAGACCATTAAGCTCTGTGGGACCTATAGAGCAGGGGTGTCAAACTCAGGGCCCACAGGCCAGATGTGTCACATGCTGGCTCCGTCCCCACCTGGTTTAGCAAAGGGTGGGAAAGTCCCGATATGTCACGTGATGATGCCGTGATGATGCAAGTTTGACCCCCCTGCTATAGAGGGATCACTGGCCATTTTCTTCTCACCCACCTAACAGACTGGATATTGGAGGATAATCATTGCAACAGTCTGTCACCCTTTCCTAATTTCCATAAGCAGTCCAGAAGGCTACCATGATCAATAATGTAACAAGGCACTGAGGAATCAAAGAAAACCTGTATTCTTCAGATATATTCAATAAACAGCCGATGCTGCCTCAATATTATGCCCTGGCTGGTATGAGATCTGATTGGAAGAGGCCTACATAGTCCATTTCCTGCTGAGTCATCAAAAACTTCACCACCACCAACTGACCCAAAGAGGAGAAGATGCAGACAAGACAAAAATTGTCCCAGAGCGATTGGATCCAGCTATGACAATGATCTATTTGTTTACTAACCATCCCAAACACACCTTACATCCAATGTAGGACTTCTCATCTTTCAATTGATTGTACTATGTACAGCTGCTCCCCATGTTACTCCATTCTGAAAACCCAAGATGGGAACTGAAAGTATGGCAGAGATCTTCTCCAATATCAAAGTAAAAGACTAGAGAAATATGCTTACAAAGATTTTCCTTTTCTTATCCAGATGTTACCGATATGTAAGACTTGGCTTCAGCAAGGTTGGCATTTGAATCCATCACCCACTATACAGGACAGTGATGGCTAACCTTTTTGCCATCACGTGCCAAAAGTGGGGGGAGCGCAGGGAGGGCACACGCGTGCATGCCCACACTCATAATTCAATGCGCTCCATGCCCCCCCACACATGCGCGTGTCAACCCCTCCCCCACTCCTTACGCTTTTGGCACGCGATGGCACGGTAGGCCTGGTAGGCCTGTTTTCCACCCTCCCCAGGTTCCAGAGGCTTTCTTGAAGCCTGGGGAGGGTGAAAACGGCCTTCCCCACCCCTCTGGAGGCCCTCCGGAGGCCGGAAACGACCCGTTTCTCAACTTCCAATGGGCCCAGAAGGCCCAAAAATCAGCTGGCCAGCCCGTGCATTCGTGCCGGAGCTGAGCTAGGGCAACGCTCACATGCCCACCGATATGGCTCCGGGTGCCACCTGTGGCATGTGTGCCATAGGTTCGCCATCACGGATATAGGATCTCTCTGAGAGTCTGAGAACCACCAACCAGTATGTATTTATTAATTTGATTTGATTTCTATAGCTGCTTATCTCTGCAAACAACTGAGTGGCTTTGAATTCAAAACATGTATTACAATTAAGATATTAAAAACATTTTAAAACAATATCTTATGCTTTAAAAGCTCCTAAGTTTCTATTGATTTGAACCTGTGCAGGATTTCTGAGTCACATTTTTGGAGGTGGGGCAGATTTGGGGGGAAAGATACAGAAACATAAAACTCATTTTGTTATGTTTACATTTACAGGCTTTATTTAAATAAGTGTTTAGTTACAGGTCTGAAAAATATTATTCCAATTATTTTACAGATTTAAAAACAAAACAGAATGATAAGCATCTCTGTACAAGTAAAATGAGGTGTTGACTAGTATGAGCTTTTGAGATATGTTGACATTAACTAGCCTTGCAACATATGAGAGAGAGCAAAAAGTCTTCCAAATAAAAATTCAGACAATTGCTTATTAGTTTTGAAGATAGATGCTAAAGGCATTTACTGTAACATTTCCAATTTAGTCTCAAGGTTTAAGAGCCAGCAGCCTAATAAGCTCTTGGGAGAAAAATGAATCATTTGACCCAATTTTATCAATTTCCAACAGGATCATCTGTGCAAGCCGATTAAATGAGTCCTATCAAAAAAATTAAGCGCTAAAACTGAAAGCCTGCCACTTCATCATTGTCAATGAACACATTCTGGAAAGATCAGTGCAAACATGCTCAGAATGCATTTGATATCCTATTCTGTTAGAGCTGAGTAAATTGAATCCAATGAGGGTTTAAAAGAAAAAGAAACATTACTATCAATATAATCCTACATATGTTACTTGGAAATACATTATATGATGTTTAATAGAGCTTACTCTATTACAGGTAAGTGCGTGTAGAAAGGAGCTGGATCTGAGTGGGCTGTTCTGATTATTTGAGGTTACCAGGATGCTATGAAATCTGTCATGTCTATTACTTTGCAAGTTGACAATGTGTGAAGCGAATTCAGCCATTACACTAGTAAAACAAAGGTTGGAGTTGGAGTGCTGAATATTGGGAAAAGGAGCTCTGTGCAGATTTCACTAGTAGTCCCTTCAAGAGTTTCCCTCTAAGATAATTAGGATAGGTTGCCTCCAGTCAGGCAGAACTTCCTAATATACCTTAATTAGTCTAATGTGAATCCTTAGCCTTCTCTCTTCAGCCTAGCTCTAGAAAGAATACAAATTTTAATAAAAATGTGTGAACATCTAAAAAAAAAAGAGAAACTATGCAACCACATTGTCTTCTACATGCAGAAGGTTTTAATAAGAAATTTCCTTTTAAAACTAATAAAGCTAAATATTTAGATGTAAAAAAGCAACTCACGTGTAGTCCTGGGCCCACAAGTTGCTCACCTTTGCTTTCTGATAACCATCTTATTTTTTTGTTGGGAGATGTCATGGCATTCCACCTGCCTCCCTCCCTCATGAACTCCTAATCAGTACAACAAGAAAGCTGACAAAGAAGGAGTTGTTGAATGATATAGTAAGAGCTACCACAAGTTCCATTTCACCAGGAAATGGGGGGTGGGGCATAAGTCCAGTGTCTAGTTGAGTGAAGCATAATTCTATTATTGTTACTAACTGGTAACCTAGAATCTTTAAAGTGATTTTCTGTATTTTCTTAATTGAACTTTATAGAGGATAGGATAGTATAGTATAGTATAGTATAGGATAGGATAGGATAGGATAGGATAGGATAGGATAGGATAGGATAGGATAGGATAGGATAGGATAGGATAGGAGCTGGAAGGGACCTTGGAGGTCTTCTAGTTCAAACAGGAGAACCTATACAATTTCAGACAAGTGACTACCCAGTCTCTTCTTTAAAACCTCCAGTGATGGTGCACCCACGATTTCTGAAGGCAAGCTGTTCCACTGGTTAATTCCCCTCACTGTTAGCAAGTTTCTGAGCCATGGTGGTACAGTGGTTAAAGTGCAGTACTGCAGGCTACTTCTGCTGACTGTTACCTGCCTGCAATTTGGCAGTTCAAATCTCACCAGGCTCAAGGTTGACTCAGCCTTCCATCCTTCTGAGGTGAGTAAAATGAGGACCCAGATTGTTGGGAGCAGTATGCTGACTCTGTAAATCGTTTAGAGAGGGCTGTAAAGCACTGTAAAGTGATATATAAGTCTAA
Organism: Ptyas mucosa; assembly: GCA_012654045.1. Taxonomy (NCBI): domain Eukaryota; kingdom Metazoa; phylum Chordata; class Lepidosauria; order Squamata; family Colubridae; genus Ptyas; species Ptyas mucosa. The sequence goes on along the minus strand of WNWU01000018.1, from coordinate 12,690,836 downwards.
GTTCTATTGCTATTCTCCTTAATTCCAGGTTTATTTATTTATTTATTGGTTTGATTTATATGCCGCCCTTCTCCGGAGACTCAGGGCGGCTTAAGCAATAGCCTTCATACTTTTGTATATACCTGCTTAGTGGGGCTTTTGGCCCCCCCAAGCGGTGTTCTTTTTTATACAAAGTCAGCTTATTGCCCCCACAATCCGGGTCCTCATTTTACCTACCTCGGAAGGATGGAAGGATGAGTCAACCTTGAGCCTGGTGAGATTTGAACTCGCAGTAATTGCAGGCAGCTTGCAGCTAAGTGCTGCTTAACAGCACTTTAGTCTGCTGCACCACCAAGGCTCCAGGTTGCTTTTCTTTTTGATTAATTTCCAACCATTGTTTCTTGTCCTGCCCTCTGGTGCTTTGGAGAATAATTTGATCCCCTCTGGATAAAGTGTGATAGAATGCCATCTAAGGTCTTTTTTATTTAGGGAATAAAAATATGGTTTGGCTGTTTCTCTGTTTCCTTTTCATTCTAGCTCAAGGACATGGCAAGCTGTGCTGATGGCCTTACACCACCACAGGCATTAAGACGCCACTAACAATTCTCAGCCCAGCTGTTGCTCTTTTTCCCTCCAGACCACCCACATCAGACACCAAACTGGCTCCAAAAGAGGACATTTTTTTCAAACTGTAATAATTCATTTGAATGGTAGGATTTGCGGAAGTATTCATGTCCCATTATAGGACAGCTGGTAGGAGTTTTATGTTCTTCTTGGATCCTTGCTATTAAGCGTTATAGACAAGGAGTATTTCAATACTTATTAGTGTCAGCAGCAAACAAGCCAAAAAGTATTGCCAGGCTATTGGAGGAATGTCAGTGTGTTGGCTGCAATCAATTGCAAGGTACTAAATATTGACTGTTAAAGATGTGGGACACTGCAATAATGGAAAAGTATGAACTTCGTGAAGCTGAGATTTCCAGAATTAATGCAACATTTCTTTGGCAAAATATTCTTTTTTACTGTTTTGGAAGGGTCATGGTCATGTATATATCCATAACTGCATATGGATCTCAAAACAAGAAGAACTAAATAAAAATGGCCACCATGTAATTAAAAGTAAAAAGGATGTGCAACTGGATAGGGAACTGATCTATTTAATCCCCATCTATCCTCTAGTAAAGGTATGAGGTATGATAAGTAGAGATAAAACGCTTCCTCTTCCTGTCTCAGCCTCAAGCCTTGAGACGACACAGTATATCACTACAGCCTCCTCACCCTGGGAGACAGGAAAAAAGTGTGCATTTTGTAATTGGAGAACAGCCTTGTCAAATATTGGTTTTAAACAGGGGTGGGTTCTAAATTTTTTTACAACTGGTTCTGTGGGCATGCCTTATTTTGTGGGCGTGGCTTGGTGGGGGGGTAATGTGACTGGGTGGGCGTGGCCTTTTTTTAAAAAAACTTTTAAAAGCATTTTTTCTACAACCTTAAGAGGTTGAAGAAAAAAATGCTTTTAGAAGCCTCTGACGATCAGGCAACTCAGCTGGGATCGCCAGAGGCTTTTAAAGGCATTTTTCCCCCCTACAACTTCTTCGGCTGAAGAGGTTGTAGAAAAAATGCTTTTAAAAATAAATTTTAAAAAAAGCCTCTGATGAGGTGGGCGAGATAAGCGAGTGGCAGCTGGGCTGGGGACCAGTTCAGGGGCATGGCCAGCCAATGTTATTACCGGTTCTCCAAACTACTACAAATTTTTACTACCGGTTCTTGCGAACCGGTGCGAACTGGGAGCAACCCACCACTGGTTTTGAAGTATAACAGGTTAAGACTTGTGTGAATTGGGCTATCTAGTAAGCTATAATATGGTTTATTGATTTGCTTGGCTATATAACACAGGTAGTCCTTGATTTACTACTGTAAGTTGCTAAGCGAGACAGATGTTCCTGAGTGAGGCAGATGTTAAGTGAGTTTTGCTCCATTTTACTATTCTTTCTTGCCACAGATGTTAAGTGAATCACTGTAGTTCTTTTTTTTATTGAAAAAGTTTTTCAAATACAAATTTTTCCCCCCTTTCCCCCCCTTCCCCCCACAAATTATACATTTAAAACATATAAACTTTAAAATACATTTCCCCCTTCCCTCCCCATCCATACCCAACCGCCCCTTCCCCCCCCCCCTTTGGACTTCCACTATATGAAACTATTGTAATTGCAAACACAATATATATTATTCAACCCCTTCATATTCTATCCCCTTTGCTCTAGTCAGCATAATCATATTTATCTAATCTCCCTCAGCTGAAAGCTATATAATATTTTCTAGTTTGATATTTGTTTTGTATATAATCAATCCATTTTTTCCATTCTTGCACATAGTTCTCTTGCGTATGATCTTTTAAAAAAGCGGAAATCTTCGCCATCTCTACAAATCCGGCCATCTTCTGGGTCCATTGATCAATGGTAGGCAGGACATCTTTCTTCCAGTGTTGGGCCACCAACAATCTAGCTGCTGTCACCATATACAATATCAATTTTGTTTCCCCCCTTGTAAAATCCTTAACTATACCCCACTGTAGTTCTTAAGTTAGAAATACGGTTGTTAAGTGAGTCTGGCTTCCCCATTGACTTTGCTTGTCAGAAGGTCACAAAAGGTGATCACATAACTCTGGGACACTGCAACCATCGTATGAATGAGTTGCTAAGCATCTGGATTTTAATCACGTGACTATGGAGGTGTTGCAATGGTCATAAGTGTGAAAATGGTCATAGGTCAGTTTTTTCAATGCCGTTGTAACTTTGACTGGTCACTAAATGAACTACTGTAGATCGAGGGCTACCTGTATTATATGAAGGAATAAAAGTATTCCTTTCATCTGGATTTAGGATTTAACAAGTCACCACACAGCCATGATTTCTCGATCTTATCTGCCTCACAAAGTTATTGCTAAAGATCATATGGAATAACTGATGTGATTTGAATTCTGAGGAAAAAAAGAAGGATGTGTTTAATTAATCAGATGTGACAAATGAATTCTGGAACGTAAAGTATTATATGCCAGTGGGGTCATAATTACATATCTAATATACTGTATCTGTGTTTTCATTGGTTTAACCTGAGTCACATTTGCAACTACTACAAACTGATTGTTTTAACGACTGTTTCAAATTGAGAGAACATGCATGTTGATACCAAGATCATTCATCAATAAGCATTTACTAAACCTGGTTTTGATTGGTTCAACTTTGAACACATCTACCCACAGCCAGCTTTTTCAGAACACATCCTGAGGAGGAGGAGGATGTATTTCGACAGCACTGGTGACATTATCAAATCATCTTTGCCCTCTGAAAGTTCTCTTAAGGTCTCTCAGACAGGCTGCAAGAAGGAGAAATGACATTCTATTGCCATCTTTTAGCCCAAAAGCAATTAGTGACAGGAACTCTATTTTGTCCATCTTTAGTGATTCTGACACGAGAAAAGTCAGTTAAGGCCAAAACCAACCTCTGAGTAATTAGTTGTGTCTTCAGGATGAGGTTTTTTTTATTGATCTCTGTGTTTTCTCCCCTTCTTTCTCTGCTGCCCCACAGGGATTCGTGATCAACCATCCCAAACAATAAAGGGGAAGATGGTTCTTGGAAATAATGTTCTACCCCATAGGCAGATTTCATATCATTTTTCTGCCAAAACCACATTCTTACTGTATGCTATTTTATTTTCTCTTGTTTGCAATGATATTACTTGCAATATTTCAAGTTGCTGGAGCTGGGAAGGGTCAACAGTGTGACATAGTCCATCAACTTGACCAAAAACACTGTAAAAATAAAATGCATTATCTGAACAAATATAACAACAATTCAGAGATTAAAGGCCTGGCAAGCCAATATTTTCTTCTTGACTTTTTTTTAAAAAAATGCTACAAGTAAGCAAAATACAATTCAGAGATTTTTTTTAATAAAATATGCCCAACTTGAAACAAATTTTAAAGACACAGGGAGTATATTCTATGAAAGCTCCACCATAGTTCTTGCTGATGTAAGAAAAACAATCTAATCCTATGGACCTGCGGCTAAAACACAGCTAATGAACTTCAGCTTCTTTCTTACTGTATACCAGAATATATCTTAAAATCTTAGCTCTTTTATTAGTTTTTTTTTAATGTAACTGTTATTTCACAGGTCCATATTTCAAATGTTTATTATCTATTTTATTGTTTTACTGATAAACTGGCCTGGAAATATATGACTAGAAAGTCAAACATATAAATAAATGAATGAATATTGCAATATTACTTTCCTTCATCACCCATTCTCCAGGCTATAGATATTTTTAAAAAATTCCTGTTCTCTCTGAGAAAGCTAAATTCATATGATTTAGCTTAGAATGAGCTATTCAAGATGCTAGAGGAAGCAACTTTAGAATTTAGGAGAAAGCCAGGTACTGATCAAATTAATCTGTGATTATTTAGCTTGAATTTAAGATTGATTTATTTCGGGCATATTCAACAAATTGTAATTAAACTATGGGTTAGTGCAGGGACCAATAATTTTTCTGCAGCTAACACTTGAAACACTGTTTTCTAGCCAAGAGTCTAGCTGAGAGTCACAGAGGTTTCTTCCCTCCATTTTGTGTCTGGGGCCTAGCACAGTAAGAACATGCCTCTTATGATTTGTCCCCAACTTACTTACCCGTGTTTCCCCAAAAATAAGGGCCTGCCTTATATTTTTTTGAACCCCAAAATAAGCGCTTGGCCTTATTTTCGGGGAGGTCCTATTATTTGGGGGCATGTGGAGCAAGACAGGGCTCCTCTTGCAGTCTTACCTGATTTCCAGCTCTGTCTCCTTAACCCTAACCAGAGGAAATGGCGGGGACTGGCTGCACATATTTTTGGGGAGGGCTTATTTGGTGGGGGGGGCGCACATGCGCTCAAATGTCCAATTGGGCTTATTATCAGGGGATGCCTTATTTTTGGGGAAACAGGGTATTTACTTATCACATATTTTTGAACTGCCTATCTCCCTCAGAGAGGGTGTCTGGCCAGCATACAATAAATGTTACAATGTAAAAACAGTATATACTGTATAAAAATTAAAAAATTAGAAGGGTGGAAGTATGATTAAACACTGTTAGAACTATTTGAAAGCAGTAGGGAGCTTTTTCAGGGCACTATCCATCCCCATGGCTGCATGTTCCTCTGGGCTCCCCACATGAGGTTGTTGAGCAATGTTTTGACCCCTTTTTGGAAGGCCAGGAGAGTGGATTGCCTCACTGATGGATGAACTTGCCTCCCTGATAGTTTAAATCTACCCAAGGTTTAAAGTCTTTATATGGGCTGTTTTATTCAATAATTTTCCCTTTCTGTACCATAAAAAGTTTACTAGTAACTTTTTTTTAGATATCTCAGCACTAAAGACAAGGCTTTTATAGGTGGTACAAAGCCCAATTCTTAATTTGTGCACCTCTATCTTAGGGAAATAGGGACGTGTTAGCTCAGTGGCTAAGACACCGCACTTGTTGATTGAAAGGTCAGCAGTTCAATGGTTCGAATCCCTGGTGCCATGTAACAGGGTGAGCTCTCGTTACTTGTCCCAGCTTCTGCCAACCTAACAGTTCAAAAGCATGTAAAAAATTCAAGTAGAAAAATAGGGACCACCTGTGGTGGGAAGGTAAAAGCATTCCGTGCATCTTTGGTGTTTAGTCATGCCGGCCACATAACCACGGAGACGTCTTCGGACAGTGCTGGCTCTTCAATTTTGAAACAGAGATGAGCACCACCCCTTAGAGTCGGGAACAACTAGCACATATGTGTGAGGGGAACCTTTACCTTTTTATCTTAGAGAAACAGCCAAACGACTGAAGTGTCATTTTTTCCAAATGGAGTCACATCCAAATGGAGTGAGCCTGGTAGCACAGCAGACTAAAGCACCGTTATTAACATTCATTAACATTCAGCTGCCTGCAATTACTGCAAGTTCAAATCTCACCAGGCTCGAGGTTGACTCAGCCTTTCATCCTTTCTAAGGTAGGTAAAATGAGGACCCAGATTGTGGGGGCAATAAGCTGACTTTATATACAAAAGTATACAATATACAATATACAATATAAAATATACAAAAGTATGAAGGCTATTGCTTAATGCACTATAAGCCGCCCTGAGTCTCTGGAGAAGGGCGGCATATAAATCAGAAAAAAAAATTATTTTTAAAGGTAAGTTGCTGAGATATTTTTTAACAGTCCAAGAGAACTGCTTTAACTCTTCTCAGCAAGAGTTAAAATTATAGAATTTTCTTTCTGTAGGAAGCAAGCAAAAACATTCAGCACAGACATAGCCAAACTCATATGACTGTCATTTTCATTATCCATGTGATTATTTAATGATTTCCTCTGAAACATGAATTGAAGAGACATAGTGTTCTTTGCTTGATGACATTATGTGATCTGACACTCTCCAAATGTGTTGCCATTCTTCTTCTACCAGTACCTGGTATTCCAAGTAAGGTACACAAAACTGAGCACATGATGTAGACCACTTTTTCTCAAATTGATATCCGTCAAATATATCGGAACTACAAACCCCAGAACCCCACCGTTAACCCCACCGTTAAGACTATTGGCCTTGCACGGAACGCTGTTACCTTCCCACCAAAGGGGGTCCCTATTTTTCTACTTGCATTTTTTACATGCTTTCGAACTGCTAGGTTAGCAGAAGTTGTAATCATATAGAGATCCGAAAAGGCACTGCAACAGAAGCAACTTTCACATCAGTGAGCCCTGTGGTGCTGGAAACATGCAAAATACTCTTAATAACTTTTTTAAAACCCTAATTCACATCTTCCCTCAATCAGCTCGCAAAAAGTACAAACTTTTTTAAAGGGGAAAATTGACTCTAAAGCAGATTGTAAAACAGAATGCATTTTAATGAATACCTATCCCTACTTTTTATAAAGTTAAGGAGGAACATCTGGTTTTCAAAAGTTGCTAACTCCCAGCAACTCCCAACACCTCCATTTTATGAGCAATTGTGAGAAATACTGGGAGTTGCAATTCAGTAATATTTGGAGACAACAGACAATATAAACTTGACCTTACTAGAATAAGGTCATGTTGGCAAAGTTGATAGCTGCCTAGTTATTATTTTTTCCAGCCACCATTGTGGTATTGTCTAAAGAAAACCTAAGTAGATAAACATGTTATATCTTAGGATGTGACCCTTCACAATTGTAAGATTTGTTCATATCTCAGAAATCATAAAGTAACATATTCTGGCTTTATAAACACCATCTGTTATAGCCTGTTATACTTTTTTTATGAAAAGATCTTTATTTCCTTCAAGGAAAATAGAATTATGTGTATTTATTTGAATATGTACTGTAATAGGCTTGGAAGAATCATTAGATTTTTCTGAAATGTGTACTTCACCATATGTAGTGAAGCAAGTTCATTTGCCAGAAAAAAAAAATCTATGTCATTTCATTGTTGACTCTTTTTACTTGGCAGTGTTGTATATCAGATATAGAAGTGGGAAAGCTATTACATTATTCCAGTTACATAGATGATAAATTGATCCTAAATTAAACTTCACTTAGCAGTAGGACTGCATGAACAGATACTGTAGGTAGGATGTGTGTAAGTTGCTTCTTTGTAATGAGGTGCAGCAAAAAAAAATCCTCCTCTATTCACATCACATAAAAATATAAAATGACTATTGACCTGCCATAAGGGATTCCTAGAGTTTATTTTCTCTCCTTTTCTTTAAAAGATACTGGTTAGATTATTCAGTACTCTGTTTCTTTCTCATCCTTTTTATTTTAATAATAAACTGCCTCTTCACATTCTTCTTCTAAATGCTATGACAGAAAGAAACTGGCTAGTTAATATCCTTTCATTGTTATGCATTTTCTCACCTTCCTTCAAGTATAATACTGCTGTTATATATGACATGAATGTGCCATACGATAAATAATACTGCTGTCCTTCTAGAATACAGTACAATGTATAAGGGGGAGAGGTTTTTATTATTATTTGTATATTTCCTGCTTCTATAAGACATTCACAATCCCAGTTCATTCCAGGTATATGTTGCCCTATATAGACATGACTGCTTCTTTTGCTTTTGTCCATTATTTCTTTTCCTTTTTTTACAACCACATTTTCAATGAAGGCATCACCACCACTGATAGCCAGTTCTGGTCTAAGATTCATTTTCTCCCTATTGAATTTCTTCTCTTTTTTTGGCGGGGGGGGGGGGGGGGGGGGGGGGATGATTTCTATGACTCCATCAGATGGAAGATACACACTTTTATTACCCCATGAAAAGCTCAAAGATCATGGCTGCTCTACGGTTGCTTATAGACCAAATTCGCCCTCACATTTTTAAAAAATTTTTTGAGTCCTCCATCTTTACTCTGATTTCAAGAAGAAGCATATCTTTCATCTCATTCACAGCTTATTACAGTATAATAATACTCTTCTATATCTCAGTCACCATAGCCTTTCTTTATCAAGGACTTCTCTTAATTTACTAAACTGCAGTTTCAGCGCACTGATGATTCCAATGCTGAAGCAACCAGATATGGTAGCAAGGCTTGGCAAGCAAGTGGTTATGGGCATTTAATTAATTCTACTGACAGACAGGATTGGGACTCTTTAATAAGCTTTTATTTAGTTTTTAGCTTTGATCTCATTACTCCTTTTAATTTCACATTGATCTGAGTACCAGAAATCCATTGTTTCTGAATTGCGCAATTTCTTGTCCTTTATTCTTTTTCTTCAGCTGTAGAAACATTTTCTTAATTCTCTTCAAAACTGTCATTCTCTTCTGATCTGTCTGTTCATCTTCTTCTTATCCTCCTTTCTCAATTTATCAGCCTTTTCCCCCATTTCTATTTCATGTGATTGTATGGCATTCCCTGAAAAGTTAATCTGAAGCCGAACCTAATACTTTGAAGCCAGGAATCCTTAAATTCTTTTCATTCAGTTCAAACACTGTTCTTCTGTAAGTCTCCATTTTCTCAACAACAGTTCTGGCTTCCTGTTCCACCTTCTTTGCCTCTCAGCCCCAATAGACAGACCATACCAGGAAATCAATTCCACAGGAAAGCTAAAACCATGTATATTGAAATTGGGTATAATAAGATAATCTTGCTATTCTCATTGTTCTGTACCTCCTCTTTTCTCTTGTCCCTCAGTGAATCAGGGGGTGATGGCCTGAGCCACTTAAAATGCTATCTTGTTGTGGACTTTAAAAATGCTTCAGGCCCTTAGTAATGGTTTTTGCATATTTCCGTCAAGGTCATCTTTATCTACATTTCTTGTAATTCTCCTTTCTCAGTAGTGAACAATAATTGTGTTTCCTCTACTATCTTAGATGAAGCTTTTACTCATATCTCTGTTACTGAATGTTCTAATTGTTCTACTGATGTATCTGCATGCTTTTCAGTACTCCAATTTACATGCTTTTGTGTCTCCAATTCCATTTTCTCTGGTTTTGTCATTTTTTTTCCATGTGGCTTCTTTGTTAGCCATTTGTTTTTCTACAGTTATCTTCCTTAATTACTTCTGTACTATTCTGTTATTAGATTTACTTTCTCAGCTTCCCTATCCACAATCATTAGTTTCTTCATCACAATATGGTCCTCATTTTCTTCTATGATCATTGCCTTTTTTAATCCAGGTGCCTTTTCCTATAGTATAGTTTTTCTCCAGCTGTAACTCTTATTTTTGAATGAACATTAAAAATATTGTAATTAAATGTACTTTCTTAAACTGATTTGTTGTTGTCTTCTGATAAGGAGGGAATATGATCTGTGATTTTCCTTTCTATACAAGTTGATATTTCAAACTTTTATTCTGTCCCCTCCTTAGACAATCTTGCCATTGGTAATTTAAAAGGATCTTTCCTTCCTAATCTTTCTACTATGATTACTGTAAGCATAACAGACAGTTATATATCTCTGTTTCCAATACAATTTTGGACATCACCAATCATATATTCTTTTCACTTGGCATTTACTCAACACAATTAACAATAAGAAATCCAAATTAGCATCCATATATTTTAATTTTGGAAGAGTTACCTCTTTTTTTTGTGGTTCTAATTTTCTATCCACTTCAGTTTTCCTGAAATATCTATTTTTCCAATTACCACCATATCACTTTTCTTCCCAAAGATCTGTAGATTTACCCACTTTTCAAAGCAAAACATTTTTCTACTTTGTACATAAGTCTGTCAGTGGATTTGTTATTTTCTTCAGATGTGCCTAATCTGATAGATGGCTTATCTCTGTTCATTTCCAAATCATTCATTCCGAGCTGCTTTCATTACTTTATTTGATCCTTATATTTTATTTCTATCTTTAATTCATACATAATTGATCTGAACATATTTACCATCTTCTCTAGTATAAGTATCTAATCATTTATTTAATAATTGTGCTGACTATGTACAATTTCACATAACACGTTCCTGTTTCAGAATGCATATTTTATTTCTGAAAAAAAGACAGAAGCCATTTAAAATTCTTTGCATACACTTTTTTTTAAAGACAGTTCAGGAAGCAGCTTATTATTCAGAAAGATCATTTTAAACAATAATAATAATAATAAATCTCTGCCACATCTCATTTAATCAAATTTGGAAAGAGCGTTATGAAGTTCTATTCTGTTAGATTCCATCTACTATCAGCCAGTACCTATCACAAGTACCATGCTACTATTTTTCACAATCTTCGCTGTGAAATTATTTGAGGATAAAATCATGCTTTACATTGAACAAATATGGAACCATGGAGTAACACGTGCTGGTTATATTAGCATCAGGATGTTCCATCTGTTATAATCCTGTTTCATTTAATATCAAAACTACAGCTTTCCCCCCTCCCAAAAAAATTATACATATATTACTGCACCATTGCAGCAAAAATTATATTGGTAACAGCAGGGAGGAAAGGGGCAGAAAGTTTAATGTTTTCTTTACTGAAGAACAAAAAAAGGCTTTCTCCTGCTGAAAACTGTTTGATGGCATGTAAAAAATGCAGAAAAATATTTTGTGTAGAAAAATATTTGTTCATTTGATGAATTAAAGGAATTTGCTTATTATAGCTTTTGTCATCAAGATTCTTTTGCACAAATACAGCCTCTTTATTTTATATTTAAGGAGAACATTTCACACCATTCCTCTGACTTTATGTCTCTAGCACCATGCTTATGACCAGAATAACTAGAATAAAAAGTCTAGTTTCTTATCCATTTCTAAATGGCAAAACCAGCCTGGTTACATTTTTGGGTGGATAACCATTGTCTGCAATGACAATTCATGTATCATGAACATGTATGGTCCTTTTCACAGAAACAGGTTTCTGATGCAAAGAAGTCCGAACAATACAAGTAACAACAAAGAAATAAAAAAGAAATGGAGTAGATATGAGAAAAATCATTTAGAATCATATAATCACAGAACTGGAAAAAAACTTTTTGGGGATCTGTCCAGTGGTAAAATCCAAATTTTCTTACTACCAGTTCTGTGGGCATGGCTTGGTGGGCGTGGTGTGACTTGGTGGGCATGGCAGGGGAAGGATACTGCAAAATCTCCATTCCCACCCCACTCCAGGGGAAGGATACTGCAAGAGCCTTGGATAGTACAGTGGTCTAAAGCCCTGTTATTAACATCAGCTGCCTGCAATTATTGCAGGTTCGAATCTCACCAAGGCTCAAGGTTGACTCAGCCTTCCATCCTTTCTAAGGTAGGTAAATTGAGGACCCAGTTTGTGGGGGCAATAAGCTGACTTTGTATAAATATACAAAAGTATGAAGGCTATTGCTTAGTGCATTGTAAGCCGCCCTGAGTCTCCGGAGAAGGGCGGCATATAAATCAAATTTTTAAAAAAATCCACATTCCCTCCCCACTCCTGGGGGAAGGATATTGCAAAATCTCCATTCCCACCTCACTCTGGGGCCAGCCAGAGGTGATATTTGCTGGTTCTCCAAATTACTCAAAATTTCCGCTACTGGTTCTCCAGAACCTGTAAGAACCTTCTGGATTTCACCTCTGGATCTGTCATGCATGACACTCCTATATTATTAACTACATTTGCCAGGCAGTGACTGCCTGGCAAATGAGAACCCCTCCCCCCTTTCCAAGGAAATCTGTTTTATTGCCAGTTTTTAAGAGGTTTCCCTTAATATTTAGATGAAATCTGTTTGCCAATAATTTTCAGCAATCAGGTCCTAGTCTTGCTTTCTAATATATCAAAAAGCTCTGCTCTATCTTGCACCTACTGCTTTTTATGTATTTGAAGAAAGGTGTCAAACTTCCTTTGAATCTTTTTTATTCCATTCTAAATCACCTGGCTGTTTCATCTGCTTATCAGACCACTTAGTTTTCAGTTCCCCCACAGCCTGATATCTCTGGGATGTAGTCTAATTTGTCAAAATCTTTAAAATGTGATGTCTAAAATCCAATAGACTCTAAATGTAGAGTAATGAGAATACAGGAGAACTATTACCGTACTTTCTGAACATAATGTTTTTGTAATATGGTCTAAGATTGTAATAGTTTTACTAACTGCCACTTCGCACTATTGGCTTTTTCTAGCAAGACAAATTCCTTTTCGTGCTCTTTCCCCAAGCCAGTTCTCTTCCAACTTTTTGTGTCTCTCTCTTTGATACTTTGTGTTCAAATGCAAGATTTTTCCATATATCTCAAGACAAAGAAGCAACTTTGATAAGCAGCAAAATATTTCAAACCTATAAGAAAAGAAGTCCAGTTGTTGTGATTCAACTTCCAGAAAACTCTACCTGAATGACTGAGAATCTACATCAAGATATAGATTATATATATATATCTAAGGACATGACTTGTTGTTGGGATGGCACGCTTTTTTATGGTACAAGGAAACAAAAACACAGGGGTACTTTAGAAGACATTATATACGTGAGGCTTTGTTACTAATCTGGGAGAAGATTAAAAAACAACACTATTTAAAAATTGGTTATCAACGATTGAAGCATTTTCATACTCAATAATATTTAGAAGGGAACAAATTGTTAGATATAGTGAATTATTGAATGAAAAGGGTGAACTCAAATCGAAGCAAGAATTGGAGGAACAAGGTTTAAAGATGAATTGGTTTTCTTATATGCAAATACATTCTAGATATGATAAAGACTGTAAGACAGAGGGTCTTTATAATCATTTGACTAATTTAGATAAAATTTTAATAGGTTCTGATGACTATGTAATTAAAAAATTGTATGGTTATTTATTAAAGGTAAAGTTGAAAGAAGAACAAATTAAAGAAACAATGATTGCATGTGGGAAAAATTTTGGTTATGGAATTGATTTAGAGAAATGGCAAAAATTGTGCCTGCAAAATAATAAAATGACAATGTCAACAGCATATAAGGAAAATTTGTATAAGATGTTTTACAGGTGGCATCTACCCCCGACAAGAATAGCCAGAATGTTCAAGAACAAATCTGAAAAGTGCTGGAAATGTCATCAGACACCAGGCTCATATTACTATATGTGGTGGACATGTGTAGAAGCTAAAAGATACTGAACTATAATCCATACATGGTTGGAAAAAATGATAAAAAAAATCACATAGACTTTAAGCCAGAGATTTTTTTATTCGGGATTGTGCCAGAAATATACAATAGAGAATTGAGATATTTGATTGTGAATGTTTTAACAGCGGCCAGAATTGTGTTTGCTAAAAACTGGAAAAATGAGAAAGATGAAGTTATTAAGAAAATCATGGAATGTGCTGAAATAAGTAAATTGACATTTGAAATTAAACAATATTATAAGATATGGAATTTATTTTATCAATGGCTAGATAAGAAAGCATGGAAATGAAATATGAAACATGAAATGAATGTTATAAATATAATATTTGAAAATAATTTTTTGAAGCGGTAAAGCCATAGTTAAATAAATGATGAATGAGGATGTTTATTTGTTTGAGAATATGAGAAATTAGATAATTAGTAAATTCTGAATATAGAGATGAAGCACAAAAGATTTATAACTGACCGACACACTGTTTGCAATTGTAACGGATGATGGATTTATGTTTTATGTTTTGTTTAAAAATTTAAAAAAATTCAAAAAAAAGATATAGATGATATAGCTATAGATGATATATAGATATAGATACAGATATACAGTATATACATGTTGTCAAGCACAGGACCTTATGCTAATTCACTTGAGTCCATCCAGTTAAATAGATCCATTAATATAGCATTGTATTAATATATTAAATATAGCTATTTTAAATAGCAGATTGACTCAACCAGCTACTGTATGTAACACCCAGCCTACACATTGGTGTGTTACTAGAAATGATAAATGCTTGAAATCTTTATTGAATTTTAGATTCTTATTTTGATGGGGTTATTATTCTCATGATCTACTAGGATAATAAGTATTAAATAGAAACAATAATTGTTCTAGCATAACTTTTGATAAATCCATAGCAGTCTTTTATAATCAATTAATTATTGATTATGGTCACTGCTTGATTGTTTAATAGTCTTTTTTTTTTGAAAAATTAGCCAGTAAAATAAAACCTCATCTAACACACCAATTGGGTAAAAGAGGTTTCTATTAAATCCCAATTTACAGTATTGACATAAAATGTGCAATATTAGCGTTAACTTAAACCATCTGTATATTATACATTAGGCAAATTACATAAATAATATCAGTCTTCTGGACTGCTTCAGAAACAACATATTTCCTGCTGAATTTGCAGGAAAAGGCGCTGAGATGCTCTTGTATATCTGTAATCCAGTTAAGAGGTATTGCAATCCATGAGAATCCTAGATCTTATCCCATCTGCATGATGCACCTATTGGGCATGAAAGACAGCCTCTAAAACCCTTATGCAAGGTGTGAACAACATATGCCATTTTAATAGGAGTCTTTTCAAGTTCCAGTGGGATACAGGAGACAGTGAATTAGTGCATCACAGTATTTACCAATGCACCACGGGATTTACCATGACAGGATAGAGATCTGAATTTAGTGAGTGGAATGTGAATCAGCACGTCTGTGGCACTTCTGTGAGCCAGGCAGAAACACCTGTAAGCAGCTACGTATCTTTCCTGGGATTGTTTCACTGTGTCCACGTTGATGAAGTTGGACTGTCTTTAGTTATATTAATTATATCACTTGAGACTCACAGGCAGGGAAGGGGAGGGAGAGAGGCCCTTGGGCCAGAAGATGTTCTCTCCAAAACTGCCTCCTGGGGCCTTTTTTAAATTAGGACACGTTAGCAACCACACCCTGCAGGGAATTAAGAAATCCACTGATTGCAGGGCTCCATAGTTCCGTAGCTCTTCTTCCCAGCTTTTTCCTGTCTTTGCCTAGCCTCTTCTATTTCCCAGAATTCCATCTTTTTCTACTTTAGTGTGTTCCTTCATTTGATTGCCAGCATTTATTCTGGGGTTCGCTGCTTAATTCTCTCTCACTATGCAGCTCTTTCCTTTCTTTGCTACCACTGTTACTCTTTTGTTTTCCCCTCTCCACTCCTCTGCCCCTTTACTTCCATTTTCATTAGGCTACCATACCTAGGGTACAAAATCCTGACATCTATGGTAGTAACAACTCTAATGCTAGAGTTCTCATATTCTGCTGGCCATCTGGACTTTTACAGCCCAGATCTGGTAGCCCTAATCCATATTTCCACGAGCTTCTTAAAATGGAACAGGAACTGTAATTGGAAGTGGTGGTTTGATTTATTTCTAACTTCAGATGAACAATGAGTAAAGGTGGATTTGGTTTACATGTCATTTTGGCAGTACCTTGCAAACTACAATATATAGATGAGTGTACGATTAAAGGCAACAAATCATAATCTGAATGGATATCTTTGAACATGGTTTATGTATTCCTATTTGTATGAAAGCAAGAAGCAGAGTTAAGAGAAGACACATAAATCCAAGGGAAACATTACAACAAAAAAGCCTTATCATAACTTGGTTAATTGTAAAGTGAATTGTCTTAATAGTGCACATTGCATGCATGCAGCTTTGTTTAATGAGATGATAAATTATTCTCTAGGCTATCCCACCCCTCTGGATGAAAAGTAACTTCTTGTGGGTGTCTTTCTTGAAATATTTTGAATAACAGACAACTTGATGTCTGTTATCTTCAAGACCTAAAGCACTTAGTTTCATTACTATGTAATGCTAACACCATTTATACTTATCAGCAGTTTGCAGCATCCCTGTGAAAATTTGTCAGCTGACAACTGAAAAACCTATTCATCTCTCCTGTGTAAAGAACAAAATATTACAACTCTGCTTTTCGGCCCTAGGCTGCCCTTGACCTTTTGGTGACATGCTAGGGGCCAGATTCAAAAATCAGCCCAAGACAAAAATGAAATTTGATTGAACATCTTAATTGCAGTTAATACATTTCCCTTTATGTTATATTAAAACTGTAATGATGATGAGGTCTAGAGATTACACTAAAGGCTTTTAAGAGCTACGTGCAATTTTAATCTCCTCTTTGTTTCCTTTCTTATAGTTGTTTCATTGTTTGTGAAAAAGATATTGTGCAGAAAATTCCTAAAATCATGAATGCGGAATTGTTGATCTTTGGGGTATTAGATGCTCCAGAAAAGAGGAAGAATGCCCCTTTGTGGATCCTGCTGGTGGAAGGTTTTGCAAGAGGCTTGTCTAAAGTACAGTACTTTTCAGAGTATAAGACTCACTTCCCCCCCCAAAAAAAAACCTGGGTGGAAATATCTGTGCATCTTATACAGTGAATGTTGCTGAAGCCCCGCCTACCCACCAGCCCCCACCCTTCGGCCTCTGCCTCCCAGCAATTTACCTCCTTGCAGTAAACAGCAAACAGTGTGGTCAGCTTCAGCACACCCTGATTTAGCACGAGCAGCTGATTGGTGGTTGGATTGGCCTCCTGGAATACTGCCTATCAGCTGTTCCAGGCTGCGGGGATTGCCGCCACCCAGCAGCGCCATCTCCACCCATCACGGCTGTCACCTATCGCCATCTCCATGCACCCATTTTCGACTTCCATGCATCCCGTTTTCAGCTGATTCCAGGGGGCAAGGATAGGTGGTGCCAGCAGCAATCCCCACCACCTGGAACAGCTGATAGGAGGTAATCCAGGAGGCAGATCCAACTGCCAATCAGCTGCTTGTGCTAAATCACACTGTGCTGAAGCTGACCATATTGTTTGCTGTTTGCTGCAAGGAGGCAAATTGCTGGGAGGCAGAGGCAAAGGTTTTTTTTCTTATTTTCCTCCCCAAAAGCTTATAAATTTGGGATATGGGATTAAGCATAAAAGAATTGTAACCGATCGATACATTTTCTGTACTTGTAATGGATGATAGTTGTTTTATGTTTTGTTTTGTTTTTTTAAAAAAATTCAAAAAAAATGCATTTTTAAAAAATGCATTAAAATGTGCAGACATTATTGTAAGATATGCCCGATGATAACTGGAAGTGCAGATTTGTCACTTTTTACACACACAGTTTTTCTGCCTTCATAGAAAAAGACAAGATGACACTAAGCGTTATTGTACTGCTCCTTGTTCTACATGGAGTAAATAGAAGTCTGCCTGAGACATCTTCTATGAAGGTAATAGATACATTCCATACAAAATGAACAGGGAGTCCTTGGGAAAAAAATTAAGAGCAGCCAAAAATGAACTACTCTTTTGGAGATTTCAGCCAGAGGATCTGCAAATCTGGTGTTCATGGTGGGAGAAAGGGAAGAATTTTGAGTGGAGGGGGAAAGAGGGAGGAGAAGGTTTTTATTTGAGATCATTGCAACTTTATAGATTCCGTTAGCAGAGTTTAACCTTGGAGATGCTCCAGATCTATGGTTTTGATCAACATGTTTCAGCCTGATGTTAGACTTCAATTGGCAGAACAGGACTGGAACCGATTAGGCATATTCACGAGAATGCAAGAACTCCTGAATAACTGCAACCTTGCATATGCTGATCAATATCAGTAACTATTGTATTCCTCCCTTTGGTAACATGAATGTTAGGAAGTAACAAGTGCCATTTAACACGAATATTTTTTTTACTGAAGAAAAAACTACAGTCACCATGGTAATGCATAAGCAAAATATTTCACATTTATTTAAAGGCAACAAAAGGCTATTCTTACCTGTTGGTATATTTATTAGAGCAGCAATGTAGCATTTATTCATTTATTTCCTCACATTATAGAGCCAGAAATTACCTTAGGGGTCAACTAGTCTATGCCTCAATTTATTATTATGTCAACATCTATGCCACTCCATTCCCAGGAACTCATGAGGATGGGGTTTATAACAAGCTTTATAGGGCAATTCTTTGATATATGGTATTTTCACATATCAGAATAAAGCTACATAGGACATATCAGGATGTTATAGTAACATAATTTTTTTTTACCCTTTGCTTCCTATTCTTCCACACTGTTATTTGCGCACATATATCCATATAACACTATTAGTTTACAGGAATAAGGAGAGACATAGAACACAGAGTCAAATACTCACAATAATTCAAAAACTATCAGTCCAAATCACTGAAACAGCCAACTTCATCCAGTCAAAAGTGCATTTCCCAATCATCCTATTTTTAATTGCTTCTGAGATACCAGAAGGGTTACCAATACAGTACAATAGAAGGAAGTATCACCTAACAAAGGACTGCAACTCATAATGCATTTAAATTATACTGACATGGCTTTTTCCATCCTTCAATGTTTTCTTCTGTAATTTCCTTCCATTTGTCATACTTTTTATATAGATTTACAAATACATAGAAAATAAAAATATTTAAGATGTATCCTCTAATTCATTCCAACTTCAATACATCAGAACTTGTCATTTTGTAATTATTTTGTAGATGCTCTTTTACTTGTTTAGGGCAGCCACACTGAATAAATAAAAAAGTTTGAAGAACTTGTTTTTATCTTCTTGTGATTGTTGTTTTGACTATGTACTATTTATTACTCTTATTTTAGTATCTGTAAAACTCCCGAGAGCCCATAAGAATTGAGGCAGTGGATAAATAGCAAAAATAAACCAACACCTGTAGATTTGAACATAGCAAGAGGTTTCTTCATACTTTTAGCATCCATTTCCATCTAACACAAAGAACACAGTGGTGTCATAGATAACTGAGGTTCCTGTTTCTCATATCAGGGCCAAATGCACAGCTGCTTTTAGAGAAACTTTCAGATAGCATATTCAAATCTACAGACTTTATGACATAAAGTTGTATCTTACTGACATCACTATGTCAGTAAGATAGGCGACAAAGAAATTTAATAAATAAATAACATGAGATGGATTTCTAAACTTTCTGGAAATTGAGGAATCTCTCAAGTTTTTCTACAGTATTCTAGCACTGAAATAGTCTCAGAATTTTTCCATCTGCTAGGACTAGCCACATATTGATAACATGTTCTGCAATTTCAAAGAATCACAGCTTTAAATGATGTCATTAATCAGTGATCACTGAATTTCCAGGATTATATTTCTAGAGGAGGGGCATCAAACTCGATTTCATTAGAGGACCGCATCAGGGTTGTGTTTGATGTCGGGGGCCAGGGTGGGCATGGGCAGGGTGGGTGTAGCTGCTTGATGTCACTCATGTCGGAGATGCCTGTGGTGGCCTGAGCATTCTGCCAGAGAAAACGGGCTCCCGAGCTCCATTTTTGGCTGCGACGGCCTACAACCCTCTGCCAGCGAAAATGGAGCTCAGGAGGGCTGTAGGCAGCCCTCCTGAGCTCCATTTTTTCTGGCAGAGGCACCACAGGCTGATCCTTTGCTGTTTCCAGGGTGGCCCCACAGGCCAGATCTAAGCACACCACAGGACGGATCTGTCCCCCAGGCCTTGAGTTTGACACCCCTGTTCTAGAGCATACTTGCTTTATACCAGTAAATTGTAGCATGACTGTAGAACAGCCATCCCAAATAGTTAAAACCTTTACTGTGTACAGAAGTTTAACATTGTCATGGGAATGAATCTATAAGACAGATATGTCATTTTTCCTAGCTTTTCTGTATTGCCATTAAAATTTCACCTCCCTCCCATCCCAGAATCCAAATCAATGATTTAAGAAAGGAATTAGAATTAGCACTAAACCTACTTAAACAGTCAATTATACTTCAATAGATTTGATTACAAGTAGGCAGATTTTATTGTATGAATATTAACACCATTCATCCAAGCACTGAGATTTTTTTCTTTCTTCAATACACTATGTAACTATGGAAATATGCAAACCATTTATTTCAAATTATACAATACACACATGCAGACCACAAATCTCTAAGGAGACATGTTTCTCAGCAAGTTTTGTAAACCTACAAAACTGGTTTCTGTTGAATATATATATTTATAATAATAATAATTTTATTGTCATTATACGTGTATACACAGTATATCCATACAACAAAATTCACTTAATACCCAAAGACTAGTTCCAACACACATAACAATCCCCAAACACACTCCCACCCATCACAAATTCCTCACTCCTAAACCACCCAAACATCCACACAACAGACCAAGTAATCCTGTCCAACAGCTCACTGATGGTGATCCTTTAGTTCATTGTTGAGTGCAATTATAGCTCTGGGAATAAAAACTATTCAGAAAATGTGTGGTCCGAGTTTTAATTGTTCTGCCTGAAGGCAACAGTCCAAAAAGATTATAAGCAGGATGGGAAGAGTCTCTGAGAATGTTATGCAACTTTCTCAAACAGCGAGATTCGAAGATGTCGTACAGGGCTGGTAGTTGGAGTCTGATGATATTCTGGGCAGTTTTAATGATTATCTGTAGAGCTTTTTTGTCTGCTACAGAACTGCTCCCATACAATGCAAGAATGCCGTATGTCAGGACACTCTCAATGGTGCTGCGATAGTAGGACAGAAGTAGATGCTGAGATAGATTTATCTTCCTGAGCATTCTCAGGAAGTACAGCCTCTTCTGTGCCTTCTTCACAAGCATGTTAGCATTCATAGTCCATGAATTAGGACTGCTTTTCAAGTTATAATTATGAATTAGGACAGCTTTTCAAGTTATTATTTCAAAAGAGGGACCTACAACAAATGGTTATAAATATTCTTGTTTAGAATCTCCACTTAGATCTCTATATATTATAGTACAATGCAATAACCCCAGATTATATATTTTTCTTTTTACCTTATTTATATGGGGTTTCTTTTGGGGAGGGGGTTCAAGTCCTATTAAAGTTATGCCAAAATGGCCATAGCTGGATTCACACTGCTTGCTAAAGCGTAATGTAATTTTGTTTGCTTTCGATTTAGCAGATTGGGCAAACCCAGTCATCTGTGGTTAATTCAATAAACTATGGTTAATTGCAGTGTACAAACCTAGTTTCAGTACATGTCCTTGATCCTATCAAAGGCTACCAGTATCAAGGTAATGTGTAATATGATTACATCAAGACATGACGGAACTATTTCTGCATATTACACTGGAGAAGAATTTGGTACATCAATACCATTTGTTACTGTGTGTAACAAATGATATTGTTACAAATGATATTTGTAACAATATCATTTGTTACACACAGGTAACTGTGTGATTTATAATACATTCTCGGTTCAACTGGTTAAAAGTAAATGTTTGTTAGCATCCATCAGTTGGTGCTCTAATTTGATGAATTAGGACTAGGATACATCTATTTCTTAGTATTGGCACAGTCTTAATTTCCATGGAAACAATCTACCCAGCAAGCTTCCTTCCTTAAAGACACAACCTACGCTGCATAAACGTCATAGAAAGGAACAGCAGATAACCTTGACTTTCATTTTTCTTATTACAATGAATGTTAATAAAAGCTAGCCAGCTGCTATACACATAGAAAAGGCCTCAAAGGATAGAACTGTGAAGAATAACAAATCAAGTACATGTATTAAGTCTTCCTTCTTATAAAAGTGCACACTAATGAATTAGATTAAAGGTCATAGTGGATTGAGTGCTCTGAAAAATGTGTGGGATTACTCCTACATGCCAACATGACATTTCATTTAAAATGATATAAATTGATACTGATTCAAAAGTAATAGATAGAAGTGTAATTCAAGTGCAATTTAGTGGCACTTAATGCTGAATAAATATGCAGAGGATCCATTTCTGTATTTACATTGTAAATAGCACTTAGTGATGCAACTTCTTTTTCTAAGCTAGCACAATTACATTTTTCTTCAATTACAGAGCCATTGTTACAAGTTCTGGACTATTTCCTCACTATCTATTATCAAGTACCTTTAACGGCTGAATGTCTAGGATTATATTTCTAGAGCAGGGGCGTCAAACTCAATTTCATTTGAGGACCGCATCAGGGTTGTGTTTAATATTGGGGGCCAGGGTGGGCATGAGCAGGGTGGGTGTAGCCAGCTTGATGTCACTCATGTTGGAGATGCCTGTGGTGGCCTGAGCGTTCTGCCAGAGAAAACGGGCTCCCGAGCTCCATTTTCGGCTGCGACGGCCTACAACCCTCTGCCAGTGAAAATGGAGCTCATGATTCCTCATTCCCCAGGTTGTTCAGAGTCTCACGCCCTGAGTCTATGGCTGATGTTGTGTAATGCCAGGTCAGTGGTAAATAAAGCCCCCCTCATTCACGATCTTATTTCAGAGGGGGGTGCTGACCTGGCAGGGATTACGGAGACCTGGTTGGGCCAGGAGGGAGGAGTTCCCCTTGTGGAAATTGCCCTCCAGGTTTCCATGCATTCCATCAGCCAAGGACTCAGGGAAGGGGTGGGGGAGTGGCAGCAATTATTAGAGAAAGTCTTTGTCTGAGGGAGGCCACTGTTCCTCAGATAGCCGGATGTGAGTCCCTCCTTGTGAAGTGGGGTCAGGGGATACAGATGGGCCTACTGATCACGTACCTGGCTCCCTGCCACGTGACGGCGGTCCTGCCTGAGCTGCTTGACATTATAGCCGGGGTGGCAGTAGAAACCCCCAAACTTATTGTTATGGGGGATTTTAACCTGCCATCTGCTGGTGAGATGTCAGAGGTGGCTCGGGAATTCATGGCTTCCATGATGGCCATGGACCTGACCCAGGTAGTTCAAGGCCCCACCCACTTGGGGAATCACACTCTGGACTTGATTTTTGTCTCGGATCAGTGGCTGAATGATCTAAGAATAGAGGATCTAGACATCAAGCCCTTGTCATGGTCTGATCATTCTCTCCTTCACATGGACTTTCAGGTCACTTCCACCAACTGCAGGGAGACGGAACCAACCAAGTGGTTCTGTCCCAGGTGCCTGATGGACCCCGAGAGGTTCCTGACAGAGCTTGGGCCATTTCCTGAGACTCTGGCTCACGACTCGACTGAGGACCTGGTAGTGGCCTGGGACAGGGCAGCTACTGGGGCCTTGGACCGCGTCGTGCCTTTGCGGCCTCTGACCCGATGCCGATCTCGACTAGCTCCTTGGTTTTCTGAGGAGCTGAGAGAGATGAAGCATCGGAAAAGACGCCTGGAGAGTGATTGGAGGACAAGCCGATCTGAATCTGACCGACAGGTGAGATCTTATATTAAGACCTACCTAGTGGCGAGAAAAGCAGCGAAGTCTAGCTACTTCTCCACTCTTATTGCATCTGCAGAGAACCGCCCAGCCATGCTGTTTAGGGTGACTCGCTCCCTACTTCAGGTGGGGGTGCGTGAAGACCCCTTACAGGGTCGAGCTGAGGATTTTGTGCAATTCCTGCATGATAAAGTCGCTCAGATTCGGGAAGGCCTGGATTCCGATTGGGTAGATCCAGGGGAGGAGACAGGGGTAGTCCTGAGAGTGTTATCTGGGAAGAGTTTGACTCTGTGGCTCCTGAGGATGTGGACAGGATTCTGGGCAAGCTTAGTGCTGCCACATGTTTACTGGACCCGTGTCCCTCCTGGTTGGTACTGGCCTCCCGGGAGGTTACACGAGGCTGGCTCCAAGGGATTATAAATGCTTCTCTGAGTGAGGATGTCTTTCCGACCACCTTGAAAGAGGCGGTTGTGAAGCCCCTCCTCAAGAAGCCTTCCCTGGACCCGGCTATATTATCAAATTATCGTCCAGTCTCCAATCTTTGCTTCGTTGCGAAGGTTGTTGAGAGTGTGGTGGCACGACAGCTACCCCGATACCTGGATGAAGCTGTCTATCTGGATTTGTACCAGTTGGGCTTCATGCCACGATACAGCACAGAAATGGCATTGGTTGCATTGGTTGATGATCTCTGGAGGGCTCAGCACAGAGGGTGTTCCTCTGTCCTGGTCCTATTAGATCGCTCAACGGCTTTTGATACCATCGACCATGGTATCTTACAGCACCGGCTGGAGAGGTTAGGAATAGGGGGCACCGTGCTTCGGTGGTTCTCCTCCTTCCTCTCTGACCGTTCGCAGTTTGTGTTGGCTGGGGAGCAGAGGTCGACCTCGAGGCACCTTATTTGTGGGGTGCCACAAGGGTCAGTCCTCTCACCCCTTCTGTTCAACATTTATGTAAAACCACTAGGCGAGATCATCTGTGGTTTCGGGGTGAGTGTTCATCAGTATGCTGATGACACATAGCTATACTTCTCCACCCCGGACCACTCTGGTATTGTCAGCTGGTACCATCACTGACAATTGGGGATGAGACCTTACTTCCCACAGAGAGGGCTCGCAACTTGAGTGTCCTCCTGGATTCACAGCTATCTTTAGAAGAGCACATGACGGCCGTGGCCAGGGGGAGCTTTTATCAGGTTCGCCTGATCTGCCAGTTGCATCCCTTTCTGGATCAAGATGCCTTGCGCACAGTCACTCATGCCCTAGTCACCTCCCATATGGACTACTGTAATGCTCTCTACGTGGGGCTCCCCTTGAAGAGCACCCGGAGGCTCCAACTGGTCCAGAATGTAGCCGCGTGGGTGATTATAGGCGCAACTCATTGCACCCATGTAACACCTCTCCTGCGCGAGCTGCACTGGCTCCCGGTGGTCTTCCGGGTGCGATTCAAGGTGTTAGTCATCACCTTTAAAGTGTTCCATGGCTTAGGACCTGGGTACCTACGAGACCGTCTTCTGCCACCAATAGCCTCCCACCGACCAGTTGGTTCTCACAGGGAGGGACTACTCAGGGTACCGTCAGTCAAATTATGCCGACTGGCGACTCCCAGGGGGAGGGCCTTCTCTGTGAGGGCTCCAACCCTTTGGAATGAACTGCCCCCGGAGATACGGAACATCCCTGATCTCCGTGCTTTCCGCCGTGCCCGCAAGACCCTGATGTTCCAACAGGTGGGGCTAAACATATGAACATGTGAATGATTTTTTAAAATGTTATCTAATTCTCAGTTTTATTTAATTGACCAAACTAAGTAATAATTTTAATTAGCAATTTTATGATGTTTGTATGTCTATATTCTTCTTGGTTGTACACTGCCTTGAGTCCTACGGGAGAAAGGTGGTATAGAAATATAATTAATAAATAAATAAATAAATAAATAAATAAATAAATAAATAAATAAATAAATATCATTGTGTTTGGTGTCATGCATGCACACAATGCACATAGAGGAGCTAGGCCATTGATGGCTAACCTTTTTGCTGTCGCATGCCAAAAGTGGGGGAGTGCGGGGGAGGGGGGTGTCACGTGTGTGTATGCTCTCACCCATAATTCAATGCACCCCTACCCCCCCGTGCATGTGTGCATAACCCTCCCACGCTCCCCACGCTTTTGGCATGTGATGGCATGGTGAACTCAGTAGACCCGTTTTTCGCTTTCCCCAGGCTCCAGAGGCTTTTTTGGAGCCTGGGGAGAGTGAAAACAGCCTTCCCCACCCCCCTGGAGGCCCTCTGGAGGCCAGAAATGGCCCGTTTCCCATCTTCCAGTGAGCCCGGAAGGCCCAAAAATCAGCTGGCCGACACACACATGGGTGCTGGAGCTGAGCTAGGGCAACACTCGTGTGCCCACAGATATGGTTCCGTATGCCACCTGTGGCACACATGCCATAGGTTCGCCATCACAGAGCTAGGCTGAAGTCACACAATTACATCTTGACTTTTCTGACTTTCTTCTCAACAGGCTTGATCATATAACAGTGATGAAAATAGGCTATATATCATTCCACAATGGTTGAATGGTACCTGAGAATGTTATGACTTATCGGAAAATAATCTACACGTCTAAAGGGAGATTATAGCCGAAGTAAAATAATCTAGATTACCCTCCTTCTTCTATGAAAAAGAACTTGGGAACTATCAAAATGAATGAAGTAGCCAGAATATAAACAAGAAAATAAGTAAGCTAAGAAGCTGTTACAACAGATATGGCTGCTATACTTTGGGCTTCATAAGTCATTTCAACTAACATTCTACAAACAAGATTTCCTTGGGACTGGTAAGAAATTTAGGCATCCTTCTCAGTGGTGGATTCCTCCCAGTTCGGCCTGGGTCTCCCGAGCTGGTAGCAGTGATGATATGACATGCCTGAACAATTCTTTGCCCAAAATAATGTAAATTACAAGAAGAAGGTTCAAAATATTGTACACTACAACAATTATTTAAGGAGAAACATCTTCATGAATATAACCTGAGATATTCAATTCCAAAATTTATACAGGGACTAAAAACGGAGACTATGCACAACACAGAAAACAAATATAAAAACCTACTGCAAATTCCTGGCTGTACATCTTTCCCTTTTTCTACAGAAACAGATGATATCCTGAAGGAAAGGGTTCTCTGCTTAAATTTTCTGGCCTTCTCTAGATTTTTGGAGATTCCCACTTTAATCTGAAGTTGCTGGGAACACCCATTCTTCACTCAGTCTCTCCCTACAGGTATCTCCTGTCCTTGGAAAAGGCCAAGCTTAGTGTTTCTCAACCTTGGCAACTTTAAGATGTGTTGCCTTCAACTCCCAGAATCTCCCAGCCTGCAGGAAAAAGCCTTTTTTCTTTCCAGCAGAGGAAAAAGCTGGGCTTTTTCTGCACATGACAATGGAGATGGACCATCTCTGAATCATAGGGACAGAGAGAGAGATACAAAGTCTAAATCAACAGTGACTGAATGTTCAGAAAGTATTTTTCAGCCTAGTCAGGATAAGAAACTGAACTTTAAAATCTTTAAATTTAGGCTAGGTGGCCCAGTGTCAAAATTAAAACTCAACTATTATTGTCCTAATAAAGGAAAAGCAAAAAAATATACAACTTGACATTGAAAATGGAGTCAGGTTGGCCAGTGCTTAACAATTCAGCAAATTTCTGCCTTCAGAGAAATCAGCAGGAAAATAAACTAAATAATACATATGAATCAGTACCAGCAGAGGAGCTGAATGTACAGACTAATTGCTGCAACTTTCTGTCTTCAAGCACAGCATTAAAAAAAAAAGCAGCATAATTTTCAATTATTTACAAGAGCTGAAGCAAATGACTGTAGCATTATTAAAATGATTCCACAATGTCCCTAATTTAAATAATTCTATAATTCACAGAGGGATGCTGAGGTAAATTTAGTTCAACTCCAAGTACATTGGAGTGTTGTGTTCTGAAAGAGCATGGTTTGAACTTCGTCTTATTCTATGCTTTGAAAGGAAAATATATTTGAAAGGAATTTTTTTTCCTTTGAAAGGAAAAAATAGAAAAATATATTTTTCTGCTTCTGGGGGTGGAGAAGTAGGGAGATTCCCAAAGTTGCACTGCCCACACTCAATAGTTCTTTTGCAGCTGCCACCATGATTACTCCATCGACTGCAGCTATTCTTTGCCAAGGCTTTTTCTGTTTCTGTTTTTTTCTGTTTGGGCCCTGAGCAACCAGAATAGAAGAGTCCACCCCGAGAGCCCTTGAAAACCTGCACTTTGGAGAACTATCCGAATTTCTGCACCCATAATAAGCTCCCCTGTGCAACAAATTGCTGAACTAAACGGAAGAACTTCTCAGCAAAGACTCTTTGAATCTAACCACCATGGCTGGCATACATGGTTATATTTATTTATTTCAATACCCCCCCCCCCTTCACCATAATGACTCTGAGCAGCTACATACAAGTCAAAATCCAACATAATATAAATTACAGTGATGAATATATCATCAGCAACCAAGACAGAACTACAAATATACATCAATATAACCATCCCATGGGTTCTGCCAAACATTCTGTCCACCATGTTTGATGACATAGTCACATCTTCAAGACCTTACAAAAAGCCAACAAGGTCAGGAGGATGGTTGAAAGAGCAGAAAATACTACAGAAAAGTCTCTCTTCCAAGATCCTGCCAGATGGCACTTTAATAGACAAAATCCTCTTTAATGCCTCTCCTGCAGGCAATCTCTCAAATAAATAGTTTAAGCGAGCTTCAAAACAGGTTTTGGTTGTTTGGTTGTTTTTTTTAAAGGATGCTGT
This sequence comes from Ptyas mucosa, assembly GCA_012654045.1. NCBI lineage: Eukaryota > Metazoa > Chordata > Lepidosauria > Squamata > Colubridae > Ptyas > Ptyas mucosa. The sequence continues at coordinate 12,662,494 of WNWU01000018.1, read as the reverse complement.
TCTAACAAGTAAACAGCTCCAGGCTAAGATTCATCATCCAGATTCAATCATGGTTTTAAAAAATACTTTCAGCTTGGTTAGCCCATGAGTTTTGTATCTCTTTCAATATGGTGTATAGTGGAGTTAATGACTTCTTAATAACTGAAGCTCAAGTGATTTCTTTTCATTAGCAACCAAGCAGTGGTGGCCTCTATTATTGCTTCTACTGTGAATTTCTAAAGTGAATCTCTGTGTACCAGAAACTCACTTTAAACTTCCTGAAGCAGATGCAGTACATGGGAAAAGCAAAAAGAAATAAGAGGTTTAAATACCTTGGCTTCCATTACATATATTAAGCAATAACTCTGAGGACAAATAAACAAACGTGAGCTTTCAAGTATAGAAAAAACAGTCACTTTGGCCAGAAAGAAGAAAATTAAGTTTTTAGAACAGCAGCCAAAGAAGCACTTCTATTTATGAGTTCAGTGTATAAATAATATTATTAAGTATGTTATTTAGCATTAGATTAACCCCACATTTCACCGTTTTGCTTATATTCTACTTAATTAGCTAAAGAGATATACAATATATACACAAATTCTTCTTGCTGAAACAAGAAATTACACAAATTTTAAATTGCCAACATACCTCAAGGTTTTGAAATCTGTAATGGGCCTATGATGAATAAGTTTTTGTTAAACAGCTTGTCTCTGCAGAAGAACAAATCTCAAGGTCCCTAAAAAGGAAGAAAAGCCTTTTGAATCAGTTTAGCTGATTATACCTCTGAATGCAAACACTTGTCAATACATGTTGAAGAAATGCCCCTTAATTTACCAATCTCATTACAACAAAAAGAAATTTACTGATGCTTTCAACCTCTCTTCCCCGACTTCCCTTCCAACTGTGGATTGATTCATACAATGATTTTGGCTAAGGAGAGAAATACACTGCATGCTGATCATCACTGTACTATTGTATAAAGTGATGAAATAAATAAAACCCATTGGGAAAGGGGAGGAATTGAAATAAATGTTGTATTTACATTACATAAGTTCACGCAGTGCAGTTCTCCAGGAGGAATTTCTATAGCAGCCACTTTTCAGCAAGGGACATTAGTGACAGAAGCCATCATCTTCTCCTCCAGCATCTCATTTTGTGCAATTTCTCAAAGCTTTCAAGAACTGAGGAGTTTTGTTGATAGTCATTTTAGAGCCTCTTTACAGGAAAGAGGTGGATAGTCCGATGTTTTAGCTCTACACGATTGGCTGGTTGCTTTGTTTTTAATAACACATAACTTTTCAGATTCATGCAGGCAGTTAAAGAAGCAAGATGATTTTTTGACATTCAATGAACTGTCACAATAGGCCGATGCTGAAGCTGATCATTTTCTCCTCTTGATTGCACTGCACTAAAGGCATGTGTGAACATCTGAAAGGCTAGATGTGGGATACATTTGGAACTATTTATTTACAGAAAAGTGCTTCTAACAAAACTGATCTTAGGCTCGGAAAGGCAGCTACATCCCTGTGCTGATTAGAAGTCTTCTAGTGTGTGATTCGGAGCAAAATAAAGAGGGTTCATATGACAGCGCAATTGCTTAACCTCAAGAGAAAGCTGTATATCTGAGATCTGGAAATTATAACCTCCAGATATTGCTCTATTACTGCCCTGAAACTTCAGCCAACAGGTCTTCTGGCAGCCATATTTCAATAACATCTGGGGATTACAGGCATCTTTCCTCTCCAATATTTGATTGCCTCATGTTTCTATAATGACTACAGCAATGGTCTCTACATTTCTGTGTTAAAATTATTTATATTTTTAAAAAACAGTTCTTGTTGCCATTTCACTGCTTTCAAGTTACAGACAAGGCTCTATGGAAGAGTCAAAATAGATGCAGGGCTTCCACTGTATGAGCTGGCCACCATCTAGATTTTTTTGACTCCCTGCATATGTCGCAATTTGAAAAGATAGTAGTTGCTTACTTCGTTTCTCTGAGATTTGGTATCTAATGATATGCTTCCTCTGAAGACGGAAAATCATTTTTTAACTGTTATTGGTAATAGTCACCTGGGCCATACAACGAATGGACTAATAGCAGGTCAGGGAATTAGGCCTAAGATAAAACTAGTTCGGAATGCCAGCCGATTGGAATAAGAGTTCTACAGCTTTGCAATAAGATGACCCCCTAGATAGAACAGCAGTTCTCAAAGTGTGTTCTGGAGACCCCTGGGGCATTCCAATTCAATTCAAATCTTTATTGTCAGTGCACAACATATGTACAATGAGATTGGTTGAGCTCCCATCAGAAGTTACTCCTGATTCCACTGCTTTTTTTGCTCACCTTGTGATCATTCTGTTTCTCTGTTTAGGTTTAAGAAGGAAATATTTATTTATTTATTATTTATTTTATTTTGTCGAGTACATATTAGATTACATATATATATATATATATATATATATATATATATATATATATATATGTATATGTATGTATGTATGTATATACCGTATATACTCGAGTATAAACCAAGTTTTTCAGCACATTTTTTATGCTGAAAAAAGCCCCCCTCAGCTTATACTCGAGTGAGGAAAAAATGCCTTTTTTCCTGCAACTGTTTTGGCTGCAGGGAGGCTTGTAAAGGTAAAATGGGGCATGGGGAGGGTCCACTAATCCAATTAGTGCCATTTAAATTCTGGAATCCCCAAAGACAAATTTCCCATTGTATTTATTAAACAAATTTATATAGCTACCAAACTCATATACAGTACTTTTAAAGTTATTGTTGATACCATATTGTTTTTGTTGATCCTCTTTTCCACTTACAGAGCTAGTTTACTGTTTTTCTTTGAAATCAAAGACATTTAACCTGATGCCTCAATTAATGTAATTTTATTGGTATCTATTTTTATTTTGAAATTTACCAGTAGCTGCTGCATTTCCCACCCTAGGCTTATACTCGAGTCAATAAGTTTCCCAGTTTTTTTGTGGTAAAATTAGGTGCCTTGGCTTATATTTGGGCTGGCTTATACTCGAGTATATACGGTGTGTGTGTGTGTGTGTGTGTGTGTGTGTGTGTGTATGCTTTTCTATCTAGCCAGGTTTCTACCTACGTAAACTATGATGTTCTGCCGCCCTGGTTCTGTGAAATCTCAATTCACAAGTGCTGGGCTTTTTTCCTTGCAACTCTCAGCACTCGTGAATTGAGATTTCACAGAACATATATATATGATTTATATGCCGCCCTTCTCCGGAGACTCAGGGCGGCTTACAATGCGTTAAGCAATAGCCTTCATACATTTGTATATATTTATACAAAGTCACCTTATTGTCCCCACAATCTGGGTCCTCATTTTACCTACCTTTGAATGGATGGAAGGCTGAGTCAACTTTGAGCCTGGTGAGATTTGAACTTGCAGTAATTGCAGGCAGCTGATGTTAATAACAGTGCTTTAGTCTGCTGCGCCACCAGGGCTCTTCTATATAAGCATGAATTAAATTCATAAAATGAGTACAATTAAAGGGAACATTAGGACAGGGATGATAGGCACGCTGGTGCTCTTATGCACGCCCCTTACAGACCTCTTAGAAATGGGGTGAGGTCAACAGTAGACAGTTTTAGGTTAAAGTTTTGGGGGTTTTGGGATGAGACCACAGAGTCTGGTATTGCATTCCAGGCATTAACAACTCTGTTACTAAAGTCATATTTTCTGCAATCGAGTTTGGAGCGGTTCACTTTAAGTTTGTATCTATTGTGTGCTCGTGTATTGTTGTGGTTGAAGCTGAAGTAGTCATTGACAGGTAGGACATTGTAGCAGATGATTTTAGGAGCTATGCTTAGGTCATATCGAAGGCGGCGTAGTTCTAAATTTTCTAAACTCAGAATTTCAGGTCTGGTGGCATAGGGTATTTTGTTACAAGCAGAGGAGTGGAGGACTCTTCTTGTGAAATATTTCTAGACACACTCAGAAATATCTCTGAAATGATGATCCAGGGGCCGTAGGTTGTTTAATACATAACAAAAACAGTTGACTCTCTCAGTCTGTCCCTGCCACAGGTACAGAAAAACCATTGGTGATTGGGTTTGTGCTAATAGATGATTCTAGGTGGGAATCCACCAATGACTGTCTGGATTGCATTCTGTGAGGGCAGCAATACCACTGACCAGTCTTGTTGCAATAACACAGAAAAAGTAAGCGGTGCTTTCAGTATTGACAACATCCTCTTGAGTAAAGAGGAAGAAACAGTAATAACCACTATGAGGAAGGACCCTTCAAATGTTCCAGCTGGCAAAACACTGGTAAGCGGTGAGTTGCATTTGGTAGTATTTCTCTCAATGTAATAACAGTCCCAGAACATTTTGCTTCCCTTATAACTTCAAGCTTTGTCTGTTCCTCTTCTCTTGCAATAGCATCCTTCTTCCCTGTCTTTCCTTTCCCTTCCAATTTCAGAATGAATTTCAGGTCAGGGGTGTGTGAACTTTGCACAGAAATGTCATGCTTGAATGCTCCCTGTGAAAGGCAAGGATGTTGTGTTTAATCAACAAAAATCCCATTCAGCCTCATACAGCACCCTGGGGCTTTTGCATTCAGTGTCCTTGTGCATCAAATTGATAAACATGTGTGGAAAGAGTTTGCAAGGAAAGCGTTGTGTAACTCACACTTTGGGAAATGCTGCAGAAGGAATAGGAAAAATCAGAGATGCTCAGGATGGAAAAAAAGACGGGGGGATCTGAAAACCAAAGTTAGCATTAATGAAGTCATTAAATAAAAACCATTCTTCTTAATCATTAATCAAGTCATGTCATGTTTAAATGATAAATTTGCTGAACAAGTTCTCACTTAATTTTCTAATTTCCTATGTTCTGAGTAAATTTTAAGCTGAGCAAAGGTGGTTAGGAAATTTATGTTTGTGGATTTTATTTCTTTTTCCAAAACACTATATGGAGGAAAAAATACCTTGTTCTCTGCCAGAAGAATTGATCTCCCCTGTTATTTATTATCATCTAAATGCCAGCAACTCACAAAAGAAAGAAAAGCGATACATCGAAGCTAAAATCAAAAGGCAGAAATAAACTAGAAAAGCAACAATAGGGATAAACCTAGCATAAAAATCATGGTAGCAGGAATATTTTTACCTGACACTTAAAGTGTGGGTACTTCTACTGAAAAAACCATCTCATTAGAACCTCCGCAAATTTGTCTATTACTATATGCTACTATGCAAAATAAATAAATAAATGGGAAACATACATAGTACAAAACAAATACTCGATCTCTAAGATTGAGATCTTGATTTATGAAAATGCCACACATTTGTTGTTAATGTTAATTGTTTTGTTAATGTTAAAATAGCCTAGTATTTTATTTAAAGCAGGGGTGTCAAACTCAAGGCCTGCAGGTCAGATGCGGCCTGCAGGATGCTTAAATCTGGCCCACAGGGCCACTCTGGAAACAGCGAAGGACCGGCCTATGTGCCTCTGCCAGTGAAAACGGAGCTCAGCCTGAGCTTGGTTTTCACTGACAGAGTGCTCAGGCTGCCACAGGTGCCCCCTGACACAAGTGAAATTGAGCTGGCCATGCCCGCCCCAGCCATGTCCACCCCATCCCCCCGAGGTCAAACACAACTCTGTTGCGGCCCCCAATGAAATCAAATTTGACATCCCTGATTTAAAGTGTGTCCACCTCCCTTCCAAAAGACCATGATGAACATAGATAGTAGAAAGGATCTGGAAAGACAAGACAGGCTTGGAGGAACAGTTTGTTACCTGGTGACTAATTTGTAGCTATTTTTGTGTTCACCAGTGCTTCTTTCTCTAGGAAAGGAATATTTGAATTGTCTATGGTCACTTAAGCAAAATATCTGAGAAGTACAGAGCTGCCTTACATACTGTCATTTCGCTGCTCCATAATAGCATAGATTGGCTTGAGAATTTTCATCAACTTGGATAACATACCGTAACTTGGGATTCCAATAAGTTACTCCATCCTTGGCTGAGACGAATTTTCTAGCTTGCAAAAATCACAGGCATCACATTCTGTATTCAGGGTTTCCTTGCCTTTAATCTGTGTGCAATTTACATAACACACAAAACTGGGAAATTATGACTTCTGTTCTAGCCTTATTACTGCTGCTTGATTCTCTAACTGCTTAAATCATGTAAAATACCATGTGCAAGCCATGACTGATTTCTTTAATCTTTGTCAGGGAAAGTCTCTCAGATGTACTTCAACTTGAAATGGCTTTTACAGAAACAAAAATGAGAGACAAATAAATATTTTCTTTGCCATTTGTAGGAGAAAATAAGGATTGTTTCTTGCTCTTTTTTTTTAAAAAAAAGCTTTTCTTTTTTGTAAAAAAAATAGAGGGAGGGAAACAAAGTTATTTATATGAGATGTTCTAAAGCAGGGGTGTCAAACTCAAGGCCCGGGGCCCGGATTCGCCCTGGAAACAGTGAAGGACTGGACCACGGTGCCTCTGCCAGTGAAAATGGAGTTCCGGAGAGTCATGTGCGGCCTTCCCGAGCTCCGTTTTCACTGGCAGAGGGTTGCGGGAGGTCATTTCAGGTGAAAACGGAGCTTGGGAGCCCATTTTCACTGGCAGAAAGTGGTCCTCAATGAAATCAAGTTTGACACCCCTGTTCTAAAGACTGCTTATATTAAAATTTGCTTTCCCTATTGGATGTATCTCATAAACTAAGAAAATTACCTCAATAGGATGTAATGGTCAACTACAACTCCCAAATTTGGTAATGGTGGCAGGTAACTGATGTGAATTGAAGTCCAAATCTATGGAGGAAATGGTGGTGACCCTTAAGTACACCAATCAGGTATCATCACTGCTGGACCTAAGAATAATTTTGCTTGGTGCAGAACTCCCACATTATGACGAGTTATGAGTGCTACAATTTGGACCAACTCAATGGAGCACGACCAAATAATGGAATGGCTCCTCCTATGCAGACTATTTTTTGCCCGAAGGACTATAAAAGATTTCAGTATATAATGGTAATGCTTTGGCAAATTATATGACTTCCTTAGATTGACAAGAATATATAAGTACATAGCCGAATTTTTATGCTACAGAGGAAATTTAATTGTACGATGATAAAGGGTACAGAATTAGCCTCTGCAATGTGATATGAACAATGGGGAGGAGCAAGACATCCCAGTAGAAAAAAAGTTATTGGCCCATTCTTAGATTGAAGAATGAAAGAAAATGGTGCCTGATGGATGAGTATCCAGGTACTTGTATCTCTTTATTTCAAATACATGGTTTATGCGTATGTTTCAATAGTGGGTTGCTCCATTTGCCCCGGTTCAGGCAAACCAGTAGCGGTGGGAGGCTCCACCCACCCACCGACGTCATCAAAACTGCTCTGTGCATGTGCAGAAGCGCCATGTGCTCGCAAAACAAGCACCCGCGCTCGCGTGTTACCGATAGCAAATCAGTAGCTCCGGGATTTGAAACCCACTACTGGTATGTTTATTCATATGATGCATATGTATCTGTTTGATTTTTTATGTGAGTGTTTTGAGCACGTGGTTTATGCATAAGTTTATTCATAGGTACACATATGAAAAAATGATTATGTTAATATTGACTTGATGAGAGACCAAAAAGTGTCTGCTAAAATTAGGTGCAGATATAAGAATAATGAGAGATTCTGAATATGGAATAGGCTACTTTTTACTCTGTCAACAATGTTTCTTCATAAAAATAAAATAGCTATGGATGAAAAGGATAGTGAAAAAAATTAGAATGAAGTCAAAGCTGTTACAGGAAAAGAAAGTATGAGTTCTGCATGAAAAAAATAGATAAATTTCCCAGTAGAATGAATGATAAGTGGGCTGTGGAAAATGCTTGATGCAGCAAGAAAAAAAATATTCCAGAGCTCCACCGAAGCATATGAAGCAATGCTAATGGGAATTATAAATGGCAGAAAGAAACTTATTGTATTTTGTAAATCTAATTAAACTGCATGATAAAGTAAATAGTCTTGAATTATGGAAGCTGTGCACAAATTTGAAGCTGATGTTTCTGAATGTGGTAAGTTACATATTGATGGAAGCAATGCATACATGATAATGCTAATTAGTGGTACAACAATGAGTTGGGAGTAAGACAAAGAAATGTAATGTTTCACTGATTGTTCAATGGCTTTATGGTAAAGTGTAGAAGGAATGCTTGTGATGATATTAAAGATATATCACTTGGAAACATGAATGGACATGTGCTGTTCAGCAACTGTTAAGATTATATGATGCAATGAAAAGTATAGATCTGAAAATGAATACAAAAACCAGGGTTTGATAATACCAATACCAAATACCATTTGTACATAAATGGCACTTGGAACAAATAAATGAATATGGTACCTTGGAAAAATCTATTAACATGGGGAACCGGTTGGTTAACACCTGGTTGGACAGGTGGGGACCTGTCTTCAAACTTTCCTTTTGGGGGAAGGTTGTTAAGAAGATGGTTGCATGGCAGCCCCAGAGGTTTCTGGATGAAACAGATTATCTCAATCCCTACCAGTCAGGATTCAGGCCTGGATTTGGGACAGAGACAGTATTGGTCACACTTTTGGATGATCTCTGGCGGGAGTGGGATGGGGGTAGTGCATCCATCCTTGCTCTACTTCAGGGGGTCACCAACCTTTCGGACCTCAGGGACCACTAAATTTATAATTTTAAATCCCATGGACCACTAATATGATCTGCCTAATGACTGGCTAGGGGGTCATGTGACTGGGTGGTCATGTCCAACTCGATGTCACTCACATTGAGGAGCGCCTCGCCGGCCTCTACTCACCCCTTCCCTCCCAGCCACTCCTTGCCTGACCACCTGGGCTCCTTGGGGCCTCAACAGGAAGCAGTTGTTGGAGCTAAGCAGGCACAACAACAAAAAGAGTTGGCCAAACTGCTCAGTTCAAATTGGATCTGACCAAGAAGGAAGCTCAGCAGAAGCACCTCACTGAGGACTATGAGCATAGGCTTTCCAAGCAGAGGGAAGACCTGCAGGAATGCAAGGCCAGGTACCGGTGCCCGGAGGCTCAGCAGGCTGAGATGGTCGGCCAGTTCCAGGCCATGATGCAGTTTCACTGGAACGAGGTCCTCCGGCTCTTCATCACCAGCGGCGCTTCCCTCCAGCCTTCACCCAAAGTCCTGCACCAGGAGACCGAAGCAGACCCCAAGTCGGAATTTCTTCCCCCCTCCAACTTGCACAAAAAGCCCTCGAAGGGGGAGACTCTCTGCAGCAACACAAATGTTCATTGCCATAGTTTGAGGACTCCTGATTTAGTGTAATATAAAAAATGCAAATAATTTTTCTGAGGACCACCAAAATTTTCTCACGGACCACCATTGGTCCATGGACCACCAATTGGTGACTTCTGCTCTACTTGACCTCTTGACAACTTTCGATGCCATTGACCATGGTATTCTCCTGGAGCAGCTTCAGGGATGGGAATGGGAGGCCTTGTGCTATCCTGGTTCACTTCCTTCCTCTGCAGCCGCTCTCAGTCAGTGTTGACTGAGATCTAGCCCTTGCCCACTGCTTTGCGGGGTTCTGCAGGGCTCAGTAGCCTCTCCGCTCCTGTTCAACATTTATATGAAGTCCCTCGGTGAGATCATCCGTCACCATGGACTGAGGTATCACCAATATACTGATGATACTCAGCTGTATATCTCAGCCTGTGGTCAGTTAAGTTATACCGTGTCCTCCCTCTCGCAGTGCCTGGAGGCTGTTAGGGGCTGGATAGTTATCTGAGGAACCCTTTTTTGCCAGTCACATCTACCCAACCCATCAGAGCAAGCAGGCAGGGAACGCTGTGGGTCCTATCCCTCAGGGAGATACACCTGGTGGGACCCAGAAGGGCCTTCTCCATGGTGGCGCCCTCTCTCTGGAACACCATTCCCCCAGAGATTAGAAGGGCCCCTACCCTAATTCTCTGCCAGTAGGCCTGGGGAACGCAGAGCAGGATGAAGTCCATTAAATGGCTCGTGTGATCTGCTATCGCCAGGACAGGGGGGTTATTTTATTATATTATACTATATTAATTTATTTGATTCTTTTTATTAGTTTTATTGTTTTAAATGTGGTTTTATATTCTGTAAGCCGCCTTGAGTCACCATGGCTGAATAGCCGGCAATATTGTATATATATATGTGTGTATGTGTGTGTGTGTATAAAGTTTTTTATTTTTTAAACAAACAAATATTTAATACATCAGTTTTCTCTTCCCTGTGACATCTCGGTGTTATCTTCCAAAGTTCTTTCTTTTTCTGTATAGCTTTCATTACTTCTATCTTTATCCTTATCCAGCCATCCGAGCAAGGAGGCAGGGAATGCTGCGGGTCCCTGAGGGAGATACACCTGGTGGGACCTAGAAGGGCTTTCTCCGTGGTGGCTCTGTAGGAAGAAATATCCTTCTGGGTTCAGCTCCAAGTGAGGAAAAAGACACTGGAAACATGGAGACTGCTTGGAAAGATGGTTTAATGGTGGACAGGATCACATGGCTTGATTTCCTGAACAGAAAAAGGGCAGATACAGCGAGTTTTCGGGTTTTATGCTCTCTCTGGCTTTGAACTTCCTGGGGCCCAGAAAGAGTACCCTGATTGGTTCTCAGACTTCCAGGGGGTGGGGGACATAGCTAGCCATGCTGGTTGATGTAATCTTCCCAGGTGCCATGTGGTGAGTTTCATCCTAGATGGGTCCCATTGTCTTGTAGATGAGGTCCATTGACAAAGATTGAGTTTCTGCCTCTGGCCCATTAACAAAAGGGTGGGGGCAGGAAGGTGGGAGCTGCTTTGTCTTTAAAACATGCTTCTCCATTTCTCATCCAGGGAAACATAATATTCTGCCTTTTTAATATTTCCTAAAATATTTCATTCTTCCAGGAAAGGGATGGGTGCTAACTTCCTACAGCTCCCACTCTCTGGAACATCATTCCCCCAGAGATTAGAAGGGCCCCCACTCCAACTCTTCTAGAAGGCACTGAAGACTTGGTTCTGCCAGCGGGCCTGAGGAACCCAGAGCAGGATGGAGCCCATTAAATGGCTCCTGATCTGCTGTTGCCGGGGGAGGGGGGGTTATTTTATTATATTATACTATATTAATTTATTTGATTCTTTTTATTCGTTTTATTTGTGGTTTTATATTCTGTAAGCCACCTTGAGTCGCCATGGGCGAAAGCTGGCAATATTAAATAAAAGTAAAAGTAAAAGTAAAATAAATAAAAATAAAAATAAAAATAAAAATAAAAATAAGACAAGCAGTTCGGAAATCTTGCCCAGAAAACTACATGGAGTGATCCTGGCAGCCACCAAAAAGTCAAGTGGCTTTTAAATACTTTTTTAAAAAAATAGGCAGGAAGAATTTTTTTTCTTTATATTTGTCTTTTATGCTGCAGCTGCACTGCAAACCAGGGAGGAATATTCTTTATATGATCCCCAGCATAGAGGGAAGGAGGAAGAGAGAGAGGGGTGTAGATTAAGGCAGCCTGCTTCTCCTCGCGTTGTTGAGCCTGTTTAGAAGCGTCCCATCGAAAAGCGGAGCGGGAGCATATTAACCAGGCTCACTGGCAAAGGACGAGGTGCTACTTCCCGTATTGATAAAGGCAGCCGTGACGCTGAGCACTAATACAATACAGATAGTCATCGATTCATTATCTAACGTGCCCTTCCTTTTGGAGGCTTCAGTAATGTTTTAGAACCCCGCACATGGAAGCAGAGTTTTTCCCCACTTTCGAAAGAAACCAGGATGTGACGACAAACCCTTCTCGGACTAGAACTCTTGAATCTGTTTGAATCTGCAAGGGTATACGGTGTTTCTCATGGCTGGCGGGGGAATTCTGGGAGTTGAAGTCCATACATCTTAAAGTGAGAAATGCTGGTTTATAGGACCCGGAGGCTGCGTCCTAACGACAACCCCTCCGAGAGAAGAAGCTGCCTTCAACAGTGCCTGTCATTCTGATTAACTGCATCTGATTCACTGAAAAACCGAACTCATACTTTTAGGCGCTCAAATTTGAGATCCGGAAGAAGGTGTCTGTTCGCAAGAACTACGGGAGCTGCCGGGGACCTTTTGCAAAACATGGCGGCCGCCGTAGTTGTCGCGGCCCAGAGAGTCTGCAATGCCGGCGTCCTCAGGACCGCGTGCAGAGGTGAACCCTTTTCTTGCTTTCGCCTGGGCTGAGAAGGCTTCCATGCACGGGCTGGATCGGGGGGCTTCCTCGCGTTAGTCTTCCTTCTTCTGGGCCCTTCTAGCCTCTGCCCTTGTATATGATCATTTGTATTTGATTGCAGCCATCCTAGCCGCTGCAGCTTCGGTTGCTTTTTTTTAAGAGTAGCAAATCTGCTAATAAAAAAATGAGAAGACGGGCTCTGAAATTTAGTATTTCCTCACAGGAAGTTTATACACGGTTGAAAGTCAAGGCAAGGTTACTTAAATGGGAATAAATCCAACTGAACGTAGGGAAGTCAGCTTCTGAATAAATAAACGTAAACTGTTCACAACTAGCATCCGTGATTAACTTAACCATTCCTAAACCTTTGCATGGCACACTAAACCATAAAATAACTACACAAGATGGCTTGCATAGCCCGTTTGGCAAACGTGATTGACTATCATGAAAAAACAGTGGAATTGCATTGTAAACTTGCAGATTTACATATTAGGAATAAACCAAAATAACTAGAATTGTGCATTACGTTGTATTTTACTGTGCAATTTTTGCCTGCATTGCAAAGAGCATGCTAAATTGGAATATCGGCCACAGGAGGGATGGTTAAGAGGGATTGTTTCAGAGTTTATTGCGGATATAGTTTAACCAATAGTGCTTAGAATAATCACCTCAAATCAATTGCAAATCAATTTACCAATAATAAATAAATGTTAAAAATATTTCAAATGCAGAGAGTTTAGTCCTTGTCTCTTTGTTCTCTTCTGAAATTGTGAGTCCAGTTGGTACCAACATTCACTGGCTGCATCTCATACTTCCCAATAAATACTGCAGCATTCATTTGTCTCACAGGCCTTGCTTTCTATGACATTCCCCTGAAGCAAAGTGGTAAGTGGGTAAAACACAACAATGATAATCTGTAACAGAATTTTGTTGGGTGGGTGTGTTTTTGTATGACTTATACCCATTTTTGAACCTTCCAACTTTGAGGAGTAAGAGTTGATGATACTGAGAATGGGCTCTAACTGTTATTCATAGGTAGGAATTTTTGTTCTTGGACAAAAAACAAGTATATATTGTTTTATAATAAATTAAGTGAAAGGATAATAAGAGATAAGAAAACTTCTAGCCCAGAAGGCTTTTCTTTCTATTCAAAATCATCTCTTCGCTTCTGTATTATAACGAAGAAAATGCAGAGTCCATTCTCTCAGTAACAGAGATGCTGAAGGAAATTATTTTGTCTAGAACAGAGGTGGACAACTATGGCAACTTTATGGCCTGTGGACATGCTGGCTCAGAAATTCTGAAAATTGAAGTCCATAGGTTGTAATGTTGCCATATTTGCCCACCCCTGCTCTAGTCTAGAGAAATACTTCTCAACCTTGCCAAGCTTATAATGGATAGCATGGCTGGGGAATTCTGAGAATTGAAGTCTACCCATCTTAAACTTGCTAACATTGAGAAACACTGGTCTAGAGAATTGTCTAGAAAACGTTGTGTGTGTGTGTGTTATAATATTAAACAATTATTCTGTAAATTGGCTAGAGAGATGTAGACTCTGTTGCTTTTCTGGGTTAATGCTTTATATTCAAATTGGGGTAATTTGCTTTAGGATAGAAATATTAATGAGTGAATTGATTAATACATTTAAATTATTTTAATTGGTGAAAAGATATATTTGATCAGTTGGTCAGCAAAAGTCTAAAGTTGTTATATTTAGGACAAGAATCTATAAAAATTATTGGTGACTGAATGAATCATCTTAAGAATTCTACATTTTCTTTGCTGCCATAGAGAAGCAAAGAGATGATTTTGAGCAGAAAAAGAAAAGCCTTCAGGGCAAGAAGCTTCCTTATCTCTTATTATCCCTTCACTTAATTTATTATAAAACAATATATACTTTTTAATTAATGTATTATACTTTCACTCAATTTATTACTTTCTCTTATACAATGTATATAGATATTATCCAAGAAATGTATCCAAATATACTAACATTTTTTGAGATATTTCTTATTCATAAGTTAATATTTTTTCAACCTTTCAATAATTGGGATATTAATATGCTTTTTCCCCACAGGTTATGCTTTGATTTCAAACCATGGAATCAATTGTCAGTATGCTGCCTTGGCATGGACATTTCAGACACATTGCAACATTTCTGCATCATATAATGTGACAGTGCAGCAGAGAAGGCAGAGAAGCTTTTTCAATAAATGTAAGTATTTGGAAGTTGCTAATCAATCCTGCAGCCTATACTTTTATGTTAATTAGATTCACACCCCATCTTTCTACTTTTATAAACATTGAAGGCAGCTTACCACATTTAAAATCAAAATATAAAGTGAAATTAAAATCTATTCATAGTGAAAATCTTGGTGAAAACTTTTTATTCCATAGCCTTGAAGCTACACAAGAGGAGGCCTTTTCCTACATGTCAAATAAACAAGCTTCTTGTAGCAGGAGAGATATTTACAGTAGTTGGTCAGGCAACCAGCCCATAAATTGTTTAGGGCTATAAAATCAGCATTGTTGCCTTAAATATTAGATGATAGATAGGCAATTTTTGCAGAGTTTTAGTGCATTCTTCACTAATCTAACTGCAACACTTTTCTCCAGTTAAATTTTTGGACACTTTTCAAGGGTACATCAAGACAGCAGTTCACTAAAGTGTGAATAACCTCCATTAAAGCTGCCTGACTCAGAAAGGTTTATAGCTGGCACATTGGCCATATTGCGCAATTGTGTCACTCACTATATTACCTATAAATTTAGTGCCTGGGAGATCGAGCAGCACTACCTGTACAGGAGTGGACTGGAACTCTACTTGTGCAAAGAGTGTAGCTGCCTGACTTTCTGTGGATACTTTCAGGGTGGAAAAGTGGGCCTGTTTTACCATCCTTAACTGCCATAGTGAAGGCTCAAATTCTCTCATAGTAAATTACACTACTCAAGAGTTTACATGATTTAGATGGCTAAATTAAAATAGTCCTGTGAGATCCCTAAAATTCTCACAATCAGAGCTGATCAGTGTTGATTAGTCCAGTCTTACCAGAGATGGACATTGAAGTCCTCAACTTCAACCATAAGCAACTCTTAAAATGGCAAATGGTGTTTGATCTGGAAACTGTAGTTTGGTAACATTTAGAGAATCAAAACTACTTTGAGGATATTATGAATTTTTTTCCTAAGCTGTCATTGGGCCTATGCTATATGATGTGAACTCTTTTGCAATGTTTTTTTTTCCTTAGCACTTATATTTCATTGTGGCATATAGTAGATAACTGATTGAGGGGTAGACATTAGAGGACCCATTAATCTTGAGTTATATGTATGTATGTATTTATTTATAGATGCCAATTTCACAGAAGTAGTTCTGGGAAACTGACAAGGATTACAGACACAGCAAAACCCACAACATATAACCCCAAGTGTCCAAAGATGAACAATAACTCTTCTCACCAAGAAAAAAAAACATATTGACAGTAATAGAGCCATCTAAGCACCTGATCCAAATAGCCAGGTTTTCAATTCAGGGTTGGGGCAATCTGAATCTGTGAAGGATACTATTCCATTAGACAGGCGCACCATTGGGAAGGCATGACTCTAGGGTCCAACAAGATGACACTGTTTGTTAGAAAGGACCTGGACCTCTCTAGATCTGGTGGGATAAGGGAAACAATAGGAAAAAGGTGGCCCCACAATTAGCCTGGTCCTCTCCAATGTACAGTTTTGTAGCTGATAACCAGTACCTTGAATCACACCTAAAACATTACTGGGACCAATGCAGCTTGCAAAGCAGCATTGTTTTATGGGCATAAGAAGAAATGCTAACAACTATCTGCACAATACATTTTGCATCAGCTACAACTTCTGAGTGCTCTTCAAGAGCAACTCCACGTAGAACACATTGCAGTAATCCAAATGAGTCACCATGTGATACCTAAGACAAATCTGTGCAAAACAACCTTCAAGCAGGAGCCACATGTCCAGGAGGACCCACAAATTGTGCACCGACTCTTTCTGCACCTCCATGCAGAATTAAAGATGGAAAATCCCCAGTACTAGATGTCCTTAAAGTCCATTGCCATTCAGTTTTGCCAGGGTTTGATCTGAAGCTTATTCTCTCCTATCCAGACCCTCATAGACTCCAGACAGTGGGAAAGGAGCTTGGCAGCACTGCCTGGTCAGTCCAGGGATAGAGATGTACAAAGGAGCCTGAGTGGCATAGGAGGCTAATGCCTCCTACTAAGGCAGGATTTAACATCCAGCTGCCTGCAATTACTGCGAGTTCAATTCTCACCAAGCTCAAGGTTGACTCAACCTTCCATCCTTTCTAAAGTGGGTAAAATGAGGACCCGGTTGTGGGGGCAATAAGCTGACTGTAAATATACAAAAGTATGAAGGCTATTGCTTAACGCATTGTAAGCCGCCCTGAGTCTCCGGAGAAGGGCGGCATATAAATATTTTTTTTAAAAAAAAACCAAAAAAACCCCTTGAGTATTATTAGCATATGAAGGATATTGTACCCCAGATCAACAGATGACTGACTTAATGCAAATGTTAAGAGCAGGGAAAGAAGAAAGCTCTGAAGCACTCCACAAAGCAGAGAATCATGAGCTAGATCCCATTAATGCTGGCTGGAACTAGCCCTGGAACTAAAGGGGGAAAAAGAATTTAGATTAGATTAGATCCTCCATGTAGCATCAATACTGGATGAATGAAAATATTAACGTAAAAAAGATGAACTCCCTTTTATCCACCTCTGAAGCAGAGATGAATTATTGGAGTTTGTGTCTCAAGTAAGCTTGATTAGGGCTAAGCCAGTCCACATTTCCTAAAATCTTCTATATCTTTACTTGCTATATTAACCGGAGGGAATAAAAATGAATTATTTCCTGATGACCAACTGACAGTGTTTGTTGTGCCTAGGACTAGTTAAGTGCTATAAGTTTCCATATTTTGAAAATTATTTGAAGTATTACTTTCTTTTACATTAGCCATGCACTGTCACCTCAGGAAAGACTGTGGAACATTTTAAGTAGCACTTAGCAGTATTGTCACCACCAGCTGTGAATTGATTAGCCTGTGCTCCATATTGACTGTGGAAGAGGAGTAGGGAATTGATTTTTTTAGTAGTGATGAGTCATGTGGCTGATGGGAAGAAAAGAGTATGGAATACAGAATGCCAGGACAGAAGACAGTAAAACCAGAATATTTGGGTAAATTGAGGTTCAAAATGAAACAAGACTCTGAAATTATTCATAAATCTCTTTTGCTCTAAACTAATTGTAGTGTACTCATCCTCAGGGCACAATTAAACAGTTCCTGCTATAGTCACCATCTGTAATGTATTCCTTATGGCCCTGAACAAGAAAACAAATCAGAATGGGTTCTAGCATGAACTTGGTTGGATCTCATAAATTTGGCTTTTTATCAGTTATAATCTTGATACTCTAATTTCGTATTAAAGATCAACATGTCTTTTGCAGTTTGTAAGTCCCATTAAAAATATCATTTCATTTTGAAGCCCAGGTCTAGTCCCACTGGCCCAGCCATTAGGAATTTAGTCAGCTAATAGCAAAAGGAAGACTTATGAACATGAAAACTATGAAGTGTCTACCCTTTTTTTTTCTTAATATGAAGAAATGCTGCTTTAAAAAAAATATTTTTAAAAATCATTTAACTTGTGCATTATGCCTGTTGCTACGATATTTATTTGTATATTATTTGAATAATGTTTATGCCAGAAAGGTAAAATAAAATGTTGATAATCATATAAATAATTGTATGATAAAAATCATACATATCCAGATCATTAATAATTAAATGCAATTAAAGGGGATAAAGAACCAGCAAAATAATGTGCTGAAGGTGACCAGACTAAGGATGCTAGGCAGATGAATACCTGGTAGGCAGATTTTTTTCCTATTTTCCTCCCCAAAAACTAAGCTACGTCTTATACTCCGAAAAATACAATATGACATGTCATAGTTCTGACCATCAAAGCATCCCTGCAGTCATGTGATTGTGATTTGTGACTTTCTCTGTCAGCTTGTCACAAGCATAGTCCGTGGGGAAGCTGGCAGGAAATCTGAAGTTGCAGATATTAAAATCCTTGCAGAACAACCCATGCAGTCCTTGTTAGCAATGGCAATTGAGATTACCAGAATTACCATCATATCTCAAAGATTTACCTGTAGGTCTACGGCTATATACAATTTTATACTTTGGAAGGCCCTTGGTGATGGAAATAACTATTTGATATTCTTGTGAAAATAAAAAAGATTATATAAATTGATGCAACTGTTAGGTAATAGATCATGATGATGACAATTCTCAGACTTAAGAAGTTACTTGGCTAAGCAACAAAACATTTCAAACCAAAAAGAAAAAGTCCAGTTGCCATGACTCAATCTCCAGGCAATAGGTCATTGTGTTTTTATGTTATCCTATAAATTTGGTATTAACTCCAATAAATACTGTACTGCAGGGTGGATTTGATTTAAATCAACTTGATTAAAATCATAATTTTTAAAGAGCAACTGTCATCTCTATCCCACAGTAGCTCCTCCTCTGACCCGCTGTTGACTCACCAACAGTCCCAATATTGCAGAATATATAGCTCATGCTACATAACTAAGCTCCATTTCATGCTGAATAAACAAAATTAATATATCTTAAATAGAAAACTATCTTCAGATAGATTTTTACTCCAAAAACATTTTATTAAAATAAATTCAATAAAAATTAAAAAAAAATCCAATTTAAATTTTAAAAAATCCATTTTTTTATTTTTTTTAAAAGATCATCGATTTTTATCCACCCTGCTATACTGCAAACAAATTTAGTGCAAGCCCATCTTAGCAGCTGTTTGAGGTATATTTTGCTTGAGGTATAGCTGGCTTAAACATAAGAGACTTACTTTCTTTGAACTGCTGTTAAAATATATTATGATTTGGACAACTTATACGTGTCTGTTTCATAACAGTGACAGCCAACCAACTCTGGAAAGGAGTTGCAGCAGAGAATACTGCAGGTGGAAGGAAAGGGCGAGGCAAGCGAACCAAGCGGAAGAGAACACGGGATCTCAATAGAGGCCAGGTCCTTGGTGAAGGTAAACTCATGAAATAATAAAGAGTCCAGAAGGGATTAATTACTCAAATCAGTCCAACTAATACTGAACACAGATGCTGATATGATATAGGGCCCTAAGAAATTTTAAAAATTGCCATTGCACTTCCTTTTAGTGTAATTTTAATGTACACATTACCCCTAAAAATCCAAATACCAAAATTAATACAAATGAACAAAGAAAACAATACAAAACTTTCAGGAGGATGGATTTTTTATAATAATGTAAAAGGTAGCAATATAAGGGATTATAATGTAACAATGTAACAATGTAAGGGAACCAGTGATTAAGGTACAAGGCTAAAAATCAGAAAACTGAGTTTCTAATCCCACCTCAGGCATGCAAACCAGCTGGGTGACTTTGGGTCAGTCAGTCTTTCTTAGCCCAACTCACAAAGTTGTTGTTTGGGGGAAAATAGAAGAAGGGAGCATTAGATATGTTCACTGCCTTGAGTTATTTATAAAAATATTTCCAGTTGTATCATCAAACGTTAATTAATTGGAAAAGAAAATCCCCCAAATAGTAAAATGGTAGTTTGGAAGGTAAAGATAGCTTACATAGGGGAGATAGCTATCTTTTTGGAGTGGGAAGGTATGTCTGGGAAACAATAATGGTATTGGGAAGCTATCATTGCTATCTTCCCCAGACTTCCTAGCATCTGCTGCCTGAGGTAAATTGCGGCCTCACTCCACCTAATATTGTAATAGAGTCAACCATGCACGGAAGGAATTACTGCTGAATCCCAGCAGGAAGACTTCTCTTAGGAAATGAGGATGTACTGCAATTTCTTATTGCAGGATCCACATAATAATGGTGTATTTATAATGATTTCCTTGGGGTGCTGAAAATAGCCAAAGAGAATGATAATCAGAATTTATTTCAGGAAATACATTTTCTACTTGAAAAGAATTGATTCCACGTTGGAAGAGAGGGAGATACTGTATGTAAAAATATTGACTCACTTTCAGTCGCAAGTTCTAGACAGTTGGATTCTCTCTCTATCTTATTAAAAACAGTTAAACTTTTGGAAGTTCTGGTTAGCCAAAATTGTCTGCCACTTTTTACAGTTTTAATCTTCCTTAAGATACCCCGATAAGATGTACATATAAAATGAATGAGTGCAAACAAAATCATTTTATGACTTCTGGTATTTGCTCTGGCAGTGTAGATTCGTAGTATGCTAAATAATATCCGTGGCAGGGATATTTGTTTAAGTTGTAATTGTTTTTGTGTTGATGTGTTCAGGAAAAATTGGTTTCCTTTGGCCTGGCCTTAATGCTCCATTGATGGTATCTGGAAAAGTTCAAAGCATTTCTCAAAGAGATGAAGAAGAGCAGAAGGCTTTGCAGTTAGCAAAAGCTGAGGAACAAAAGCAACTAGACAAAAGAAGGAAAATACGGATTAAGAAGGAGAGAGGTTGGACTGGACGATCCTGGGGAGGTGTCAGTTTAGGACCTCCCGAGCCTGGTCCCAATGGAGGTGAGATAATTATGGAAAGAATTAACATTTTGTTCTCTAGAAGCAGGATTTGTTTGGTAGTTTCATATTCTGTGTATACTGCTAATACCAAGTTATATACATAAGTAGAAGGCCATGTAGAAGGCCACACAGACAACAATAAAAAAAAACACCCTAGTTTTGGGGGGAAATTGTTTCCTTGCTAATATTATCTTAAGAGGAAAGGATGGGAAGATACATGTAAAATTCCACACTATTAGTTCAGGCTACATATTTACTACATAGATTTTGATTATATCTAATAACTGCAAATATTTATTAAAATACCTTGGAAAAGATTCAGAATATAGCTCAATTGCCATATTCTTCCAACTTGTTAATGGGAATTTAAAGTTGTGAACTGTCCGGAAATTTAAATTAGTGTCTTGTAATGTTAATGAATTCTGACTACAAATTCACCATTTCCCCAGTGACTATGAGAAGAATTGAACACCCAAAGCAGAGAGAATTCCAGAGAAATTGGCTCAATATAATTTGCCTGTTGGAAAAAGAATTTACTGGAGAAACTGGAAATTAATTAATTAATTAATTAGAAATATTAATTGTTTTCTCATTCCTAGACATCTTGTTATAGTGTTGGCACAGTAAAAGTAAGCATTTATAGCCTGGCTGTTTTTGTTTAGTTTAAATACAACCTGATCTGTGCATGATTGCTTACTCAGGTAATGCTTAGTCAGGTGAATAAGACATTTCAACATTAATTTAGTAAAATGGTTGTCATCTGTTTGGTTTATAATTTGGTGCTGCCTACTTAATTACATTTTGTCACTTTAAAAAATAAGGGCAAAACAAATTGTAGTCCTACTCTTCTCTCCATACTTCCATTTGCATTTCACAAATGGCTATTGTTCTTGAGGCTCTTATGGAATAGATGTCCCAGTTCATTAGTGTCCTATTATTGCTGCGTGGACTGGTTCATATTTGTCCTAAGTTAAAGGAACAACGGCATTCACATGGATCAAGGCCATTGATATACCGCTATGGGCAGGTCATCAAATGATTCCTTGGAGGCCAATTCCAACATCTGTAAAATTTAGTGTACTCCACATGACTTGATCCCACAGAGATCTGAATGTTATGAGATGCACCTTAATTGCTCTTGGAAAATAATATGGATATTGTATGTGCAGTATAACACTAATACATATCTCCTTAACTGACAGAAACATTTGAAGATTTTGATAGCAGAGTACTTGAGGTAAGAGGGATTTTTTATTAAAAATGTAAGCATAAGTGTCTTTAAATATAAAAAGCAGGGGTGAAATGCTCCCGATTTAGACTGGATTGCCTGATCCGGTAGCAATGGAGGCGGGTTGTTCGGAGAACCAATAGCAAAAATCCCTCTCCCCCCCATGCCCTACTGAGCCGCGCGATCATCAGAGGCTTTTTTTATTTTTAAAAGCATTTTTTTCTACAACCTCTTCAGCCAAAAAAATGCTTTTAAAAGTTAAAAAAAAGCCTCTGATGATCGCGTGGCTCAGCTGGGATGGTCAGAGGCTTTTAAAAGCATTTTTTTACAACCTCTTGGGCCGAAGAGGTTGTAGAAAAAATGCTTTTAAAAGTTAAAAAAAAAAGTTGGCCACGCCCACCCAGTTACAGTACCCCCCCCCCCCAAGCCACATCCACAGAACCGGTAGTAACAAATTTTACATTTCACCACTGATAAAAAACTGTTTAAAATCCAATGTAAATTTTATTCCTTTCATAATAGCTCTGTAGCAGGCCTGTGCAACTTGTAGAGGAGAAAGGACCCCATTAATAAATTAAAAATTATTGCGGGCCACAAAGGAACATCTGGTGTACCAATCAACTGTTTGACAGCTAGCAAAATGACAGTGAAGCCTAGAGACATTGGAGGCACTTGGCAGGGTGTCTTTTGGGGCAATGGCAGTGAATGTATTGACTTTTGAAAAACCACCAGCAGGTTGTAAAAGGCTGTTGGTGAGCCACATGTTGTGCAGGCCTGGTCTATAGAACAAGAATTTGTCAGACCAATGGATTCTGAAATAATGTATTACAACCTCAGAGTAAAATGTGCTGGGTTTTGTTTTTTTTAATTCTTGATTGCGTCAAGGCGTCCCGATATAGCCAGCTGGTGCCATCGCTGGCTATTGGGGGCGAATCATTGGCCCCCATGGAGAGGGCTCGCACCTTAGGCGTCCTCCTGGATGCACAGCTGTCTCTAGAAGAGCAGATGACGGCCGTGGCCAGGGGGGCTTTTTATCAGGTTCGCCTGATACGCCAGTTGTGCCCCTTTCTCAATCGGGACTCCCTACGCACGGTCACTCAAGCACTCGTCACTTCCCGCCTGGACTACTGCAACGCTCTCTACATGGGGCTCCCCTTGAGGAGCAACCAGAGGCTCCAACTGGTCCAGAATGCAGCTGCGCGGGTGATTATGGGGGCGACATGGCGCTCCCATATAATACCTCGCCTGCGTGAGCTGCACTGGCTCCCGGTGGTCTTCCGGGTGCACTTCAAGGGGTTGGTAACCACCTTTAAAGCGCTCCATGGCTTAGGGCCAGGGTATTTGCGAGACCACCTTCTGCCGCCAATAGCCTCCCACCAGCCGGTTCACTCGCACAGAGAGGGCCTCCTCAGGGTGCCATTGGCCAGACAATGTTGGCTGGCGACCCCCAGGGGGAGAGCCTTCTCTGTGGCAGCGCCTGCCCTCTGGAACGACCTACCCCCTGAGATATGCACAATATCAGACCTCCGGACTTTTCATCAGGCCCTGAAAACGCATCTATTCCATCTAGCAGGGCTGGCTTGATCCCTTCCTCCCAGTTTTAATTGAATTTGGTTTTAATTGGGTTGTTGTTTTTGGGCCGAAATTGTTTAATGTTTTTTAAATTGTTTTTAAATTTTGTATGTTATGTTTTTTATCTCAGCTGTGCACTGCCCTGAGTCCCGTGGGAGAGGGACGGTATAAAAATTTAATAAATAAATAAATAAATAATAAAAACGAAGATCATAATTTGAAGAGAGCATTTTTTAAATAGAGGATATTTCTGATCAATTTTGAAAAACTAATAAAATTAACTTAGGTTAATCACATGAAAGTGAAATAGACATAGAAACAAACTCTTCCAAACCAAAAGTATGCCAGAATAAAATTATATAAAGGGGGGTCGGGGCCAGTGGTGGGTTCCTCCCGGTTTGGCCCGGTTCCCCCAAGCCGGTAGCGGTGACAATATGATGTCACTGAACTGGTTCTGCCCCCACCCCACGTTATTCTTACCTTTTATTTGGCCCCACCCCCAATCTATTGCTGCCTCCTGAGTGCTATTGCCTAGCTGATGGGCTATAAAGAAAACCTGTTTAAACTCTTGCCGGGGGGCTACAGCTGATCAGTGGTAAAAGGCAGTTTGGTGGTAGACCGGTGCCTCCAAAAACAAATGAGTAGACCGGTGCCTGCAAAAATAAATGGGTAAACCAGTGCCTGCAAAAATACATGAGTAGACCAATGCCTGCAAAAATAAATGGGTAGACCAGTGTCTACAAAAATACATGAGTAGACCAGTGCCTGCAAAAATACATGAGTAGACCAGTGCCTGCAAAAATAAATGGGTAGACCGGTACAGCTCTGCAAGCGGTTAAAAGCCTGGTAGACCAGTACTTCTGCTAAATCCTAAAGAATTGTCACATGACCATCAAGCCACACCCAGAAAATAAGCCACGTCCACAGAACCGGTAGTAAAAAAATTTAGAACCCACCCCTGGTCGGGGCCACTTTTTGTCTTTCTGCTCTTGAAAAACATTGCTCATTTTTTTCCCCTTAAGAGTAGTTTTTTATTCATTAGATGTATTAAATGTGATATGATACTGAGTGAATTTGGATTTGGAATTACCCTCTTGCATTTCTGATTTCCTGTTTTTTTCTCTTCCTAAATATGTTGTATGGTAACTCTTCACCAGTGGCTTTAACTCATACCCTCTTTGTAGTATTCTCTCCCATACTTCACATAATTCAGGTTTCTACTAAACAGGAAGCGAATGCCCAGCAAAGTTGCCTTATAAATTCCTCACACATTCCAGCATTATAATAACCAGAGTTTTAGAAATGCTCACATCTTATCTTCTTCTCCAGTGGTCCTATTATTTTGTCTGATGTCAGAATCTTGATTGTTTATAACTTTATTATAAATAACTCATTAAAAATGGATTACTGTTTACATAGCCTTTGCATACTCCTCAAGACAGGTATACCTATTTGGGCTTACACAACCTTTTGTCCTCTCCTAGTTTTGCAGCAGTTCACTATTTTTTAAATTAAAAGTCAGCATAACAATTTGTGTACTGGACTGTGTGCATTTCCCTCTACATCTACTTTTTTATTAGAGAATTGCAATACAAAATTCAGAGAATAGTAAAGACTGAAGTAGAATTGCATTCTAGTTCATGTATTATTCTAAGAAGTACAGATCTGATGAATATATATTCAAATGTAAATCTAACAAATTTCCTTTTATCCCTATCCATATCCATCCATATCGGATACTTTCTGCATGTAAAACTACAGTAGTTAAAATTATTTTTAGAATCTTGAGGCATTATACATTACACTGAGTTATTATTATTATTTTATTATTTTATTTTTTTAAATTTGATTTATATGCCGACCTTCTCTGGAGACTCAGGGCGGCTTACAGTGCGTTAAGCAATAGCCTTCATATTTTTGTATATTTATACAAAGTCAACTTATTGCCCTCACGATCTGGGTCCTTATTTCACCTACCTTAGAAAGGATGGAAGGCTGAGTCAACCTTGAGCCTGGTGGGATTTGAACTTGCAGTAATTGCAAGCAGCTGATCTTAATAACAGTGAATTAGTCCACTGCGCCACCAGGACTCCTGTGTATTATACATTACACTTATCTCTATCCATCTATCCATCTATTTAAGTTACTAAAATAGACGTTTATGAGCCATTTCATGTTGAGGCCAACCCAGGATCATTATTAAGAGGAATATTGCAGTCAGAGATGCCCCGTTTGATGTCCACAGAGTATCCAGAGACTTCCACATGCCCATAAAAGTGAAGTGCTCTTGCTACCAGCAGTTCTTTTTTAAAATATATTTTAAAAAGAGTAAGGCTTATGCTTCAGAATTCATAAAACACAATGCAACTTTCCTAAACTTTTCTGAAATATTTGTTAGGATTTTTCCTCCACCATCCAGATTCATTCTTAATTGTATATATGTAATCAACCTTGTATGATAGTTAGCAAACAGCTGAATCAAGTGTTAAAACTTTTCCACTAGCATTTCAATTTGATCTCTTGTTACTTGGATTTATTCTAGTAAATTAAAGTATAATTCTGTGTGTTAAAGGTTTTTTAAATTGAATTTTAAAATGTGCTAGGATTTTTCACCAGTTTTATAAATATACTTGATAGTCAAGAGAATTTAATACTTTAATTTAGGTCCTCCATTCTGAAGAAACATAATTATTAGAACTAGCAGTACTCAAAATTCAGGCTTCAAGAAGTGCACTGGAGCATTTGGGAGCTTAAATGTATCGCCTGTTTGCAATTCCTTAAAGGAGCCATGTCTTTTCCTAGCTTCAATCTTGATCGTGCTGAGGCTAGCAGTTAATAGGCTGATTATGATTTCCTTGCAGTTGACACCCTTTTCTCTTCTTGACCATTTGTCTTATGGTCAGGTGTTAAATATCAAGACGCTGCCTTGGGGCGATGAGAGAAGAAAAGAAATTCTTGCCTCATATTTTTTATTCCCCCTCCAATGCCACAAAGGGAATAAAAGCATGGGATTTTAAAAAAAAATGTGAAAGAGAAAGTAGACTAGAATAAAAGTGCCATAAAAAGACAAGAATAGCCTTGGTGGATCCAGCCAAAGACCATCATAGATTATTGGTTTGTTTTTTAACAATAGCCATGGGAAGGTAGGGTAAGTAGAGTAGGTTCAGAAGCAGGAGCTGGAAAAAAATCTGTTCTTGTTTTTCCCACAGTTGGCTTTTAGTTTCATGTTAGATAGATCTATCCTTTGTGAATGGATCCAATGTCCTTCCAGACCTAACCAAATTGGTGGCCATCAACACATTCTGTGGCAATTAATGTAGCATTGAAGGAATAATCCTGTCCTAAATCTTCTTCCAGCTTTATTGAAGAACCTAAATCTTCTTAGCTTTATTGGAGAACCTATTGAGAAGGGAGAAGAATATTCTTCTGCCCACTTCTTTCATTGTCTACCTGTGATTTTATACAGTGTGATCATGGACCCTGATCTTTTTATACACTGTGATCATGCCCCCGATACTTTCCCCAAGTTTACATATTCCACTAAGACAGATCAGGCAAAATTTGTGGTCAGTTTTGTTTTCTTCCAATGGGAGTGAACAAGTTTGGTAGGCAACAAAGACCAAACACATAGATTTTAAGTAAGTATGCCTTGAAAGAAATGACTGTCATGCCAATGCAGGTATGATTTTTTTCATACAAAACCCCCCACTTCCACTGATATCAATGGGGATTTTTAAAGTATGTATTTGACTTGATGATCCTCAAAGGATAAAAATGCTCACTTTTTAAAATTATTTTCATTGTCCCTTGTTCAGTCTTGGCTCATAGTTAGCGTCAATTGCATTTTTTTTAAATTTGATTTATATGCCGCCCTTCTCCGGAGACTCAGGGCGGCTTACAGTGCGTTAAGCAATAGCTTTCATACTTTTGTATATTTATACAAAGTCAGCTTATTGCCCCCACAATCTGGGTCCTCATTTCACCTACCTTAGAAAGGATGGAAGGCTGAGTCGACCTTGAGCCTGGTGGGATTTGAACTTGCAGTAATTGCAAGCAGCTGATCTTAATAACAGTGAATTAGTCCACTGCGCCACCAGGACTCTTAGCATTCCATTGGCAGTGTGCCCAGCATTGCAGTTACTGCTTATTTTTATTCTGAAATGTTTGGGAGCAACAGAAGAAGACTCTGGGTTTAGATGCTACAATAAATTATTCCCTTCTTCTCTATTTTAATCAACATGTAAAGGGTTGAAAAAACGAACAGGCTGAATATTAATTTGTAATTACCTGGAAGTTGTTTACAGACCCAGATACATTTGAAGGTTGTCTCAGTCCATACTGTTGCTGGCTTTCTCTACCTTCAAAGTAATGTAAGATGCCAAACGGAGAAGAATCAATGTGTGGAATTTAGCCTTATGAGTGATGGGAGCATGGAGAGAAAAGGTATCGGTGTTAAATTGTTCTGTGTATGAACTCTTCTCTCAGGCAGCGGGTTTTCCTTTGATATCAGGTAGTTCTAATCTTAGGACTGTACCGTTAAAATAGTTAGGTTGAAAGCTTTGCATATCTCAGGTCTAAATCAAGTATTGAAAGTGCCTTTGGTTTGACCATCAGTATTGTATAAAACCTTTTGTTGTGTTAGCAAAGTGTATCTGTGAATCTGCTGCTCAGAAAGGAAAGAAAGAACAGAATCCACCAAATCCTTTGGAAGGTATAAAGTTGCTGCTTTGAGGGCCTTCTAATATCATTTGGCCATGTACATGTAAGTACAAGTACATGTATACAAGTAAGAACATAAGTAGTGTTCTGCTGCAGCAGATCCCTGGACCATCTAGTCCAGTAGCTTGTTCTCATAGTGGTCAGTCAATTGCACAAGGTAGTCCACTAGTCTCCCAGCAGATGGTCTTCAAAAGTAATCACGCTGCCATCAAGGCTAATGGCCATTGTTCCCCTTAATTTATATTACCGTATTTTTTTTTATTCTAAAACGCTCCAGACTATAAGACCCACCTAGCTTTTGGGGGATTGCCACCGCCCAGCACCGCTACCGCCTATTGCCACCTCCGCACACCCTGTTTTGGCCTCCGCGCACCCCATTTTCAGGCCATTTCCCACTGCCCAGAACAGGCCCAAAATGGGGCATGTGGAGGCTGAAAACAGAACACGCAGAGGCCGAAAACGGGGCACGCGGAGGTAGCGATAGGCGGCAATAGACGGTGGCATTCCCGCAGCATGGAATAGCTGATAAGCGGTATTCCCGGAGGCAGATCCAACCGCCAATCAGCTGCTCATGCTAAATCAGGCTGTGCTGAAGCTGACCAGGCTGTTTGCTGCAAGGAGGCACAGTGCTGCGAGGCAGAAGCCAAAGGGCGGGGCTTCAGCAACATTCGCTCTATAAGATGCACACACGTTTCCAGATGCTTGGGGGGGGGGAGTGCATCTTATACACTAAAAAATACAGTAATTGGTTAATCCTTTTTGAAGCCAGCAAGCACCATATCTCACAGTGAATTCCAAAATTTAATTTCACATTGTGTAAAATAAAATCTCTTTGTCCTGATTTTTTCAGGATTCACTTTCATTGGGTGATCTCTGATTCTAATAGCTTCTCTTTCTCCACTTTATCCACACTTTGCATAATTTTGTACACCTCAAGTCATGTCTTGATTCCCTTCTTGGAAAAAACAAGTACTCGGCTTCAGCATCTGCCTGATTTTTTCTGTGAAGATAGAACTAAAGAAATCATTCAGCTTCATTTTTTTCCTGTTAGGATTGCCACCACAATATAGGTGCCTTGTGGAGCATGGAAGAACAAAGGACCCCCTTACACTACACCAGAACTTTGGTCTAGTGTGTCTAGAAATGTGATTAATAGTAGCAGTGGAACTTTTTTTAAAAAAACCTGCTGCTTTTTGTACTAGAAAAAGCCAAGGATTAAATTTGAGATATCTGAACACAAAACATGTGCTCTGTCACTGAGATTTTTGAGCATATGTTCAAGTGGTGGCAGACACATGCTATATACAGCTTGAGGCAACTTGCTATTTCAAAAGTAGATAGAATCCAGGCACAGATCATAGCAAAGCGTCTGTCAGATTTTTAAGACTATCTCCATGGTCACAAGGCCTAGGTAATGTTATGCGACAAAAATTAAGATTCTTAAGAGAGAAACCAGAAAACTCATCCATTCTTTTGAAGCCATTCATAATTTGAATGAATATGTTTCTACTAGCCAAATTATGAAAGCAGGGCTTGGGATGTCTCAGCAAAACGATTAGCAGAAATTAGGGCAAAGAATTTCATGTTAAGCCTTTAATGCCATTGGCAAATCAACAGCTGCTTCTTTTCCATCCAAAGATTTTAGAGTGCCAAAAAGCACACACACAGCAAAATACAGATCAAGTCATTAAGACAAATAGATGAAGATCGGTCACAAGTGCATTTGAACAATCTATTTGAGGTGCTATGGGACTAAATTAATTGTAATGAACTGTGAAACTTAATTTTTATTTTAATACTCTTAAAGGAAAGAGTATCGTATTTTGTTTCCATTTTAAAATGGTATCTTGATTGCTCTCCTAAGTCAAAGTCAAAGCCTTTATTGTCATTGTACATCATGTATACAACGAAATTGGTTTAGCCTCTACTGGTGCAGTCCATACAAGAATACAAGACAAAATGAATAATATAAAGAATAATCCTTATACAAGTAGTTAGGGGAAAAAACTAGTCATACGTTTCCATATGTACATCATATTCTGTGCAACATGTATATTACTCTGGTGTATGATCTTATATCATGGTAATTACATATTACACACTACACTGGCACCAATGAAATTCGTTATATTAATCTGTTTGTGGTGCTATATTGTGTTTAGGAGTTTGACAGCCCATGGGTAAAAACTGTTTTTAAACCTGTTTGTCCGGCTGACTATACTTCGATGTCTTCTGCCCGATGGTAAAAGTGAAAAGAGGTTGTGAATGATCCCTAAGTATCTTCCTTACTCTGCTGAAACAACGAGACCTGGCAATGTCATCCAGTGGTGTTAGAGGGCAACCAATGGTTTCTTGTAACAAATTAATCACTCTCTGTAGTGCCTTCCTGTCCATGGCTGTTAAACCAGCATACCATACTGTTATACAGTATGTGAGGACACTTTCTATCGTGGACCAATAGAAAGAAGTCATCAGCCGCTGTTCCACCTGATTTTTCTGCAGTACTCTTAAGGAAATGAAGTCTCTGTTGAGCCTTACTCAACAAAGTAAAAAACTCTACTTCAGCTTTTAAATGAATGTGTTACAGGTAATACTTGACGGTAATCGAGCTCAGAATTACAGTTGTAAGTCAATAATCATTCAGTGGGTCATGATGTGATCATGCCCAATTGTACAACATTTTTTGCAGTGGTTGTAAGCTAACGCCATGGTTGTTAAATTCATTATCTTCAATGGGCATTCTTTTTCTGGAAAGCAGAAGTAAATTCTGAAAAACAGCAAAAATGCTAAAAATCATGGTCACATGACTGCAGATGCTGCAAACATCAGTAAATGCAAGCCAGTTGCCAAGCACTTAAAATATGATCACGTGGCTATAATGGGCGGGTGCAGCTATTGGAATTCCAGAACCAGATCATATGTAGCTCTGGGGAGGCCGGTCGTAACTTGGAACTGTCATTAAGTACTCAGTCACTAATTAGTATACTACCTGTACTCATTCCAAGAAATAGAGGCATTAGTAATGGAAGGATGATTTCCAAATATAATAGAAGCAAAGAGCTATTTACAACAATGTAAAGGATCTAAACAAAAATGCTTAACATTTAATAATATTAAATAAATAATAACAACAAATCAAGCAGATTATATTGGGAGAAAGAGTCTGAAACCATCGTACTAGAAAATATGTCCAGCCTTACAGTAACTTGATTCAGAGTTAGATAGGTTTCAATTTATTAGTGTTGTCAGAAAACACTTGGAAGAATAAGGTTTTTGAAAACTACTGCTGAGGTTTTGTCTGAGTTAAAATGAATGTATTTTTCTCACAAAAATCTTAAAATCTTGTAACTAATGATTTAAATATTGAGTCACTCTTATACAGTTGAGAAGGGCCAGCAAACAATTCAGAATGTAACTGTTAAGCTTATGTTTTTCATTGAAGAGGAGGAAGTTTTAAATTATAAGCAGTATAAAAATGATTGTAATTTTGTGTCCTCCCCTTCCCACTTTCATAGTGTTCTGCAATCATTTCTTTAGATGCAAATGTGTGTTTACTTTTGAAGGCAGCAGTATTAAAGCACCAAATAATAAGTTAGCGCTATAACAAGTGATTAGGAATCCAGACACTTTCATAATATATCAAGGAACACTACAGTATTGTAATATATGTATATTCTCATTAATATTTATGATCTATCTATTTAAAACATTTGTTTGGCCATCCAATCAACCAAAAACATTCTGGGCAAGGTATAGAATATTTGACAGAACCTAACAAAATACAACTGTGTATGTCAAGTCTATACTATATATCAAATTGTATCAAAAATGTACAAGTTATATCAACATGTAATGATATAATAATAGAATAGTAAGTCAAACAGAAATGGCACCATGGATTAATTAACGGTGGGGGGCTTATATATGATTATATAGTTCCCTTTGTTACTTTTGTTTCCATTTCTGTTAATAAGGGGAATGGTTCTACAGAGTGCTTGACTGTTGGCCTACGCTAATCAGCATTTTCCTGAAAATTAATTATACTGTAGAAGAAACTGCTTTTTGAACAAAGATGCCAAAGCAGCATTACTAGTATTTTATGAACAATGAATCCTAATAGTACCCTTCTGAAAACACTGATTAATCTGTCTTGCTGATGCAACAGGATAGTAAATATCTGCATATTGGATGTTGTATTTGTTAATAGCTTCCTAGCTTTTGTCTAAGACTACACCCTCAGACTTTTCTTTGTACGCAAGTAATTTATGGTGAAGGGTATTTGGCCTGCCCTTAAGTCCAGCATTAAGATGTGTTGTTTTGACCTTAAGCTTGTGCCATAAAAGCAATACTTAATTGTTCCCTTGGGATTTTGTTCAAAGGTAAATGAAAAGTTTTCTAAGATGTGGAATGGTATATACTAAAGTCAACCCATCCCTTCCTGTACTGCTGAGCACCAGAACTGGAAAGCTTCTAAATGTAGTACAGTGGTTCAGGAGTTCAATTTCTGGTTTGAAACCCATAAAAGTAACATTTAGGTACATACTTCCGCCTAGTCCCATGCAATATAGAATGAAACTGATTGTGTACTGCCTACTGATGATCTATGTAACTATAGATTTTGCTATGTTTTCAATGATTATTTTCTTAATAGTCCTTAAGATGAGATTCCTTGGCATTTTGATTTTTGTTGCTGCTCTATAACAGCACAGAATAGCTCGTGGTATTTCTGCTTTAACAGCTATATTCTGAGATTATAGATTTTGTCTATCAATACATTTATCTATACTGAGCATATTTTATATCTCTCAATATATTTTCTTTGATCCTCCCATCTCATCGGGTCACAACCGGTGCACATGATTTAAGGCTACACTTCCACATTACCTAAAAGAGAGAAACATACAAACACGATATTCCTTTTATGAGTTTTTCCTCTGATCTCTCTTTAATACCTAACAGTAATGTTATTAAAGTTTCCTATATTGAGCTTTGAGTTATGAAGTGATGTTTGTCATTATTGAAATAACTTTTGCTTTGACTGACAAGTTAGCAGTTGTAAAGGGATTAAATATGTCCATTAGCATGTTTTACATTTCTAATTACTTAACAGAGTAGAACAGTCTTTAAAAAGAAAACACAGTACTGTAGTTTTATCCTTCTGTCCACTGTCTAGGAAAGTGTTGGCTGAGGAATCCTGAGACTTGAAATCCAGCATAAAAGTTGCTGAGGTTAAGAAATGCTGTTCCATAGGAACCTGGATGTAACCAGTGTACTTGTGATTCTCCCTCGCCTTTACACATACATCTGTGCAAACATGTTCTTTTTCATCATCTGTTACTTAAAGTGTACATTCTAATCAAATTTGCTAGGTAAAAAATCTTGTTGAATGGAGGGTATTTGACTCCTGAGTGATTATGTTTAGCACGGAGTTACCTGCATTCTCAAGGACAAGATAGCATTGAAGCCAAAATAAAGGCTTTTTTTGCCCTACATCTGTAAGAGTTATAAATTTCTTAGCAAGGCAATTATGCACCGAGCTATTTTCTTTTCCTACAAAGGGGAAGGAAGCAAATTAATTGCCAGTGCTCAGTGAATGGAGAAAAGTAGTGCCAGTCCATGGCTGCCAGTACACGTGACCAAGCTTGAAAAGTCTCTATGGAATTTTGAGAGAGATGTGATAGCTGTGATTGTGATGGGTGACCGGGCACATTTTCTTTCTGAGCTACACAAAAACAGCTGACGTGGGTAGTTTTTTTTTTTTTTTTAAGGCAGTCACTTCTTGGTTGACTTGTTTCTGTGTGCTGCTTTTGCCATCTGCTGGAAAAGAAAGAAAGGAGCCTTGCTCTCCTGCCTTTTCCTCCCCTAGTTTATCTGCAGTCTAATACACATGCAATATTTCACACATTTTTAAGAAACACCGAGGAGTCCATGTGTTCTCTCAGTCCATAGCAGCCATATCTACTTTTAGTTAGAATGTGCTAATCTTTCAATCCTGATTTAATAAGAAGTCTTGGTTAACATTGTTCATAGTGAACATTGAACACCTGGTGCTCTGACATTTAATCCAGAGTTGGGAAATTGGAGCCATTCTGTACTTGTGCAGACTTTACATAATCTTAGAGCAGTGGTTCTTAAAACATCATTTCTGATAATATGAAAGCCATACATTTTCCTCCCATAAATCAGTGTATGATCTTAAGAAACATACCTTGCAAATGTCTGTTGACCCAAGGTTTGCTTACCACAGAGGGCATATCTTTGTTGTGGCCTGTCAGTGGCCTGTGCAGATTGTAGCTGATTCTGACAGCGAGGAGGCTGGTGTGGTGCTGTGCCAGCAACCTGTGTAGCTGGCACTTGAGTCAGACAATGAGGAGGCTGGAGAAGATGTGGTGTCAGAGGCAGGGATTCAGCCATGGCCTTCAGACCCTCCAGAAGCTCCTTTAAGCGAAGAGGACGAAGAGGAGGAGCCTCTTCTCGATGCACGCAGAGCTGCCAAAAGGCAGGAGTGGCTCCTCAGGAGGAGGTCTCCTCAAGAGTAAGGCTTGGGGCTAATTGGCCACTCCCTTAGCCTATTTAAGGAGGAACGCCGACAGAAGCAATTTGTAGGGAACAACTTTAGTTCATTCTCCTTCACGTCTGGATTCTTCTGCCAACCTTAGTAAGATTGTGATTACTTTATCTTTGGTTTCTTGTAGGCTGTTAAGAAAGTTTATTAACAGCTTTTGTTTGGAAAAGACTGAGTTATTTTAGTAAATTTTTTTGTACAGACTGTGTGTGCTGTGTTCTATGGCAGAGGTTCCCAATCTTTTTCGGTTCGCGGCTCCCATAGCAATCCGACTTGCAACTGCGCATGCGCACTAGACGTTTCAGAAATGGCGCATCAGCGTTAGACCCAGCGGGCGGAATATTTCGCGGCGCCCTTATGACGATAGCGCGGCTCCCCAGGGAGCCGCGGCTCACACTTTGGGAACCACTGTTCTATGGGGTCCATAGCTGGGCAGAACTATCTTGCAAATCACCTATATGTGGATCTTTTCTCCTTAAAGATTCCCTTTTTCCATAAAAATGTATATAGAAGCTCTACTTTATCCTGGCTAACATTTAGACATTGTGCAAAATCTTCGTGACATTTTACAACCTTTCTTGACATAGTAGTTAAGTGAATCACTGCAGTTGTTCAGTCAATAACAAAGTTGTCAAGTGAATCTGGGTTCTCCCTTTGAATTTACTTGTCAGAAGGTTGCAAAAGATGATCACACGACACTGCAAAAATCATAAATATGAGCCGGTTGCCAAGCATCCGAATTTTGAACATGTTACTATGGGGATGCAACAACTGTCATAAGTGTGAAAACTGATGATAAGTCATTTTTTTCAGTGCCATTGTAACTTGGAATGGTCACTAGATGAATGGTTATAAGTCAAGGACTATCTGTAAAAGAATATTTGAAAACGTCTAAAACATGCATAAGGTCCAGTAGTGCAAAAAAGTTTTAATCTTCTCAGGCTGTGGTACTTGTTAGGATTTTTTCTAAGTCCTCAGACCCCTGATTAAGAGGCAAAAACTGGTGGTGGAAAATTGGTTGCATCTGGATGATTTTTTTTATCTTTACTCTCTCATGGAACCCAGTCAAAGGTCTTGTTGCATCTTAGGCTTCTGTGGAACACAATGTTGAAAACCGACTACTATATTAGACAATGTTAGTACAGATTATGTCTAATAATAGTGCCAATCCAATAGAGACAAGCAACATTTTGACACCTGGAATTGATTTTTCTTACCATTATTTCTTTCCTTGGTGGTTGAGGCACTTGGCCATTAGGGCAATTAATCATTGGGGACCAATGGGATTTTTAAAAAATTACTGTTATAGCTTTTAATCAGGTCTGTGTTGTACTCCTTTTTTCTCTGTGTGTGACTGCCTTGTACCCTGCCTAGAATCCTTGTCAGTTAGAGCAGCCTATACATTTCCCCTAATTTGAGTAATGAAACTGCAAGAAAACAACCAAGCTCAGAGAGCACCAAGGGTCCCTGATCTCATCTCTAGCTCAGAAAAACAATAATCTTGCAGTTATTTGCTTCTCAAATGAATAACTTCCCTCCAGCCCCAAATCATTGGGAGGGGAGGAAATCACAAATCTTTGTTCATGTTTTAAAAATAAGAATATATGTTATTGAGTCATTCTAATCAAATTGAATAATTGCTACCTTTTCCTTTAGCTAAGATCTGTATTTAACATGACTTCAAATGAAGGCCGAAAAAGATCCATGAGGGCCCTTGTGGCTGTTGGCAATGGAAAAGGATCCGCTGGTAAGTAATTGTCCTCCAATAGATGACTCAAAGCATGGAAGCTATAGTTAATCCCTTACAATAGAGGTAGACATCCCCTTTTGTTGAATGTATTAACATTTGGGGGAGATTGCATCGGGCAAGCATCTTTTAGAATTAGAGATTCTAAAATAGCTTGTATGTCTGCTGTAACTTTCCAGACTCGTGCTGAGATGCAGAAGATCCTAGTAAATTTAAGGTTTGTGAAAAGATAGCATTGGACGTCATTGAACAGGCGCCCTGAACCTTGAACGTATATTGCAATGGACTTCCTCTGCATATTATTCTGCAGAAAGATGGAGTATCACATTAAGTGTGGATACTGTTTCCTTGTATGTAATAAGGTTGTCGGTGCTTCTGTTAAACAAGCTTGACTGAAAATGGATGCTATTCATAGCGTTCTCTGTTAACCCCTAGCACTTCAGATATAAGCATGTATTGAAGGATAGACAAATGAATGAGTGTTTAACTATATTCATTTTGTGGTAGCCGGCCAGCAGCAGGCTCTTCAGATTCCTCCCTCCCCTCTATTTTCTGAAGACATCTCCAGCTTTCATCTCACCTGTGATGTTGTTTTCATTTATTTCTTATGGTTATATGGTTTCATAGAGCACCATTATTTGCTTTTGTCCTATTTCTCCTTGTAGAATTTAAATGTATGCAGTATATGTCCTATATGAGTTAATCACCCAAGAAGTAAAAGAGAGCGGTTCTATATTAGGACAGAAATGTAGAAACAACACAGTATTGCCTAAATCTGGCAAAGACTGAAGAAACAGGGAAGGAAGCTTTCTAAATCTGTCAAGAGTCTTCTTGGAAATAATCTGTTTTGTAGCAGCAGCACAACCCAGATTGTAAAGCTCAGCATCAAAAGACTATTTATGTTCAGAACGAAAATACCACCCAGCAACAAAGGCAATATAATTAGCCATATTCGTCTGTTAGATTCCCTTACCGTTTATAATTTTTTACATGCTAACAATTATTTATCGTAAAAAAATTTAAAATAAAATTAAAAACCCTTATGACAGTCAGAGTTTTGCCGAACAAAACTGGACCTTAGATTAATCAAGGTGCCAAGGGCATATTTATTGGAGGTAGTGGAAGGGGGCAGATCTTTTCCTTTTTACTTGGATATATTTGCAGCTCTAAAAAGTTCTAGTTCTGGGTGAGGGAAACTGGCATAGAATTTAATATTACATAGATAAGGGAAAACCTTAGTACTGTAATGTAATGTAATGTATGTGTGAATATATGTACGTATGTATATATGTATTAAATTTCTATGCTGCCCATTTTATTAATACAGAAACTCTGGGCAGCTTACAATAAAATAAAAAGTTAAAAAGTACTTAAAACAATTAAAATTAGAATAAAAAGTTTAAAAGTTAAGAACCAAGATGATGGGCAGCCTGGGGTGAGAATCTTCTCATATACAGTAAAGAACATTGGTGCTATATATAGGAATTTCCTCATTTTTTGTAAGTTTCCATTTGTGGTGTTTGTTTTCTAACAGCCCATTTGTATTTATCAGGTTTTGCTCTAGGAAAAGCATCTCACATGAAGAATGCACTAAGAAAAGTATGTAATACAAAAGCTTAACACCGTCTATTGTTATTAAAGTCTGTCTTTACTTCTGTGGTTTTGAGATATAAAGTCACAATCCTGTGTTTCTACCCTTCTGTGAATACATTTGGAAAATGTTAAATATCTCAGACCATGGTTTCTGATAAACAACCTTTCCTATCACTTTCTATTTGCTGCTTTTATATGCATTTGGCAGACACTGAACTTGAGTGTCTGCCAAATAAATACTCTGTCCTTCAGCTGTCCTTCTCATCACAAATTCCATAGACATCATTCATGGAATAATAAGGACTGTGAATTGACAGTGGTATGTATGGGAAAATGTTCTTATTCACTGCTGCCACTTGCGGCAAAGATTCACTCAATTCCCATTGCTGCCCGTAGGCTGATACTCAAAAGATAGATATGCTCTTCTGCAGAGTGTATCCCTTTTTCTCCTCTTTATCATTTTGAACAAATTGCAATGTTTTCAAAAGACAGATTTGGAGGATTTCGCAATTTTAAGAGTCAGGGAAGAGCATCCACTTGAAAGATGTTGTTTGTCATGTGTACCGAATCTATGATTTTGCATTTGCATTCATGGTGAAGTGTAGTAGCTCACAGATACTTTGTGCTTTTCTTCGTGCTAAATAAATCCCTATTGCTTTTAACTTTTTTAGACCAAAGGGAAGGGAGGGGAGAAGGAAGGAAGGAAATTATAAGAGAACTGATTTGTTTATATTTTGATGAAAATAAACTTTTATCCAAAGTTTAAAAAGACCAGATCAGACCTCTCAGTTGAAGCCAATTAATGATTCAAAGTCATACTCAAAAATGACTAATTGAAATCAACAAATATATACAGATTTTAAATACTATATGCAACTTTTTTTTATTTTCTGCATGTAATCTTTTTTATTTTGACCTAAGACTTTGGAAGGGATATAATTTCTTCAGAGTTTTTTTTTTTTTTACTCTTCATGGGCCATTTTAATTTCCCTTTTCTTGAAAAAAAAAGGTTTGCAAATCAGTTTTTCCAGATGAATTACCGTATTTTCAGGCTATAAGACGCACAACACCCCCCTCCCAAAAGTGGGTGGAAATATCTGTGCGTCTTATACAGCTAATATTGTGGCCAGGAGGAGGGGAGTTGGTACATCGCCGATCAGCTGTTCTAGGCAGTAAGGATCGCTGCCGCCGCCGCCTGTTTGTGGCGATCAGTGGCGAACGGGCGGTGGCAAACAGGCTGCCGCCGCCACAGCAAATGGGCCACAGAGGCAGATTTTTTTTTTCTTGTTTTCCTCCTCTAAAGCTAATGTGCATCTTATAGTCCAAACAATACAGTAATTAAAATCTCTTTTCTTTGTTTTTTGGTATAATTATTTTTCATATCTTTTTCTTAAGCTCTAGGGGAAGAACAATTAGGTTTCCTTAATTCAGACTTGACATTTCTCTTGAATATCAATCTGCTAGATTAAATTTAGCCCCTTATTTGGTCATCTGAATTGAGGAAGCTATTGCCTTCAGGGGACTTCATGAAGGCTGACAAAAATTAATATTTTATGACCCAAATTATTAAAATGTCATGTCGTACTAAATAATCTGAAAGAATTTGTTAAGCATAGATTTTATTTATTTAGCAAATGTATATAGTCATCCATCTCACAAAAAGTGACAAGTGGTGTACAGCAATTAAATAAAAAGTAAATGTTGTAAAACAAGCTTTATTAAAAATATAAAAGTTATTAAAAGTACAGCACAGAAGAGAGTAGATATTAACAATAACAATATTAATAACAATATTAACATCAGTAGACAGTACTTCCAGCTATCATTTTCATTCTTTTAATTGAATTAAGCACTAGTTTATAATTGACCCAGAAGTAAGTTTAATATTTTCTCTTTTATCAGTCCTGTGACTTAACTTCAGAATTGAGTTGGTACATTTTCTTAATCATTTCTAGTTTTTTTAAAATAATGTTGTTTCCCCAGGCAAAGAACAAAGCTATTCGCCATTTACAGTATGTTGAAAGATATGAAGATCATACAAGTAAGTATTAGAAATACATTTTAATTGAAATTTTAAAAGTGAGCTAGTTACAGTATTTCCCCCCCGGATATCATAAAACTGTTTATTTCTTCCATCTCTTTGTCTCAAAATCCAAGTTTTATTCCATCTCACACCCATTCATTCTTTTGTGTGAATTTATCCAAATTCATTAGAAAATGTCAGAGATGCCTGCAGAGTTCCCTAGGCCCTTTCCTCTCTCATCCCTGAGATTATCAACATCTGATTAGCTTTAGCAAAATTATTTTGCTTTTTCTTTCAGATTATGCCTTGATTTTTTTTTATGCATGGTAACTACTGTGATTCATTTGAATTAGCCACCTCAGATAAAACACAAACATAAATTAATTGCACCAATTTGTGGATTGCCACAAACTGCCTTCTTATTCATGTTACCCTAGCAATAGAAAAGCAAAAGCTTAGTGCTTTCCCAAGTTCAGAACCAGAAAATCAATACTTGGTTTTCATTCTGGTGCCATATTGTTAAAGATCTAAACACTGTACAAATTGCTCTTCAGGCAACTTTCAAAGCAATGCACACTCAACAAATGACAATGTTTCCATTTCCGCTGCTATACTGCTTTCTGTGTAGGAATTAGATTTTCTGTGAACAAACGGTAAACATGCTTAAAATAATGGATTGAAATCATTCAGGATTCAAAATACTTATTTAGCAATATTTTGTTTTTATTTTAGTTTATCATGATATTGCAACCACTTTTAAGAAAACGACAATTCGGATGAAGAAGCAAAACAAAGGTGAGTTTAAAAAAAGACATTTGCATAGAAATTGGGAATTTCTATTATGGGGAAAATGTCTATTATTTTTTATTCAGATTCAGCTAATATTCATCCAGTTTGGACTCCAGCATGACCTACTCAATTAAACTGCTTTAATTTTCTTTTAAACTCTTTGATAGCAGCTTGGATTAAGTCTGTTATAGTCACAAAGTAACATACAGCACAATATTTACTTGTGGAAGAATCAATGAAAAAAGTATTGTCCTACTATTCATATAGTTATCTCAGTGGAGTGTTCTCATTTAATAAATTGCCCATCTGTTGTTGTCATGAAAAATGGACAGTTGTTCTCCAATCACTGAGTGACAATTTGCCCTGCAGTTGAAATAACCACAAAAAGCTGCATTTATAGCTTTTTCATAAAATACATTTGGTCAGACTTGGAATTTTAAAAGCTTTATGAGTCTAATCTCTTGAAACAAGTTTCTGTTGGAAAATATAATAGGACTATTATACTCAATGAAAGTGACAGTAGAATATCTGCATCAAAAATAAGTATAAGTCTACAAAGAAAAACATTCTATATTCCATTTTACAACAGATGTGCAACTCGGCTTCCTGTATTGTTCTGCCCCAGCTATGGGTCCCAAGAAGTGTAGCACACACACACAGCTCCAAAAACTCGGTTTAATACAAACAGACCCCTTTCAAAATGCAGGCTTTAACCACAAATGTCCTTATCAGTCTGCTATGAATTACAGAGATTAAACAAAGTCCAAAAAGGGTTGGCAATCAGCCCATAAACCAAGTTGTAACAAAAAACTCACTCTCAAAATGTTCTGCATAGGACCAAACGTTGTTTCCAGCAACATTTGCCAGCTGTGTGCGAACTTAAATAGGCTACGGGAGTGGCCAATTAGCCCCAAGCCTTATTCTCGAGGAGACCACCTCCTGAGTAACCACTCCTGCCTTTTGGCAGCCCTGCGTGCTCGAGCATTGAGAAGAGGCTCCTCCACTTCACTCTCTTCACTTGAAGGAGCCTCTGGAGGTTCTGAAGGCCCTGGCTGAGTCTCTACCTCTGGCACCACATCCTCTTCAGCCTCCTCGCTGTCCAACTCGAGCGCAGGCTGCTGGCGCGACACCACACCAGCCTCCTCGTCATCAGGATCAGCCACAATTCACGCAGGCCGCTGGCGGGCCACAACATGTATTAACAATATTCCATTGATTGCATTTAAGCAGACTTCTCATTTTTAAAATAAATAACGGCACTAAACAAATATATCCATTCTTACCTATTTTGTTTGATCTTATAGTAATATAATTGCAATAATATCAAACAAAATATTAGGAAGAATATGAATAGTCAAGGTCTTAAAAATAAAAATACCATTATAAATACCACCAAAATAATAACATTATTTACTTTTTTACAGATGATATATGTCTGTCAAAAATTGAATTAAATAAAATGCATGAAGTAGCTAATTTAACAGGTAAACCTGCTAATTAACATGGATTAAACATAGAAAATGTTTATTTAAAAGACAAAGGAGGAACGAACAGAAGGCATGTGAATAATATCTGAAGGAAATTAAATTAGGCTTTTCTGCTTCAAGTGAATTGCAACAGACCAGACACTTCTTGTATCAGGAAGAAATTCATCAACTTTTGGAGCACTTAGCAAACCTGCTTCCAAGAATACATTATTGTAGATAGTCTCAAATAACATAGTCCTCAGATAAGTTGAAAAACTTGTAATAATAGCTGCTGTTTATAATATTGCTATTTTTATTTGAATCTGACTAAATTGTTTTTCACAGGGTATGGCCTTCATTGTCATCGCGCTATCATTACACTCTGCAAACTGATTGGGGTTAAAGACATGTATGCCAGAGTTTATGGATCGAAGAATATACTGAATCTCACTACATGTCTCTTTAAGGGATTAGCTAATCAGGTAAAAATTAAGTGAATGACTAACACATGCTTCTCAGTATGTTAAAAATATTACCTTGGACCTGTATTTTAATGATACTTTATGAACTGTGCTTTGCCATAGTGCAGTGGGAAGGTACAGGGAGGGAATTAATTTAAAGTGAATACTGGGAAATAGTTTCCTCTTGATCTCCTAAGCATGGTTTGTGGAGTATGATAATTTTCTCCAATTTTGATTAAAAATAAGTTTTTTACAATCCAAAGATGGATTGTATTTGTTCTTAAAAATACTGCCTTGGCTGAGACTTGAGGCAGGCATAGAACAAGGGCAACATTGATGCAATATAAAGCTGAATGAAATTAAAGCAATTAGGAGTTTTGCCCAGATATGACAATCAGAAGCCAAATAAAAAAGTTGTGTTCCTTATTGTAGCCTAGTGTTAACAGCTTGAGTGACAATCTCTCTTGGATTTTGGGCACGTGGAGATTTTCTCTCATCATCTGCTGTCTGATCCATTATTATTGAAATATGCCATGCATTAACTTGAGTCCTCCTATATGGAATATATTGATTTTTACCATTCTTCTCTTTTTTTGGCTGAATCTTGTTTTGTGAGGGGAGTGCTTTCATTTCATTCATAATTGAAGGATTTTCAAACAAACAAGTTTCAGCTTTAGAATATTGCTGTATTTTACTCAGCCTCATTTTTGCTTTGTAGAACTTGCTTTCTGACTGGGTTGCTTGCTTTCATTATTATCATATGTCTGAGAAATCATCTCAGTTCATCTGACCTCCAGTCACTTTTTATGCCAAGAAAATCTGCAAAGGTGGAAATCAACCTGCGGATCTCATTTGTTAGTAAGAATGCCAGTACATTATTATGTGAAATAGGCAAAATAGTTTTGAAGAACTATTCTTCAAGGAAGAGTGAAGAAGAACTAGGAATTAGTTTGAAGAACTAGGAAGTGACAGATACTGCTAGATTGAAAGGTCCTTTGCCCGATACAACAAGCTCTTCCTATGCATATTGTTCTTTCTGTGTCTTGACTTTTCAAATCTTCAAATCTTTTCAAATCTCATTTCAGTCTTTCAGCCTTTCCACCTTTCCTTACCAAAAGCTATCGTGTCCATCTTTCCTGATATACTAAAATATTGAGGTTAAACCTGAGGCTAAGGGATACTATGTCTGATACTAAAAACAGTAAAGAGGAGTTAGAATTAGCAGCTAAGGATAGCTTTTAATGAAATTATTGGTTTACTAAATTTTGGAAACTGATGAATTGGTATTTCTGTAGATTAGAATCCTCTCTTTGAATTATTCCCACAGGAAACTCATCAAAACCTAGCAAACAGGAAGAAGCTCTATGTGGTAGAATTCCGTGAAGAATGTGGCCCGCTGCCCATCGTTGTTGCAAAGCCTAATGGACCAGTCAGAGAAGATCCTGAATCAGAAGAAGTAGCTCTTGATGTCAAACTGGAATGGAAAGAAGTGAAGGCAGAACATGGAATGAAGAGTAGATGGGCTGATGTCAAAAGAGCGGTTTGGTAGATTTGGACAGTATTTAGATATAAAAATTAAAGAAGATCCAGCATAATTGTACAATAAGGCAATATTTGGTTTCCACAAGAAGTGAAAAAAACCCTTATTGCTTCCCTTGATTATTGCAGTCCTTATAATTTAGTCATTCTAAACAACATAGCCAACTTTCTACAGTTGGCATCTATTTAAAATGCAATCATTTCATGGTGTGCAGGCTGTAAAGGAAAAGGAATTTACAAAATCTCTTGACAGGAAAATGAATCTTTTCCCAAATAACTGAAGAAGATAACAACAGTATGGAAAAATAAAGTTGTAATTGAATTTTATTTCGCTTCACTTATCTCTATATGTTCAAGTAGGAAACTTGGGCTTTTAATGAATGCAGTAACTTGATGCATTTGGGT
The DNA here is from genome assembly GCA_012654045.1 of Ptyas mucosa. NCBI lineage: Eukaryota > Metazoa > Chordata > Lepidosauria > Squamata > Colubridae > Ptyas > Ptyas mucosa. The sequence goes on along the minus strand of WNWU01000018.1, from coordinate 12,617,606 downwards.
TTTAATACTACTTGGACAATACTGAACCAAAAGGAACAATTGGAAGAAGTCCCAGTAACGTTAACAAGTTTTGGATAACTCCTTGCCACATTCATCATCATGTTAGTGGAGGCATAATGGTTGCAGAAAGCTCCAGGTCCAATTTCAGGGCTGAGGAAAATATGATTGAAACATAAAGAGTGGTTTTAAACGATTTAGGAAGATAATAGAAGAAATCATTTGTCATGGTATAAGACTTTAGCGATACCAGCAATCTTAAGACTTAACATCCACCATTCTGAACATATGTTGCATCCTTTTTTGGCAATGGACCAAAAAGTTGTCGTTGTCTAGGTTGATAGTAGGATAGAACTTGTTGAAGTCTTGATTGAAAAGGGATTCTTTCCTGAGAGTCCAGATAATGAAAATGCCATCACTGAATATCAAATAAAGGAGGGATTTAAGAGGGTAAAAGGTAAGAAAGCTGCTTGGTCACTATGACAATGATGACATATTGTGGAGCTAGCATAGCTGTGGCCTGATATCCTTGTATATGTTGTTGCCAAAGATAAAATAGTTATGAGTTCAGCGCAAAATCAAAAGAACTGGTGATAAGGTGTGGACAGCATACCTGATTTATTCCTAAAAGGCTTAAAAGGTAGCTGCACAGTGGAAGCTCAACATCCATAGTAGCTAAAATAGTATGAGATTGTCAATGAATTCCAGGTTTTCTAGGAAGTCTGGTATCTTCTATGTAGCTGAGAGTGCTTCTGGCATAAAATGACTCCTTTTATGTATAAATGTGATTAAATTGTGTAATAAGTTAATGTTATATCCTGAATAAATGCCGAACATTTGGTTAGCTTTTTAGTACAATCTAGTTAGCTCCTATTGCATAGCCATCTGTGTGATGACGCATTTTTACAAACTGCATTGAGAAGGTATTTTCTGGTTAAGGAAAAAATATTGATGTACTGAGCAGATAAATGAGTAATAATTTCCCATTAGCTAACATAAAACTCATTTGCATAATTTAATTATATATATACCAAAGGAAATTCTAAACATTTGCTATATCTAAAGGAGCAAGCTGACACATACTTCTACTTTTAATAACATAGCAATTTGATTGAGAATTCTCTTCCTTTAGCCCAATAAAAAGTCATGTTTTCTTCTTAGAAGACACAGTATATATGCTTCTAATGGTTTACCTGGCTTTAAAAGCTAAAATCAACCCTTTCCTCCTTCCCCTTTTCCCTTTTATTTTAGCTGAAACAAAACTGCTTTTAAATATGTCATTAAAACAGTGAATGCTTTAGGATGTCACTTGGAAAATACAGAGCTTTATACAGATTTGGAAATAAATTCATCGAAGTTACCAGCCTGCCCAAATTCATTAGTCGTAACAAACAGAGACAAACTCCAATTCTCTTGCTACATTCTGTGATATTACTTTGCTAGACTCAGAAGAGACAAGTTCTCTCTCATTCCCAGCCTGCTTCTTCAGCATCCATGCAGAAGCTTCAAGCTTATGACTAGTATTTATCCCACCGTTTTGGCCTTCTCTCTATGAAGATGTGGGAGGTACAATAGAGATGCTGGTGAACCCTCCCCTTCCCCCTCCCCCCTCCCCCCTGCACATAACACACACACACAAAAGCTCTTGGTTTTTCCTACTTTGCTTTTGAAGAAGATGATGCCTGTTATGAACCAGTGCTTCCTCTAGTAGCATATGTGCATACCCTGAGCTTCACATACTCCTTGAAAGCCTTGAGTGCAACCCCCCTGCAAATTGCTCTTTAATATGACACAAGAGGAATTTGTTCATGCATGAATGAACAGTAATCATATTTAATAAAATTCTCTCTCTCTCTCTTTTTCTCTTTAAAAGTAAACTTTTAAAAATATAACTGATATACATTTCAACATAATTGCTTTTGTTACATAATTTTATCTCAAGTGCTTTCATTCTATTTTAGTGGTAGGGGAGGGCACTTCCCATTGTGCTCACAGCACACAAGGCAGAAGAATTTTAACTCTTTCTTCCTGGTGAATCCTGAGAAAAAGTGCCTTTTCCAGGAGCTGTCATGAATTGAGGCATGATGGGTCTACTCCACATTTAGATGGCATGAAAAAACTAATTTTGGAAATTATGAAAGAACAGGAAAATTTGTTGGTTCACAGACAAAGAAAAAGAGGCATGATTTTCTGTTAAGAATTTGGTTAAACCTGAAGTCTCTATGATCTTAATTGCAAAGAAGGGGGTTAAAATGCCTTTATAGATGCATGTCTTATCCAAGTTCCAGACTAGGAATTCTGTAAAGACACATATTATTACAAATGTAGAAAACCAAAGAGTCACCAATCAATCTAAGAAGACATTTAATTACACCTAATTCATATTAGTGGTTATCTGGATATTCTTAGAATGCTGCTCCCATCAACTCCAGCCAACATGGGTCACGGTCTCTACTGCAGACTGGAATCCAACAGATTCTAGAGATCTATAAGTCTCTACCAACTCAACTGTAGCCCAACTATGTCCAGAAGGTGTCAGCCTACCCTTTCTCAAAATTATGGACAAGAAAATCAAGCACACTGAAGCTCTATTTTTTCTTTCCCAAACTGAAATGTTCGAATTGGTTATCCTTAAATTATGTTCATAAATGCTACTTGTGTAAGTACAGTTACAGGTTAGTGGGAATATATGTGCAGTTACAAAATTCTATTGGCTTAAGTATTTTTTTCCAAGAAAAATCTGGAGAGGACCTGCTTTGTTTCTGCTTTTTTTAAAAAAACTAGATATAAGTGAATTGTCCTCTATCAGAGATTCCATAACTATCTCTCAAATTCTTCGATTGAAAACCTTTTAATTTGAAAAATAAATTGTCAACCTCCAAACTTTTGTTTACTCAGAAACTCCTCCTCTAACTAATAGCCAAAGCAAGCAAGAAAATCATAATGAGATCGAGTTATTAACGCAAATGCATTTCCCAGCTTGTATGCATAACGTTTTCCCCAAAATGTTGCATTTTTCCTGCATGCCTAATATTGTTTCCCAGAATTACAAACCTACCTTTTTAATGGTGCAGGTTTCTCAGCAATTACTTTTCCCATTGGTTAATTGATTTTGATGGTAGTTAAATAGCCAACAGCGTTATAGATCTACATATGTAGTGCTACTCAGAGATGGGTTTCAGCAGGTTCTGACCAGTTCTGCAGAACCAGTAGCGGAAATTTTGAGTAGTTCGGGGGGATCCAGTAAATACCACCTCTGATTGGCCCCTCCCCCATCTATTCTCTGCCTCCCAAGTCCCAGCTAATCGGGAGGAAACGAGGATTTTGCAGTAACCTTCCCCTGGAGTAGGGAGGGAATGGAGATTTTACAGTATCCTTCCCCGCCACACCCATCAAGCCACTCCCACAGAACCGGTAATAAAAAAAATTGAAACCCACCACTAGTGCTACTCTAATTGGATCTGTTTTCTGCTAGTTTTCTTCATAGCAAAAGTTTGACAATTCCCAGTGCCCAACCCTGGAAGGTTTCAATGCAGGGGAATGTATATTACAACATATAGTAGTGCTTATTCAAATGCCAAACCCATAGTGCAAAATATGTGACAGCTGCCCCAGTTTTGACTTCTCTGCCTGAGGAGCAGCATTCCTACACTATTGTCATCAAACTCTTGCTACACCATATCAAGGAGGAAAGTCTTGCAGGGAGGGTAGAGCAAGAGAGTCTGATTCAATCAGTCAAAATTTGTTGACACGACAGAGAAAGGTAAGGCAGGTAGAAAGCTAGTCATAGAAGCCCAGTCCCCAAGTCCAAATTATCAATGTTCCAGTGAAATTTTGCTGTTGCATACCATATCGTGACAAATACAGCATATTTGATGAAACTCAAGTAATGCACGCTATCATCTACAGAACAGTACTCTCCGCTCCTCGCCATATTTTGTTGTTGGAAAAGACTTAAATCCAGTCTGAGCCAGCTGGTGGAGGAAATACGGGAAATGTTGTAGGTGAAGAAGGATTATTTACAGTGCAGAGCTTTTCAATATTGGTTTGGCAAAAATGGAGGTTTCTTGTGATTTATATAAATCAGTGTTGGCCCTAGAGTCACATTTAGTCCTTAACATATTCAAATGAATGAAATTGTCAGTCTGGGGAAAAACAAAGAAAAAGAATGCTAAAAACAGAAAGCCAAAACAAGCAAAGAAAGAGAAAATACTTGCCTTAAAACAGTAAGATAGCTACTTCAAACACAGCTGGCAGTCTAGCAACTTTCTAGCTTACCTGTTCTCTCCTTTTTGCCCCTTCCACCAATGAATGGTTGCTAAGCTCCCACCATTCATATTTATCCATTTTCAAAGCTGTATTTGGAATTGTAAAAAAGAAAAAAACCGGGCACATGCTCAATTAATATACAAAAAAGCAACATATCCTGCCAAGATATTCAATGACTGTTTCCAATCAACACAGGTGTAATAGTCTAAATGTGACTTTGGCCATGGCACAACTGCTCTTGAAAAAGATGTAGTGGAAAAGTAGCAGATTGTGATCCCTTGAGCCCCTTGGAAGCCCCGAGGCTGTTTTATGCAGCTCCCCAAATCATGCAATTCAAATTCAGCTGCAAATCATGTGTTTTCAACAAAGGCAATTTGCTGTTGGGAACGCTAAATGGAATAAAACGTGTTCCAAGCCTTTCCAAAGCTTAATAAATCTATGCTTCTAATCATAGAGAACCTGCCACTTCAAAAAGCTTATTTTATAGGAAATTCATACCAGATATGTTCTAGTTCCTGCTTCATGAAAATATTGGTTGACGCCTATTTGCCAGAGCAACAGAGAATAAATTTACTTCATCCTCTACATATCAGTCTTTCAATCATCTCAATAAAAACAGTTACAGAAGAAAACTTGAATAAACTCAAATTCTATATTGGTTGATCATTAAACTGCAACTGTATTCAAGGCATTTCCCTGATCATCTGCTTTAATTGTATTCTCCACCTTTCCCATATTTCATAACAAATAGTAGCTTATTAAAACAATGTCAAAAGAACTGCATGTTACTGGTACAAACCAGTTCTTAAAAATATTCACTAGCCTTAGACACACCTTTCCACAGAACCATTCTTCATTATTCTTCACCTGCCTCTGCTCTTTTACCTCTGAACAAGTACCTGTGCAGAGCAGGTATTGAGGTCCTGGGCCTAAATGAGGAATTTTCTCTCACCAATGCTGCTTTGTTTCTCGTTCATAAGAACAGCTAAAAGTATAGCAAATATATCATGCACTTCTATTGAACAATTTAGGACCATATTTCTCGACTTGGCAACTTTTGTTGAAGTCCACACATCTTCAAATTGCCAAAGTTGAGAAACACTGATTTAGGAAAATAAGTATATGTGGGATATGCACTTACTTCAACTGTAGATGCTGCAATATCCTTTGTCCCACCAATTTCCCACCATTGTCTTTGCAAAGATATATCTATAGTCATTTCCTAACAAAGAGGCTATCATATAAAAGACACCTCCCACCATTCCAGGCTCATTAAAACTTCTGTCATATTCATGTTGGGTAAGATATACAACTCAGCTAGTCCTTTCCACATCAGGAACAATGTGACAAAATTTGGGCTGCCAAATGTAGTCCTCAAAATACATAAAATCATAGCATCATGGAGTCGAGCAGTCCCCATGCTCAGTGCAAGAATCAGATTAAAATCTTCTGACTGTCCACAGTTTACAAGAATGCACCCATTGTAGCAGAGACCATCCTTCTCCTGGTAACTAGTTTCATGGTAAAATTAGTCTTATTTGGAAGTTTTTCCTAATATTCAAACATAATCTATCTTCCTGTAATTTAAATTTATCATTCCATGTGCTGAATTAGTAGAGAACATTTTTGGCTTTTTTTCGGTGAAGCTCTTCTTCAGATACTTGCAGAGTCATATTCCTTCAATTTCCCTTCTTAATAATAAATAGATCCTTCAGTCTTTTGTCTGAAGATTTAATTTCTAGTTCCCTGATCAACTGCTTGCATTTTTCTGAATGTCTTCTAGTGTCCCTGAATTAGTGATACCTAGAACTGATTACCATAATCATGGTGTTTGAGCCATAGAGTAAACCAGAGAATCAACCACACCAGTTTTTAAAAGAAATAAATATTTGGGTCCCTTTTGTTCAGAATTCAGCATTGACCACTCATGGATATTCTCAGTTAGGATCTTTCCTACTGAGCCTGTCACTGGCATTCAGTATCATTGGCTGTGGAATTATTTCTCAGATTGGAAGAGATTTCTGCTTGAAAGTATCTGTTTACTGCCGAGTCATTTGATTGATTTGTTGTGAATAAATAAATAAACTAAAGAAGACTTAAAAACTATTACACACAGCCTAAAATTACATTGGACTTTGTTGTGGCTATATCATACTGATAACTGATATTATCATTTCAAGATCTTTTTCAAAACTACCATTAACCAAACATGTGATTTATGCTTCCTAAAGTGAAAAGCTTTGCATCTGTCTTTGTCATTATGAGTTTTCTAGCTATTTATCTATACCATCCAATTTTATGTTGTCTGCTCATCCAAATCATTAATTAAAAAATCTGTCAATGTTGAATGGAGAACTTGATGCATCTGAAAAAGTTATATCCTTCCAGTATGCTGGGGAACTTTAAATGATTATTGATATCAAATCATTTAATTGTTACATTATCTAGGCCTGACTCAAACAGAGTAGTAATCAGAATACACGTATCATGGGGTATGTGTCAATTTCTTTAATATATCCCCTCTCACTGTTACAGTGAAATTACTCCATCAAAAATGAAATATGGATAGTTTGATGAGACATTCTTGATTAATCCATGCTGATTTCTACTGATCATGACACTGTTTTAAAGGTAGCCACAGAGCAACTGCTTAATGGATTTCTATAGAATCCCAGTACCAATGTCAAACTGGATGGCTTAACATTCTCATTCTGTTTCCTCTTTGTTGAAAATAGGGACATTTGTGTTCCTGTAGTCATTGGGCAATGTATTCAGTCTCCAGGATTTCTCCAGGGTAATTCTGATGCTTAGTCAAAACCTTTCAGCAAATCCTTCCTACCTTGCAATTCATCTACTTCTGGACATCTACAAAATATCTACCATACTACAAAAAACTTTGGAAAAAGTTGAGACTTTGGAAAAAGTTCAGGGAAGAGCAACTAAGATTATCAAAGGTCTGGAGACTAAACCATATGAAGAAAGGCTGCAGATTTTGGGTCTGGCTAGTCTAAAGAAATGAAGAATTAGGGGTGACATGATAGCAGTATTTTAGTATTTGAGGGGCTGCCACAAAGAAGAGGGAGTCAAATTATTCTCCAAAGCACCAGCAGGCAGGACAAGAAATAACTGATCAAAGAGAGAGGCAATCTGGAATTAAGGAGAAAGTTCCTAACAGTAAGTACAATTAACCAGTGGAACAGCTTGCCTTCAGAAATTGTGGGTGCTCCATCACTAGAGGTTTTTAAAAAGAGACTGGACAGTCACTTGTCTCAGATTGTATAGGTTCTCCTGCTTGAGCAGGGAGCTGGACTAGAAGACCTCCAAGGTCACCTCCAGCTCTATTTTCTATTCTGTTCTGTTCTGTTCTGTTCTGTTCTGTTCTGTTCTGTTCTGTTCTGTTCTACTCTACTCTACTCTACTCTACTCTACTCTACTCTCTCAATTCAAAAAGGAGTATTTCCCTAGGTAACCTGCTCCTATTCTGAGCCTATGGCTGGGAGATACTTTTTCTATCTTCTCACTGAATAAATGATTCACTGATTTATTTTGTCCTTAACAACTTTCACCATACACTAACACAAGTTATAATTAGGAATTTTTTAAAAAAGAGATTTTTTTTGTGGTGTGTGTTTTTTTAAAGAACAATTTCTAAGATTTTCTCAGAAAGTCATGGCTACTAATTTCCTGTGGGAGAACCATAAGGAAACAATCTGGTTGAACAGGCTCTAGGGTTGGTCATCACCTGTTCAAGTTCCTCCCTCCCTCTTTTGTACTTTTGTATCTTTTTTTGTCTGTCCTAAATCTCTATGTGTTCAACCTGGTATATTTCATCCTAAATTCTAATGACAAACACACACACCCAAATCTTCCTGTATTTTTCCTTTCTTTTACTGGCAGCTTTATTTTTCTTTTTAAATTTAACAATCCCTAACATAGAATTAGTTGGTGTAGATCAGGGGAGTCAAACTCGATTTCATTGAGGGCCGCATCAGAGTTGTGTTTGACCTGGGGTGTGTGGCCCTGGTGGGCATGGCCAGCTCAATGTCACTCGTGTCGTGATGGCCTCCTGCAGCCCTCTGCCAACAAAAATGGAGTTTGGGAGCTCTGTTTTCGCTTACAGAGGACTGGAGGAGGCCGTTGCTCCGTTTTTTCTGGCAGAGGCACCACAGGCCGGTCCTTCGCGGTTTCCAGGGTGGCCCCACAGGCCAGATCTAAGCATGCTGTGGGCCAGATCCAGCCCATAGGCCTTGAGTTTGACACCCCTGGTGTAGATCATTTCCAACAAGTACACCACCATAACTGTTACATCTGTTTTTAGACCAGTCATTATCAGTTTGGACCACCAAGTGATATTACAGTTTTTTTAAATTGGATATTTACTACTTAATTTATGCTTTGCTTAGAATAAATGAATTTTTCTCACACAGACATGCATCGCTACTTTTCCCAATCCTTTTTGAAGTACCGGTATTTGAAATCATTTTAATCAGTCAAAGTAACGTAGTGCTCCAGAAGAAGAGAGTATCTATAGCTCAGGGTTGAATGTGAAGTTCTTGGTTCTCTCTGAGATTGGTGGTTTGCTCGTAAATGTTTCATTACCCAACTAGATAACATCATCAATCTAATTTAATGATGTCAACAAACTTAGCCACATCATTATTCATGTTGGTAGATTACTCCTCTAAAGAAAATGGGGGGAAAAAAACCTCCATCTAAAAGTTGAACTTGAAGCTTTTTATTGTACAATTTACATAATTGTAAATTACAGTCTATTGTCCATTTACATCAAAGACATTGTAATACAAATGTATTTTAAGGTAGATACTCAGTTTCCTTCACTCTCTTCTAACAAGGACTTGGGATCCGGGGTTCAAAGATTAGGGGTAAATATTGATAAAGAAATTTACTGTTGACATGTAATAAAGTATATTATTGTTTATATAAGGTTTCTAAAGGAAGTTCTTTACAAAATAACAAATATGTCTGTAAAATCCATAGAACATTGGGTTTAAGAAGATTTCCATCTCAGAAGGGAGAACACCATATGAATTACATAAGTCAGTGTGACTGCAAATGCAAAAACCTAGAAGAGAAGAGAAGAGAAGAGAATTTAGCTTGGGAGTTTGGCCAGTCAAAGTCATGTGGTCCTGTTGTCATTTTCTAATTTTCTTCTGACTTTTCCTAACACTGACCTTTTCCCAGAACAACAGTCTTACTATCATTTTTTCTTGCCTTTGCTATTAATTTTCTGTCCCAGCACAGAAACATTCTCTGTTTAGCCCCTTCTCTCTTTTTACTTTAGTACAATCAGCTTTTGAGATACATCACAGGCACATTTATTGTATGCTGATTTTATACACACACACACACACACACACATCATCATCATCATCATCATCATCACAGCATAACTATCAGCCGATCCACCACACTTGGATGTTACTACTATTGCAAAGTATCAACAAGAGCTTCAAGCTATGAGGACTTGCTCTTCTAATGTCTGTGTAGGTTGTACATAGATCCGCTGTATCCATTTTGCTTTGCAGATGTCCTCTAAGATTGCAATATTAAATATTATTAACATTTAAAGATTAAGAACACTTCTACTGTACCAGATTCTCCATTTCCCAAAATCTCTGATTCCAGGTTCAAATGTTCCCCAAATTTATCCAGACTATTTGAATAGCTTCCACGATGATGCACATGGACACTTTTCTGTTTGACTTTCTACCCACACACTTGCTTTTGTAAGGATAAAATTAAAGGAGACCCTCAAGTAAATGGCCTTGAGATTTTAGAGAAAGTCTAATTTTAATAATTAACTCATAATAAAAAAAGCTGTATCGCAATAGCAAACCACTGATCACAAAGTTATATCGTCATCAGGGGGGTTATGTCTGACCCAGGACTGGAAAGTCCCTAAATCTATTGCCCAACCAATAACCTGAAGAGCAGAATTAAGTAGGTGTGACTATCCAACTGAAATTAATATAAATTTCTTTAGTTTTAGCTGGTCACACTTTGAGGATTTTATGAGATTTATAAATGTGAGAAATAAATGTTAAACTCAGCTGAGTGTCTTATAAGGAACCTTTATAATCTCTATTAATTGGGGTTCTCACTAGTACAATAAATAGATGAGGAATTTCAGGTTACATATAGTGAACTCCCTATACACATTCAATTGAAGGCATATGTTAGAGGTGCCACAATCCCTATGGAACCAGAATTTATTACCAGAGCCAAAGTTGTGGTTCCTAAAAGTATCATAAATTAATTAGCACCAATAAGGAACAAAGACAAAGGCCATGCACAACAGTAAAGACTTGTCATCACTCTTAACCTCAATGTTAACTCCTCATAAGAATCTGATTTTTGTTTACTAATGAAAATGCAAGGTCATGACTGTTATTACTGTAATAAATTATGTCCAGAACTATGTGTAACTGTATATAACAATCTGTCCTAAGATTTATATACTGCAATTCCTAATATAATATCTAATTCTTAATTGTTTTCCATAGTGACTTGTATTGTATTGTACTGTTATTGTATTTTTCAGAGAGTGAAGGAAGGAAAGAAGTTATCCTTGACTTTTGCTTTATACAATAATCCATTTATATTCTTGTAGTTGACAGATTCACCCACACATACCTTAAAAGTACCTGATTGTGTTCACATTCTTTTTCAGCCATTTTAGTTAAAGACATTTTCTAGCTATACAGTCTTTTTCTCTATAGCAGTGGTTCTCAACCTGTGGGTCGGGACCCCTTTGGGGGTCGAATGACCCTTTCACAGGGGTCGCCTAAGACCATCCGAAAACACATATTTTCAATGGTTTTAGGAATAATTTTATGGTTGGGGGTCACCACAACATGAGGAACTGTATTAAAGGGTCACGGCATTAGGAAGGTTGAGACCCACTGCTCTATAGGGTCACCTGTAGATAAGGATGACTTCAACACAGGATATACATAGATAGTTTTGTTTGGGATCTTGAATTAAGTGCCAATTACTCCCAAACCATGCCAAAAGGTGTTATATATTTGCAATAAACTTCAAATCACAGCCAAAAAACCAGCACTTCTTAAATCTCTAATGTCTATAATGTCATTTAGCCAATTTATTTTATAACTATATATGCCTATCATTTGAGGAGAACCATAATTCAGAGGCACAGCACATTCCATTCTCAGAAAGTTCCAGACTTAACCCTGAGAACTAATTATCCATGGAAAAAAACTGTAGGTAAGCAGATATTACTGAGATAAACACACAAATAGCTTCACTCATTATAAAACACTTTTTAAACAAAATTCTTCATTGGAAGCAGAGCTGTCATCTAGTCAGAGATATCTCAGTCTTATATCTGTTAGTCCATTAGCTGGATTTTCATATTAAGGTAAAAAAACAGCTCTGAAGCAGCACCCAAATATATGAGAAACTGGCAAGATGTTACTTCAAGACAGTAACTGTCTCGGCCATTTTATATTTTAATAATAAAATAAGAAATTGTTACCAAATTAATCAAAAAAGATTTGTACCCAAAAAGTTTTTACCCCAAAAAATAAACATTCCATTCACTTCCAATTTGTAAATTAAACCCAGTTCTCTTTCAGTTGCCCAGTGCATCTGGAAAGCAGCAGATTGAAGAATCCTGCCCTAATTAATAAGTCATTTCAATTTTAGTTGAAGGACATATACTCACCACAGCTGCTATATCTATTTGGTAATCCTTGAATTTGCCAAGAACATGCTTCATTTCTATTGTCGTGTAGGCTTGTACAACTGCTGCACTCAAATAGAAAAGTGATGCAATTACCTGGTAGAAAGCATCCTGGGAAAAAAGGACATGGGGAGGAAAAAAAAGTCTTAAGAACTCTGCAAATTCTGCTATTTATACGCAGCCACCAACATTCCCATCTCACCCTTGTGCCACTATAAGCATCTAATATGACAAGATGGTTCCGATTGCATTCCTTTTCAACAATGGCCATTTATAAAATGCTGTAACATCAGTAATGACTTTTCCTACTTGCGCCAAGCATGGCACAACAATACCACAGCCTCCTTTAGCTTATGCAACGTTCTCAAGTTGTTTTCTTCTATTCATTCATAAGCCACACTGAATCAGCTTCAATTCAACTCAAAAAAATGTTAAGAGGAATATTGTAGATGAATAACTAACTAGGCAAAAAGTGATAATAGGAGAAATTTTTTTTAGCCACTGTCTAAATTATTTCATTGATGGACTGCTAGCACATAATTGGTTTTAGTAAGCAGTGGTATACCGTATATACTCGCGTATAAGCCGAGTTTTTCAGCCCGTTTTTCAGGCTGAAAAACGCCCCCTAGGCTTATACACGGGTCACCAAAAAAATGACTTTTTCCCTGCAAGCTAGGAAACAGCGGGAGAACGGGGTTTGCTTACCCCACCCACTCCCAATCTATTGGGACTGCCTCCTGAGTTCCAGCTGATGGCTAGAGGAAAAAAAAAACTTTAAATTCTCGTGGGGGCTTCAAAGGCCCCCCCTACAGCTGATCAGGGTTAAAAGAAAACAAATGAGAAGATCGGTGCTGGCTGCAAAAAGGTGCCTGCTGCAAAGAGCACATTTTTTTTCTCCTTCTGCTGAAATCAAAAGCGAAACTAAAACAGCTTGTTGGCTTTGCTGTTTGCTAAGGCAAATTTCTTTTCTTTTTCCTCATCAAAAAAGGTTGGTGCAAACAATGGGAAATTTATGGCAAATGGCAAAAGAGGGGAGTTCAAGATTTTAAAACACAAAAGAAAAAAAAAGCTCTATTTAAATAGGGAATTGTAATAATTGAGATATTATTAATTGTATATTGTGTTGAAAGCAGAAATGGTTAAGTTGTGGTTTGGAAGAATATTGGGGGAAATTATTTTGTTTATTATTATTGGTAAATATAATTAATTGATTTGTAAGAAATTGGATTGCATGGAGATAATTGGAATATTCATGTTCATATTGATTAATATACAAAAAAGATAGTTATATAACTAATTGATTTATATTAAAATGTTGAATTTGTATTAAACAACTGTAATATTACATAATTAAGCAATGTGAGGATTGATATAAAAATAGATGACAATGGGAAGGGGTATAATATAGAATAGAAGTGAAAAATTGAATTTGATTAAGATTAGAGATGAGGATGAAGGGTAATATTGTTTTTTTAAAAAATAGATGAGGAATAAATATGGCAAAAAGGAAATATAGAAATTGTAAATTTAAGTGAAATGACTAAACACTGTTTAAATTTGTGAACCGGCCAAATATTCTGTTCAAAGAAAATACATTGTATGTTTGTATGTGTGTTTCTAATTATTGCTATTTATTCATATTTGTTCTCTTTTATTCTTTAAAGTTTAACAATTCATTCTTTATCTTAATATCTTTATATGTGTTTGGGGTTGGTTTTCTTCCCTTTCATCTTTTTTATTGTACAGCAATCTTTCTCCTCAAACCTACCACCTCTTTTCTTTCCTTCTTACTTTCTCTTCCCCCCCCCTCTTCTTCTCCTCCCTACTTCCTCTTCCTTTCTTCTTCTCCTCCTCTCTTCCTCCCTCTCCTTTTATGCACATGGACTCCTTTTATGCACATGGACTACCCAGAGGGCTGAAAATGTTATTTTTGACTGGTCCTCGCACTTGTGACCAGTCCTTGAACTTACGACTGTCCTCACATTTTACGTTTTGGCCCTATCTTGTCACCATGGTGAAGAGAAGCAGTTGTGAAATGAGTGACACCCTTTTTAAGAATGCTACAATGGGCATAAATGATGACCAGTCATAAGTGCGAAGACCGGTCAAAAGTGCGAGGACCTGTCAGAAATCACTTTTTTCAGCCCTTTGAGTAGTCCTTTTGTGCACATGGACTACTCAGAGGGCTGAAAAAGTTATTTTTGACTGGTCCTCACACTTGTGACCAGTCCTCGCACTTCTGACTGGTCCTCACACTTACGACCATCCTCACATTTATGCCCGTGCAGCATTCTTAAAACCATGTCACTCATTTCACAACTGTTTCTCTTCACCATGGTGACAAGATAGGGCAAAAACATAAAATGTGAGGACATTTCTGACAGGTCCTCGCACTTTTGACCAGTCTTTTTTTATTTTGAAATTTACCAGTAGCCGCTGCATTTTCCACCACTCACCCACCCACCCCCCCCGGCTTATATGCGAGTCAACAAGTTTTCCCAGTTTTGGGGGTAAAATTGGGGGGGTCGGCTTATATGCGGGTTGTCTTATACACGAGTATATACGGTAAATGGCCAAAGCATGGTGAGCTTGATTATGAGGATTTCAAGAGTTGTGCAAGTTTTCTTATTTTTTATTTTTTTTAATTTTATTTATTTGTCAAACATGTATAATATAACAGATATAAGTATAAACATGATTATGAATACAGGAAATGGATATTAATAAATGGGGACAGTGGGATAGGGACGGTAGGCACCAGGGGTGAAATCCAGCAGGTTCTGGAGAACCGGTAACAGAAATTTTGAGCAGTTCAGAGAATCGGTAGCAGAAATTTTGAGTAGTTTGGAGAATCAGCAAATACCACCTTTGGCTGGCCCCAGAGTGGGGTGGGAATGGAGATTTTGCAATATCCTTCCCCCAGAAGTGGGGAGTGAATGGGGATTTTGCAATATCCTTCCTCTGGAGTGGGGTGGGAATGGAGATTTTGCAGTATCCTTCCCCTGCCATGCTCACCAAGCCACACCACGCCCACCAAGCCATACCCATAGAACTGGTAGTAAAAAAAATTGGATTTCACTACTGGAAGACACACTGGTGCGCTTATGCACGTCCCTTACAGACCTGTTAGGAATGGGGTGAGGTCAACAGTAGACAGTCTAAGGTTAAAGTTATGGGGGATTGGGGATGTAACCACAGAGTCAGGTAGTGCATTCCAGGCATTGACCACTCTGTTGCTGAAGTTGTATTTTATGCAATCAAGTTTGGAGCGCTTTACCATAAGTCTGTCTCTATTGTGTGCTTGTGTATTATTGCGGTTGAAGCTGAAGTCATTGACAGGTAGGACATTGTAGGAGATAATTTTATGTACTACACTTAGGTCAGACCGAAGGCGGCGTAGTTCTAAATTATCTAAGTTGTCATTATTGAATAATGAAACTGAGGGGGGGAGTCATGGGAATATCCCCAAGGTTGAAGAATTGCATCCTAGCATATCTGAGGAAATTAAGTGAATCAAAGATTTGATCAATGCTTCATTTATTGACTTTGAAAATTCCTGGGCAACTTATGAAATATCAGATGAATGGAGAAGGAAAATATTGTCCCTCTAGTCAAAATTAGGAAAGAGGAGGATTCTTTGACTATTATAATGCTAATATTGATGTCTGGGGAGATTCTAGGAAAAAGCATAAAGTGATTGATCTATAACAGAATGTAATATAGATCTGATTAAAAACAAGTCTTGCTACACTAACATCTCATTCAATCAGGTAAATTCCTTAATAGATAGTGAAGTACCTGGACTAGTTTCTCAGCAAGGTTTTTTGGAAATGATTTGCCATTGTCTCCTTCCTGGGCCTAATTGAAAGTGACTAGCCCAAGGTCATACAAGTGGATTTGTATCACAGGCAAGACTAGAACCTCTGGTCTCGCAGTTCTTAGCCTAATGCCTTAATCACTACACCAAATTGGCTTTTGTAAACATTATATGACTTAATTGAGTATATAATAAGGGAAATATGTCCTAACGATTAAATGAATACATAGATCGTTCAAAAATCTTATGTAAAATGTGTCCATCAATGGTTCCAAATCAAACTGCAGAGATGTATCAAGCGCAGTGCCATAAGATTCACTCTTCAGTATTTGACAGACAAGAATGCATACCAATTTTTCAAATAAGACTGAATTTTGTGGGACAACTAATACAACAAAAATCAAAATCGTCCTTGATTAATTACAGAAATAGTTGAAAGAAATATTATGAAAGTTAACTAAGATCAATGTAAAGTCATGTACTTAGAAATCAATGACTTCACAGTGATGTTTTTGAAAATATTGAAATAGTAGTTAAGATAACATTCCAGAGATCAGTGAAACCAATTTATCTTTACTCAATGTTCTCGCTAGCCAAGAATTATAGTTACTAACATCTTCCCACATCTCAATGGTCAAAAAGATGACTGGTTATCAGTTCTTCTTAAATATGCACCTAACGAGAAATGACTTTATATTGTCAGTTATTTTAATTATTGTTAACTAGGAAGGAAATTCAGGATTATAAATCTAAATTTTCATGTGTATAATTTGGGACTCAAAAATTGTTAAACAATAATAATATTATAATTTGGTGGTATGAATGTTGCATATGATACATGAATGAGAACTGAAGAAGATAAGTGGAACTTATAAGGATGAATGAGCTGGATATATCCATGAAGTCCAAAGTTAGGATTTCTCACACATGCTGATCATAACAAGCTGTGATGAAGGGACAGAAATGACTAGACTGCCATCATCTGAAGCTATTTGCTTCAATACTTTGAGAATGCATCTTCCTTTTGTATAGCTCACCAGTTTTTCTGCATCATGTAAATTAAATTCAGGAGTGAGGAAGGATATGATGCATTGTTGTAAGATCTGGTAATTTGGAAAGAGATGAGATTCAACATATGCAATATTAGTCTCTCTGAAGTAAACTTACCAAAGCAACCCAAGCACTTTTTCCACCGTGA
This sequence comes from Ptyas mucosa, assembly GCA_012654045.1. Lineage (NCBI taxonomy): Eukaryota > Metazoa > Chordata > Lepidosauria > Squamata > Colubridae > Ptyas > Ptyas mucosa. The sequence goes on along the minus strand of WNWU01000018.1, from coordinate 12,600,599 downwards.
GCTCCACACAAATATAAGAGGAAAAGAAGTGTAGAAATTACAAAGCAAAACACTGAGACAAACATCACCCAGCCTTGACTTATTGCCATATAAACTTTGGTAGAAGCCACAAGGATCCATACCAGGCCACCAAAGACCTACAAGAAAATATATAAATAGTTTATCAGTAATAAATAACATGTTGACTAGATTTTCATAATGTGCTAGACTATGCTAAAACAGACAAGTTATAGAAATCCAGACATGGTATCTTTACAAGACTTAAACAGATTTAGAAGAATGCAGTTAATTTTTTTAAAAAATCATCAGCGACATCAGGGTTGTCTTTGACCTTGGGGGCCAGGGTGGGTGTGGGCCAGGGTAGGCATGGCCAGCTCAATGTCATTCATGTTGGGGGTGCCTGTGGTGGCCCGAGCACTCTGACAGCGAAAACAGGCTCCTGAGCTTCATTTTCAGCTGCAACAGCCTCCTGCAACTCTCTGCCAGTGAAAACAGCTAAGGACGGTCTAGTGCAGCCCTCCCAAGCTCCTTTTTAACTGGCAGAGACACCATGGGCTGGTCCTTTGCTATTTCCAGGGGGGCCCCATGGTCCTTGAGTTTGACATCCCTATCCTAGAGTACTGTAGTGTACAAGATTTCCACCATCCTGCTTTATCCTTATAATCAAACACTGAGAGTGATTACCTCAGTATCACTCTCTTGAATTCATAATGGAGTAAAACCTTTTTCTGATTTAGGTTTATATCAACCCCAATACCATACTGACCAGAATGTGGCTTGAAGTGTACAATAAAAGGCAGTTTTCTGTATCTCTGATTAATGTGGTACCTTTGGCAAAGAGTAACAGAATAAAAGAATAACAGAGTTGGAAGGCACCTTGGAGGTCTTCTACTCCAAACCCTCCTGGCAGGTTGGTGTCATCTGCAAATTTGATGAATTCCCCTTCTATTCCCTTGCCAAAATCAATGATGAAGATATTGAAGAGTACTGGGCCAAAGACAGAGCCTGGGGTACCCACTGCATATTTCCTCCATGTAGATGCAGTTCCATTGAGGATTACACATTGAGTGCAGTTAGTCAGCCAGTTATGAATCCATGTGGTGTCTGTCTAACCCATATTTTTCTATCGAAGTGCTGCAGGATCTTTGAAAGACATGATTCAATGGTTCTGAGAGCATGTCTGCCAATTTCTTCAGAACCATGGGGTGTAATCCATCTAGTCCTCATGATCTGAACTTGTCTAGAGTGGACAGCTGTTCTTGTTTATTTGACTTGCAGTTCTAGTCTGCATTTTACAGTATTGGGGGCGGAGTGGGTCAGACTGTTTTTTTTCCTTTTGTGTAAAGACAGATTAAAAAAATAAATTAATCAATTCTTCTTTCTCCTTGCTGTTCATCACCTTTTTGTCATTTTCTCCCATTAATGGATCAATTATTTCCTTGATTTTTTTCTGCTTTTTACATGTTGAAAGAAACAGGGGCGCAGTGGTTAGAGTGCAGTACTGCAGGCTTCTTTTGCTGACTGCCGGCTGCCTGCAATTTGGCAGTTCAAATCTCACTAAGCTCAAGGTTGACTCAGCCTTCCATCCTTCCAAAGTGGGTAAAATGAGGACCCAGATTGTTGGGGGCAATATGCTGACTCTGTAAACTGCTTAGAGAAGGTTGTAAAGCATTGTAAAGCGGTATATAAGTCTAAGTGCTATTGCTATTTTTTTTATTTTTGACTTTTGTCACAAGCCATAGTTCATTTTGAGGCTTAGTTTTCCCGAATTTATCTTTGCTGGTTCAAGCTATTTGCTGATATTCTGCCTTAGTTGTGTGCCCCTATTTCCACTTTTTATACTTGTCCTTTTTGTCTTTCAGTTTATTAGAGATATACTCTCTAGGATCCCAAACCAAGGTACATGACATGAAAAACTATAGCTTGATAGCACATTTTCCCTGATCATGAATGATGACAAAGTGTCTATCTGAAATCCCATCAGGGCAAGCTAAGTATGGTAGATGTCACTTACCACCAAAGGAAAAGCATTATGGATATATCCATATGTAAACACTGGTTCATCCATATATCAGTTTCCTTCAGGGATCTTGAAAGAACTTACTAATGAGTTACCAGTGTGATACAGTGTTTACCATCTTCTGCAACTATATTACTCTTGGCAGGATTGGGATTCTAGATGATGTTGAACCATTGACTCAGTTGGCACAAACTCATTTTCTTAGTTTCATATTTGCCATCCAGCACTTTGCTAACAGATATGTTCCCTTGAAGCTTGGGTTTGAGCCAGCATTTCTTTTCCCAGCTCTGACAATGTACAAATACCTTTGTAACTCTACTACTGATACTTACTTTATTGCTTTCTTTTTAGTATGTAATAGATTTGTAATAATTTAATAATATTAAAGCCTAAATATGGCAGATTTGTACCCTCCGTTTCCCATCAGACACCTTGCTACAACTCACTACTGATAGAGCTATAGTTTCCAAGAGAACTAATAAGGTACCACATTGGTATGTTGTTTACATTTTCCTTTCATAACAAAGGCACAAGGGCCCTAGTTATCAGTTGCAATTGAATCACAAGTGTGAGATGGGTGACTATATAAATTTAATAAAGAAATGCAATCAATTGTTACACAGTAATTTTGCATGGACTGCCAAAGCAGACACAGGCTTTGTTCACACAACACCCAACTCTGGTTATACGGTAATTAAATCTCTTTTCCAACCCTCAGGGTAACTATAGCAGTCAGCTATAATTCAACCCTTCCCAAGAAAGGAAGGGCTTTGGCTCAGAACACCTTGCATTTTTGTCATGGGCAGATACACAATATTTCATAGTTTATAAACATTTAATTTAATTTAATTTAATTTCAGATTTATATACCGCCCTTCTCCCTGAGGACTCAAGGCGGTGTACAGCCAAAATAAAAAAAACATAGAATACAAACATTAAAAACAATTAAGAATATATATAAGTTTGGCCCCATACATTAAAAAGTGACTAACCAATTAAAACATTTAAAATTATTTTTTAAGCCAACCCGGCTTGCTGAAAAAGATAGGCTTTGAGGGCACGGCAGAAGGCACCGAGATCATGGATTCTCCTTATCTCTGGGGGCAATTGATTCCAGAGGGTAGGTGCCCCCACAGAGAAGGCTGTCCCCCTGGGGGTCACCAGCCTACATTGTTTGGCTGATGGCACCCTGAGGAGGCCCTCTCTGTGGTCGATGGGAGGTCATCGGTAGCAGCAGGCGGTCTCGAAGATAGGGAAAATGTCTCGAACATTCGGTCTCGAACATTCCCTATCAAATAGCTACTTTGCCACTGCATCAATCTTCCCTTACCCAATTCATTGTGTTTATTGCTTACAAGGTCTTCTACTTTGCATTAGTGTTCGTCAGACAGCAAACAACAGAGAAGCAACCAGTGACAGGCAGTTTTAAGATAGGAAAATAGGCTGCATGTACTTAGCTATCACATGCTTTATTTGAATCTGCTTGGTTGAACTTTGACAACCATGATTTGGGACTTTTAAAATATTATGAGAACCCAGCCAACTGTGATTCAGTAAATCCTTTTAAACAAATTATGGCTTCATATGGTTTGTCAATTGGACAATACTTTATCAGGTCCCCACTTGGGACAGCTTCCTTATTCCTTGGTTTCCCAGCCTTGAAAACATTTTCATTTGCCCTTCTCAGCTAATTTTGGTTGCTCAGCTAGTAGTATGGGTTCTTTCAAATCTTCTTGCTTGCATACATGGATAGAAATTCCTCTTAAAGCACAAACACGTGGCTGAAACTCTTCCTTCTAGGGGCAACTGTGACAGACAAGCAATTCTGAATCCAATAAAGGTTCTTGCTCATACCAGATTTTAAAACAGATTAACAGAGTTGGAAAGGACCTTATAGGTCATCTAGTCCAACCCCCCGCTCAAGCAGGACACTCTACACCAGTGATGGCTAATCTTTTCCAGACCGAGTGCCCCCCTTACTCCCATCCACCCCCACGCATGTGTGGCAGAGACCTGAAGACAGCTGGCCAGCAGGAGGTGCGCGCACATGCGCAGTGGAGCTGAACTGGGGCAACAGCTCACACGCCATCAGAGAGGGCACTGCGTGCCACTTCTGGCACACGTGCCATAGGTTTGCCATCATGGCCCTACACCATTTCTGACAAATGGCAGTCCAATCTTTTCTTGAAAGTCTCAAGTGACAAAAGCTCCCACAACTTCTGAAGGAAAGCTGTTTCATTGGTTGATTGCTTTCACTGTCAGAAAGTTCTTCCTCATTTCTAGGTTGAATCTCTCCTTGGTCAATTTCCATCCATTATTCCTTGTCTGGCCTTTAGGTGCTTTGGAAAATAGCTTGACCCCCCTCCTCTCTGTGGCAGCCCCTCAAATATTGGAACACTGCTATCATGTCTCCCCTGGTCCTTCTCTTCACTAAACTAGCCATGCCCAGTTCACGTAACCATTCTTCACATGTTTTAGTCTCCAGTCCCCTAATCATCTTTGTTGCTCTCCTCTGTACTTTTTCTAGAGTCTCAACATCTTTTTTAAAGTGTGGTGACCAAAACTGGATGTAGTACTCTAGGTGTGGTCTTACTAGGGTGTTATAGAGTGGTATTAGTACCTCACTTGATCTTGGTTGTATCCCTCTGTTAATGCAATTTAGGATTGCATTGACTTTTTTGGCTGCCGCTGGCTCATATTTAGCTGGTTGTTCACTTGGAGATCCCTCTCACAGTCACTGCTATTAAACCTGGTTTCACCCAGTTTATATGTGTGCTTTTTCTTTTTCTTACCTAAGTGTAGGACTTTACTTTCCTCTAAGCTGAATTTCATTTTGTTAGATAAGGCCCAGTGTTCAAGTCTGTCAAGATCCATCTGGGTCTTGAGCCTATCTTCTAAGATGTTAGCTATTCCTGCCAGCTTAGTATCATCTGCAAATTTATCAAAAATATCAGTTAGAACCAAAACTCTACCGTTAAGAACCAGAGCCAATGAGGCTGATTAGATACTATATCCTCTTCCACCTCCCTTAGGTTTACATTTTAATAATTTACTCTGCAATTATCTGGTAAATTGTTCTGTTGGGCTGACTGTAATTTGATTTGGGGAAGATTTCTATCAGCGTGCAGGAATTTATCACCCGAGCATTTTGTGAAGACAGAATAGGGAGAGAAAATTCCACTTAAATTTTCTCATCTTGAATTACTCATAGTAAGGGCACTAAATATACAGCATTGCTATTTTTCTGACTTGTGATTTCTATCCTGCTTCAACTGGGCCAAATCTAAGCAACTTAAAAAGGCATGCAAAACAAAGAAGCAATATAGTTTAAACCATCATCATACACACATTTTCCCTAAATTCTGTACTACTTTTTACTCTGAAAACAAGACTTCAACATTATCAAAAATAATTATTGTCTACACTATATAATAAACAAGAATGGTACATGGGAACTTTGAAAAGATTGTTCTCTAGGTAAAATGCATGTTTCTCCTGACATCTCTCCCAGCTAACAATTCCAATTCTAATATAAATAATCCCTGTAGAAATTTACCCATAATTTGGATTTCCCTGGACAACATACATCGGAAAAGGAAGTTGTGACTGAAAACACATATTTTGTCTGTAGTCTGTGTCATGGCTCTTTTCACTTGAGCTATCATAAGTAGATTAATTTGAATGGAGAACTACAGATGATCCAAGACAATGCATGGATATTTATATTCACTTGGAGGAAATCAATAAGAGTAGGCAATTATGCAGTAGGTGAGAAAATTTGATTACTGTAGCCCCAATACATCTAAAGGCAACAGCTTTAGAAAAGGCTGCACTGTATGCCCACATTCCAGACACCACCTCTCTCCTAGGAAGAAATATTTTCAGTTCCAGGAGCTCCATTTGTTTGTGGAGAAACAGAAAATGGTGATGCCCAAGTGAGGCCAAGTAAAGTAGCCCCAGGTAATGCAGGTTTTAAGGTTTTTTTCCCAGGTGGAATTATTTGTTTTAAAGCAACACAATAACAAAACATTATTAGCACTGCTAACATGTACTGTTTAGTTTCCTTGTACAAATTATAATAACCGAATCTTGAGGTTTCTGATCCATTGTTTGAAGGACAAATAAGGGCTCTGCCACAAAAGAGCTTTCTATTGCTTCAGAAGCAGTGGTGGGTTTCTACTGGTTCGCCCCAATTCGGGTGAACCGGTAGTGGTGGCAGCGGAAGCCTCCGCCTACCCATCGGGACATCATCACGGATGCATTTGCACGTGCATGTGCAAAAGGTTCTGCGCATGCAGAGAAGCACCGTGCATGAGTGAAGCGCTCGCACGCTCCCAGTTCCGAACCGGTAGCGAAGGTAAGAGGAACGCACTACTGTTTAGAAGCAACTCTTGACCTGGATGCTCTTATGATATGAGATAGAGATACTGTAGATGAGAGGGGAGAGGGGGAGAGGGAGGGGGGAGGGAGGGAGGGAGAGACAGAGACAGACAGTGACAGAGAGTAGGAGGGAAAACGAGAGGCAGAGAGATGATCAGATAGATAGATAGATAGATAGATAGATAGATAGATAGATAGATAGATAGATAGATAGATAGAGGCAGGCAGGTAGGCAGGCACGCAGGCAGGCTGTCTTTGGAAGCCAGAGCATTTTTAGTATGGCTCAGTTACAACTCCTCTACAAGCAGAGCAAGGGTTTTTCCTTCTTTGCAATATCATGAAGTTGATGAGTGACTTGTTTTCCCAGGGATGCACTCTTGTCGGACAAAACCGGCTGAATCCCACCTCTTGGTAGTGGCTAAGGAGATTTTGTAAATCCAAGAGCTGCAGCAGTTCAGGGACCAAACATCTATTATATTCTATCCTAATAGCTGCACTCTACCAATGGGTAGCTATTCCCAGCAATTAGAGGTCAACGGAAGTGAAGAATATTGTTCTGAATTGTTGGAGAAGAAATGGAAGGGGAAAATCATTGACAGTGCCCTATAACTGTGGGTAGAGTTACTTGCAGAAGTGCAGCAAACATTTCCACTGCTCATGTTCTAATCATTATTTCACTTAATTCCACTTCTCCAGATGGCAAGAAGTTCTAGGAGCAAAGATTCGCTGGATGGTGAAAGATTACCAAGTTCTTTGTACCAAGTACAAAACTGGTGTTTTGTAATATTTGCATTTATTTGCACATATGCAGGTTGAACACTGAAAGATGAACAACTTAAATATTTTAAAAGGCAGGGGTACCAGAAGACGTCAGCAATTTCAAATCTGCCACACTAAGATGTCTATGAGTCCAAATTTGTCTTTTCTTTTTTTATACTTAAGCTGTTGGTTATGCAATTTCCCTGCTTGGTTTGCAGAAAACAATGTCTTCTCATTTGTAAATTTGTGTTGCTTCCTACACCTGATGCACAAAAAAAAAAAGAGGCAATGCTTCAGTTGTGCAATTTCTCTGCCCCACAGACACTTCTGGTGAAGGGGAAATTCTAGGAGTACAAATTAGGACAAGGAAAGTCCAAACATGCAGAGCCAGCTTGTCGTTGTTTTGCTTCTAACCAATGAAGCCAAGTTTTCCACTTCCACTGAGCACGGCATTATAGCTAAAAATTCTTACTGAAATGCATAAACTGTATGTAATATCCAAAGCTGTAGCTTTACAGTATATTGTGAAAAAAAGGGCACAATCTGTGAGCATCTTAATTCAGCCAGTAGTTGTGTTTGCAGGACATACATACTGTATTCATACATAACTGAACTCAAGTCAATTTTCTGTGTCTACACAACAGGATGATCTATCAGCTCACCACGGGAGCCTGAATTTCCACAGCACATTATCCTAAAACCACTGGCTTCTGGTTCAGTATACCATAATGGAAGTTCCACACTGTGAATCCAAATTTCAGAAAGTCCTGGTAAGTAGGTTACAAGGCTGAGCACTACAGTATTTGGGAATGAGGAGAGACCCACTCAGCAGGTCCTATATTTCAAAACTGGGATATTAGAGAATGACAGAAATGTTTCAAAAAGGGCTCTCCCTTTCTCTGAACAATGTCAAAGAGCATGGTTGCTGTGCTTGCAGAATAGGCCAAAGACTTTTTTTCCCCTCCCATCTCAGACCTCAAATGGCATCTACAGTCCCTTTTTTTTTTTTAACAGATGACCCCCCATTATGGCTTGGCCTTGGAACCTATCCCAGGACTTAACTGCAACCAAACTCTACTGTTAGTCAAGAAGAAGTTCTGACTTCATGCACAAACTGGATTCCTCTGTCGCGTCGTACAATTTGCAATGTGGTGGGACAAGAATAACTGCTGCTGAATACAAGATTGGCTTTCTGAGATACAGTAAAAGAGGTTGTTTTAAAATATTTGTTGCAGGGTGTGTCACCAGATTGTGCAATTCCTTTTGACCAGCTCCTGCTCAATGCTTAACAGCGGCTCGCTAGCTTTCCTTAGATAGGGGTAGAAATCCCAGCTTACATCTGTTAATTCATTTGAGTTATTCTACCACCATCTCCTAAACATTTTGGAAGGGTACATGCAGGATAGAATTATATACTTAAGACAGGGGTGTCAAACTTGTGCGGTTACAGCAGTGTTGTATTGGGATTTTTTTCCCCTTTGCTAAACTGGGCGGGGATGGGGCCAGCACATGATGCATCCGGCCCATGGGCCATGAGTTTGACATCCCTGCCTTAAGACAAACAAGAGATTTCCAGCTAACTGTAAATGCTAAAATGTAGGAGAGTGCAGGAATGAAAACTGAATGCAAGGTGACACTCTTCGCCAAGTTATATTGTTGCCCACTTTTTTCCAGCTAACTCTAAACTTAGAGAAAATGTTTCCTAGACCCCCTTCTTCCACTAGCATCTCACCTAACGTCCCCTATTGAAGTACTATCCATCCATCCTTGAGTTAGTAAAAAATAATGACACCAGTTTGAAACATTTTGTTCCTCATTACTGATCTTTATCCTACTTCAGGTCACTGGAGTTACCTAACTTCCTTCCAAGATAATGAGTAACAAATCCTAACACAGAGGCCCCCCAACCTTTTGGGCACTAGGGACTGGTTCTATGGAGAGAGTTTTTTCTGCAGACCAGAGGGGGTGTGGTTTCCTGTGCTGCCTGCATCCCATGGATCAGTGGTGAAATTTAGTCGGATCTATCCGGATTGTGCAATCTGGTAGGGCTGGCGATGGGAGGCTCTGCCCACCCACCCAGACATCATCACATCCTGTTTTTGACCTCTGCGCATGTGCAGAAGGCTCTGCGCATGTGTGGAGGAGGTGCACCTGAGTGTAGCAAGCGTGCATACGTGCACTCACATTTGCGGTCCAGTAGCTAAGGTAAGTGCATTTCACCCCTGCCATGGATGCTGCTTCACTTGTTTGCGCAGCCTGGTTTCTAGCATGCCATGGACCTGTGCTGGTCCTCAGACCAAGGGTTGGGGATCTCTTCCCTAACAGATTTATATAAAACTTGTGGCTGTCTGTTTAGTCTGCCATGTTAATCTGTCTGATTAAAAACGTAACTCAGAATACTGTTGGAACTGTTTCATTGACATGCGCTGGGGATGAAATGAAGACAAGACTGCAGGTACAATCAGCAAAATATGTTTATAAGGCATGTTTATGCTGCAATTAGTTGTAAGTGGGGAAAGGCCATTAAAGAAGTCTTGAGAGTTTTAAGAAGCTCAGCTGGTGCATCAAATTCAATCAATATCCTGTTTCTTACTATGGTTAGCCAGATATCTTTTTTTTTTGCAAAAAAAAAACCAAATTCTTTTTATTTTTCCAACACACAAATTACATCTTTTTGGAACAGAGCCCTGATCTGGTCATCAATTTATACAGGGTTTTTTTCCATCTTTAACAAAATTTTATTGCCATAACACTTATTTCTTAATCTTAACTCACCTATCTCAACTAATACCATATTTAAAAAATTAAGTCAAATTTACTTAATCAAAACAATTACCCTTCTATTAACCCCCTTAAATCTTAATTCAGTTAATACTTTATAGTACATTTCACAATTCTTACCTTAACTCCTCACTATTAACAATACTTAATCTTAAATCACCTATCTCCCCTATTACCATCTTATAAAAAAGTTTACTCTTATTTATTTAATCAAAACAATTACCCTTCTAATAATCCATTTTAAATCTCAATTCAATTAATACCTCATACTACATTTCATAATTCTTAGCCTAAATCCACACTATTAAGAATACAGGTCAAACATGTTTATGTTTCAAAATCTTATTTCCCTTTCTAAAACTTCCCCACATTTTTTACTTCGTATAATGCTCAATAAATCTTTATTTCCTTATTACTTCACCAAATTTAGATCCTATCCCTAATCCCCAAAATATAGCAATTTAACATTGAAACATAGTTCTTAATTCAAATAAGACTACAATACAATTTTCCAATTATTTCCCACAATTCTATCTCTTTAACCATATACCAATTGTATAAAAACCAGTTTGAGTAATTCTTATTTGTAATTCATAGACCTATATTATTTCAATCTTCTTTTCTTTTTTGCTTAGATAAATATATTATCAAAAATATTGAAAATATTAAAATATTAAAGTTATTGAAAATATTCAAATTATTGCAATTGTTATAGGTATTTAAACAATATCCCAGTTTTTATAGTCATCAATTATTCTCAAGTAATACCATGTAACATCTTAATAAAAATTGATTCATTATGTCCATGTTAGCCAGATATCTTTGAGACTTCTGTAGGCTGGGAACTAGTGTGCAAAAGCTGAGCGACACTATCACACCTTGCAGTAGCAGATTCTATTGTTCTAACTATTCATTTCCTAAAAGGACACCATTTGGAGTCCACGGACTATACTTGGCCTTTGGTTAATAAGCTGAATGCTACATTCCAAAAAGTTGCTATATACAGCATAAAAAGTTAACGGGATTTAGACAAAATCCAACATTGATTTGATGTAAATATGATTACATAATATTACTTAAATGCAATAAAATAATCACATATTTTATAACTTATTCTTATTTCACATTGAAAATTACAATTTGGACACGCTTATGGAGGGATTAGAGCAGGGGTGAAATGCTCCCGGTTCGGACCGGATCACCCGATCCGGTAGTGATGACGGCAGGTGGTTCAGAGAACCAGTAGCAAAAATCCCTGTGCTCTCCCCCATGCCCAGCTGAGCCATGCGATCATCAGAGGCGGTTTTTTTACAACCTCTTCGGCTGAAAAAATGCTTTTAAAAGTTTTTTAAAAAGCCTCTGATGATCGCACGGTTCAGCTGGGATCATCAGAGGCTTTTAAAAGCATTTTTTCTACAGTCTCTTCAGCCAAAGAGGTTGTAGGGGGAAAAAATGCCTTTAAACGCCTCTGATGATCCCAGCTGAGTTGTCTGATCGTCAGAAGCTTCTAAAAGCATTCTTTTCTGCAACCTCTTAAGGTTGTAGAAAAAATGGTTTTTGAAAGAAAAAAAAAAAGTTGGCCACACTCACCCAGTCACATTACCTCCCCCATCAAGCCACGTCCACAGAACCGGTAGTAACAAATTTTAGATTTCACACCTGGATTAGAGACTATATCCAAACACTTAGTTGCCTTGGCACTACAGAGCGCACATAAATACCCCATTTTATGCTGTTTTGTAAATTCTTTACTTCCTTGAACTATTTATAACCATTACTTCAAGGTCCCTTCCTGTCTAGTCATCTCCAGCTCAGAAGTCTTCATGTGTGTATAATTCCCCCCCCATGTGCTCACTTTACATTTCTTATGCCAGTAGTCCTCAACTTACAACAGTTCATTTAGTGACCGTTCAAAGTTACATCATTGAAAAAAGTGAGCATTTTACACACTTACAACCGTTGCAGCATCCTCGGGGTCATGTGATCAAAATTCATACGCTTGACAACTGACTCATACTTATGACAGTTGCAGTGCCCCAGGGTCACGTCATCACCTTTTGCGATATTCTGACAAGCAAAGTCAATGGGGAAGCAGATTCACTTAACATATTATTAACTGCAGGTAATTCATTTAATAGCTATGGCAAAAAAAAATCATAAAATGGGGTAAAACTCACTTAACAAATATCTCACTTAGCAACTGAAATGTTAGGCTCAATTGAGGCCTCATAAGTCAAGGACTATGTCAGAGTTCCAACCAATGCTGTAATTAAAACATGAATCTCAAGCCGAGGTTCAAAAGAAATCCAGTTATTTATTAGGAGCATCATGTTGGCACATACCAAGTGAAGTCAACTCTGACTTCATTTAATTTGCACCTTGGCTCTGACCCTGTTTGATGACACAAGGTGTGTCATCAGTCACATTCCCCAATGAAGCAATTTCACGGGTTGTAGAAGTCACTCCCTCCGGCCACTGTGGATCTCCATGGTGATGGCCTTGACATTTGCTGGCTGGAATGTGCTTTGTTTTGACTGAGGTGCAAACTCCTTGATACAGCTGTGAGGCTCAATTTCCCATTCCGCTGCCTATGGCAACTCAAGAGCAGGTCGGGAAGGCTTCACTAGTTGACAGACTACCTGTACTGAACTCTGTTGGCCATTTTACTACCATCCTTCCATTCTGAGAGATGCTGTTGGAACCCCTCACTGTCCCCTTTTACCCTTCCAAAGAATTTATTAACAGTAACAAACTTGACTACTTCAGCTGTCACTCATACTTTTATCCTATAGTGTAAAACAGCACCAAGGCTATCCACATAGGTTTTCTTGCCTGAACAAGGTTCAATCAATCTACATCTTGGCCATGGAGAACCATGAAATCATTTAGTGGTGGCGAATACAGAAAAATAGCAAGATGATTAAGATCAACGTTGGCCTATGTATCTTTGCCCATATAAGTGTAAGAATACAGGATTCTTGAGATATTCAAGTCATCTGAAAAACAAGGATCTCTTTTAGAACAGGTTTTCTGAAGAAGAGGGATTTCAAATCATGCATCCAGCATCCTTCATATCCGCAATGGTATCTTCCAGGTATATTTTATTGCAACTCTTTCTTTCCTTACCAGGTGCATTTCAGATGCATTGAAATAATAATTCTATAATTCCCAACCAGCATGAGTCATTGGATATTCTAGATGGGAATTCAGGGAGCCATTGTCTCAACACATCCAGAGGGCAGCAGGTTTGAAAAGACACAACTTGCTTTACCCTAATGCCATATTCCACCTTATGAATATTATGAAGGATATTGGATATCCCAAAGTCAAAGACGATGGCAATCAATATTTCTCAAGTGGCCATGTGAATTTTAAAAGGGCAGATACAGACAGAAGAGGAGGAGAGGGAGAAGGAGGAGAGAGAGCTTTCCAGATTAATAGACTAGACTTTGCAGATTCATGGCATAGAACAGTGTTTCTCAACCTTGGAAGCTTGAAGATGGGTGGACTTCAATTCCCAGAATCCCCCAGCCAGTGCTGCTGGCTGGGGGATCCTGGGAGTTGAAGTCCACCCATCTTCAAGCTACCAAGGTTGAGAAACACTGGCATAGAAGCATGCCTCTACAACAGGGCTGTCAAACTCCCAGCCCACGGGGTGGATGCATCACGTGCTGGCCATGCCCATGCCCAGTTTAACAAAGGGGGGGAAGTTCCAATACGTCACATGACACTGCCGTGACGATGTGAGTTTGGCACCCTTGCTCTACATTCTTCTTAGCTGTTCTACAAACGCTCTCAATAAAGTTTGGTCTTTTTTTTTTTTTAAGACAGCCTGCATTAGTCTATTGCAGACTACCTGGTTTAACAGGTTTCTAGCAGCTGCTCCACACAAAAATGAAATGGGCCATTAATTCTTCCCCTTTTTTCCAGCACTGGAGCCATAGGTCTGCCTCCCCTCCCACACTGGTTTTGCACCACCCTGTTTTTTATCTTTGCTCACTATCAGGTTTTGTGCTATTGTATCAGGTGGGTGGGAAGCCAATTTTAAACAACCGAACTATGTACCCATTCTCTAATCTTTCACTGAGTGGGCACCACCTCTATAAGTCTTACTATTTGCTATTTCCCCATGCCTGCAGTTTATTATCAGTTTGTTTAATGGTGAAAATAAAGGGTGCGCTGGGATCTTGGGCTTTCGCAACAAGTACACACTGTGGCACCCCTTCCCTGCTACCCTTAAGCTTTTGGGATAGGTATATTTGCCCAAACACATCAACTGTTGGGGGAAAGTAATGTTAGAGTACATTGCTTTTATGAACAGCAGCTTCTAAACTACACTCAGGCAACATACTCATTGCTCATTTCAAAGTGATAGCGCTCCCATTAAGAAAGTATCCCATAATGATTCCCATTGGGAGTAATAAACTATAAGGAGTCAGTCCAGAAAATTTCTTCATGGTGGCCAAGCATGGAAGCCTTCAGGTATCAAACCAAGGCCAGAGCACTGTCCCACTTTGTCCCTTAGTACCTGATATTGAGAGAGATGGTACTTCTCCTTCTGGAGTCAGGATGTCAGTAGCAGAGACAGAATACTTCTATTTTGTAATCTCCCTTTGAATCCTGTAACAGTACATCTTTTAACTGTTCCCGTCCTTCCTTTCTCAAACACTTATCTTCTGCTGCAAATGAAGGAACTCCAATGGAATACATTTCTGCAACCCAGTCCTTATACACTGTTAACTTTTCTGTTGTTTGATCTTTTCTGTTGTTTGAGTCATTTAAATAATAAAAAAAAATAACTCTTTTCTTGAGAGACAGACAGAAATGGACAAAGGGGGGAAACCTCTGATAAAACAGGTTAAAGTTGGCTTGTAAAAACCTATGTTATAATCAGATAAGTTTTAAAGTCCCACATACATTTGTTTCCAAGAATGATAAAAGTTCCTCCACACACTCTGCTTGCCTTCACCGAAAAATATCACTAATCTTCTGTTGAGGGCATACATGCTATTTCCCTCCTAGGTGGCCCATCCTAAAGGCAATTTCCATCCATAATTTCTTGCTCTGTTACAAAAACAGTGTTTTTTAATTTCTATCAGCACTAGCCATTCTAAATGGCTAGGCTTCAATGAACTGTCCCAAAATAAGCTGGCCTGTCTTACTGGCCACCTGAAGCTACCGCAGGCACGTTCCCTGCTCTGGCAACTGGCCACTTGTTTTCAGAGCTGCGCATCTGTTAGCAGGAGTCCCTCACTGTACCAAAGATCTCTGTTACCTCTCTTGCCAATCTAGACAAGGTGGGAAATATGGGGAGAGAAGGAAAGGAACTGGATGTTTTGATTGCCAGTTCTCCCAGCACCACAAAGACTCTCTTCTTCCCTCAATATAATACCTTATGCTACCAGACTTGAAATTTTGGGCTTAGACAACTTAGAACTTCGCCATCTTCAGTCCGACCTAAGCATAGTACATAAAATTATCTGCTACAATGTCCTACCTGTCAATGAATACTTCAGTTTCAACCACAACAATACATGAGCACACAATAGATACCATAGAAACTTACGGTAAACTGCTCCAAACTTGATTGCAGAAAATACAATTTCAGTAACAGAGTGGTCAATGCCTGGAATGCACTACCTGACTCTGTGGTTTCTTTCCCAAACCCCCAAAACTTTACCCTTAGACTGTCTACTGCTAACCTCACCACAGAGGTGAAATGCTCCCGGTTCAGAATAGCGATGGTGGCAGGTGGTTTGGAGAACTGGTAGCAAAAATCACTGCCTCCCCCGCATGCCCAGCTGAGCCACACGATCATCAGAGGCTTTTTTTTTTCCTTTTAAAAGCATTTTTATACAATCTCTTTGGCTGAAAAAATGCTTTTAAAAGTAAAAAAAAAAAGCCTCTGATGATCGTGCGGCTCAGCTGGGATCATCAGAGGCTTTTAAAAGCATTTTTTCTGCAACCTCTTCAGCCGAAGAGGCTGTAGGAAAAAATGCTTTTAAAAGGCTCTGACAATCCCAGCTGAGTTGCCTGATCTTCAGAGGCTTTTAAAAGCATTTTTTTACAACCTCTTCAGCCGAAGAGGCTGTAGAAAAAAATGCTTTTAAAAGCCTCTGATGATCCCAGCTGAGCTGCACAATCATCAGAGGCTTTTAAAAGCATTTTTTTCTTCAATCTCTTCAGCCAAAGAGGTTGTAGAAATAATGCTTTTAAAAGAAAAAAAAGCCTCTGACGATCAGACAACTCAGCTGGGATCGTCAGAGCCTTTTAAAAGCATTTTTTTACAACCTCTTCGTAGAAAAAATGCTTTTAAAAGTAAAAAAAAAAGTTGGCCACACCCACCCAGTCACATTACCCCAACCACCAAGCCATGCCCACAGAACCGGTAGTAACAAATTTTACATTTCACCACTGCCTCACCCCATTCCTAAGAAGTTTTTAAGGGGCATGCATAAGTGCACTAGAGCGCCTATGGTCCCTGTCCTAATGTTCCCTTTTATTCGTATCCATTTCATGTATCCATAATCATGTTTATACTTATATCTGTTATCTGATACATGCTTGAAGAAAATAAATAAATAAGAAATAAATGAAGTGCAGAAGGGGAATGCAGGTTTTCTGCTGTCAATTCTTCAATCTTTGTGGTGTTACAAAACTGGTAGTTAAAGGAGGAATTCCCCACTCTCACTCTTCCCTCAACACACAAACTTCTGATGTAGACAGATTCTCTGTCCAGGCAGAATAAAGGCTGGAAATGCAGCTATGGCTTCTTTAAGGCAGCATAGTATTTTTGTCTATTTCTTTACGTCAGATGAGATTATTATGCTGTCTTGTGAAAGAGCTTAGTTTGTATCATAAGGCTCAGAAATTTAAGTACAAATCAGGAAATTCCTGTTTCAAATAACACCTCTGCCGAACCCTCACAAGGTACAGCTAAGTAAGCCAGTCCTTAGAATATGGAGGATAATTCCCATTTAAACTAAAATAGCAAAGTCCCTAGGAGGTACCACAAAAGGCTGTGATTTAAAAATATACATAATTTTTGAATTTTGTACATTATGCTAATGCTCACCATAGTCAGAATTTTTACACACTGTAACCTGGCCTCCAATTTAGCTGTATTGCTACTGTTATAAATGTTGGAAAAAGAGAATTGTGTATGTCAGAGGTCTATGGAGATTCTCAGTCATCCAGCTCATGGTGATCCCAAAGGTGTTTTTCAAAAGGCAACTAAATTTTCTTGGGTTTTTTTTTTTTTTCCTTGAAGATGTTTTGCTTCTCATTCTTGGATGAGAAATAAAACGTCTTCAAGGGAAAAAAACCCAAGAAAGTCCAGTTGCCTTTTGAAAAGCACCTTTAGGACAGTGTAGGTTAGAAGTAAATTGAATTGTGTTGTTTTCATGTTTGTTTGTTTGTTGGTTGGTTTGTTTTTGTGGAATGGATTCCCTGAGATCTGAAAATTAGAGGGTATAAAGGCTGCCTTAGAGAGTCAAGAAAGTTGCAGACAGATCAAGACCATTATGGGAAAATAAAATAGCAGATAATATGTCATCATTCAACTTAGTCTGCTGTGTTATCCAAATACTATTTTTGAAGAAGGAATTAATCTGAATTCAAGTTGGAGAAATTTCTTGCTTCTCAAAAAAATTTGAGTTTGGAAAGGGGAGTAATCTTGCTACATTCATTAGATGTGATTCAAAAGACGATCAACTCCATTTTATATATCAACTTTCCCCATCATATCATTTTCCACATCTTGGGACCACAGATTCCAAACCTCTCCCCCCTCATATATTTAATAAAGTCCTATTAATTCTAATCTCAACACATCTGGAAGGAACCAGGTTAGGAACTGATAACATGGAGCTGTGACTGATCTGGTGTAGATTGTTATTCACATATTTTAATCTTTCAGTAGGTATTATTGTGTGAAAATGGATATAACTTTGCTGCTTCAGTATTCATAGTCTATTCAGAAGTCTCTTATTTGCTTACATATCCACAATATTTTATAGGCAAATACAAAGTCTTCCATTTGCTTTTAAAAAGCTATTAAAACAGATTTATAGGATTCCCAGATTACTGGGAACAGATCACTGTTGGTTTGTTTTTCCCTCCATAAACATACCATAAATTTTACTTTCATATTTGGATTTCTCACGCATCATTGTATTTGTTTTTTAAAAATGCAATCACATCTGTTCCACGAAATGTTTCTTACATGTAGCAATAATTTTAAAAATGATGATTTAAAAATGCAATCCTATCTATTGCTCGTGCAATCTGTTCCTTTCAAGAGTCAAAGAACAAGAGATGCTGCTATTCCTGTTGTATAGCAATACAAAAGACTGACTATTTCAGCAGAAGTATAAAACATGTCGCGATTTAGGCAACTTGAACTCTCTCCCCTCCCAAAAAAACCCAGGCATGCAGTACAAGCTATATTTGACTTCCCCAACCACCCCCTTACTATTCTTCTTGACCAAGAACTGGATTTAGTATAAGCATAACAGCTTGCTAGACTTCAGGCTCCCAAGAACTTTAGAGACCATCAAAATATTTTCGTTGTACAGGATTAACTTGACTTCTAAGCTAGGAATTGGTAGAAATCTTATAGGCCTGGCACAGCTATATTGGTTGATTATTTATTTATTTATTGAATTCTATAGGGATTATTGAATTCATACGGCCATCCAACTCAAACAGTGTGATTCTGAGCAGTGCGCAATGGAAGACCTAAACCTAAAGAACCACATGACATTCAAGTCATGTAGCATTACAATAATCATACAAGAATGAAACTTTTCATACAAATGAAACTTTTGACTGTGTGCTTTCAGTGCACAAGTGCCTCTTTATACCACTGGTATTTCAAATCTTTAGCATTTTCTTCTCACTCTTTCACTCTTTGTGTAGCACTGGATAATACTGGGGCTGAGCAATGTTGAGGATTCACAGAACTGTCAAATCTAGCCTGAGAATCACTGGTACTTATCAGTCACACCTCACATTGCAGATTCCAGTGGAGTGTACCAAGAGATTTTACTGGCATTTCTTCCCACCCTACTATTTCTATCCACATAGCTATCCACATAGAAAAAGCTAACTGGAAAGTTTGAACTAAATAAAAAAGACCATATTTTCTAAGTGTGATCTATCCAATTCTCTCAGTGTTTGAAAATGGCAACTTAGTAATTATTAACCATTGCAGAACCCTTTATGAAATAAAATACCTGAAAGCAAGTATTCCAACTCATTTCCCACAGAAAAGGTTATATGTCAACCTGTTTCTCCTCTACTATTACCTAAATAACCTCATGACAAAACTTGGGGGTTTCCAGCGTGAGTCATGGCTGACTGAAGACATCTCAATGGACAAGCAGAGACAACAACCACTGTGAAGAATAAAGGAAGTCCTTTGGATTTTTTCAAAGAAGGGGAGATTGGGAGATTGCCCATGAACGCTCTCCATCTAAATCTCCAGGGGATTCTGTTCCATTAGGCAGGCACTGCTACTGAAAAGAAAAACTTGGGCATTCCATAAGATGGCATTAAATCTGATAGCAATAGCAATAGCACTTAGACTTATATACCACTTCACAGTGCTTTGCAGCCCCCTCTAAGAGGTTTACAGAGTCAGCATATTTCCCCCAACAATCTGGGTCCTCACTTTACCAACTACAGAAGGATGGAAGGCTGAGTCAACCTCGAGCCACTCATAATCAAACTCCTGGAGTGAGCAGTGACTTAGTCTGCAGTATTGCATTCTAACCATTGTGCCACCACGGCTCAGTGATGGAAAGGATCCTGAGCATGCCTTCTCTGCTAGATCTGCTGGGGAAAGCAGAAACAATGGGAGAAAGATGGTTCTGCAAGTACTCTGCAGGCCCTATGCTATGTAAGGCTTTACAAATAACCATCACCTTGAATTGAATTGAACCCAGAAGCCTACTCAGAACTAGTACAACTCACAGAGCAGTGATGATACAGTGGAATAATAAGAGAAGCCAAAAACTATTCACAAAACTACATTCTGGACCAATTGCAGTGTCCTTCAATGGTAGTTTGAGGTACTACAGAGCATATTACAGTATTCCAAATAGGAGGTGATTAAGGCGAGATTCACCATGAGCAAGGACTCCAGATCCAAGTATGGATGGAACTAGCATGTGCAACATGTGCAAAAGCCTCCTTGGCCATGGCTGCCATTTGATCTTTGCTCAGAAGCTGAGAAAGACTTCTAAACAGGGCACCAACTTTAAGTGGGAAAATGCACTATCATTCAGAATTAAGATGTAAAGTCCCAAGAATTGGGGTGCCCTAAAACCCACACCCATTCAGTCTCGGCAGGGTTGAGCCAACATCCAAGCAATGGTAAAGGTCTTTGCCCATTGCCTGGTTGGCCCAGAGTGGAGAAGTACAACTGGATATCATCAGCATACTGATGATAGTGCACCCCATGTTGATGATTACCTTGCCCAGTGGCTTCTTATAGACGTTAAATAGAACAAGGGAAAAGAGTAGAGACCTTAGGCTCAACTGCCTGCCTCCACACAACACTGATTGGAATCTGTTCTGGAGAAAGGAGAACCACTGTAACACAGTGCCTCCCATGGCCAACCCACTGAACTGTTGTAGTTATCAAAGATGTCAAAGGTCACAGTGAGATCAAGAAGGACCAGGATGGATGCACTATCCCCATTTTAAATCCAACAGATGTCACTGCCAAGCACTATCAATGTTGTCTCAATGCAATATTCAATCCTGAATCCTAACTGAAAAGATTTCAGATAATTTGTTCTTTCACTGCCTTCTGGAGCTATAATTCAACCACCTTCAGTAAAAATTGTCCAAATGCATTGGGTCCAGTATACTTCTGTTAAGGAGGGGCAAACAACTTCCTCCTTCAAGAGACACACAGCCACCCACCTCCCAGAGTATTCACCTCTGCGCAAGCCCAGCCATTTCCAGCCCCCAAGAGATCTTAATCAACCAGGAAGGACAGAGATCTAAAATACAGGTGGCTGAATTCACCACTCCAAGGACCCTATCCAGTTCATTAGAGCCAACAGAACTCTTAGCACTCTTTCCAGTTAACCAGGCAAGACCATCCCTCAGGCAACTCCAGAGAACCTGTACAACTGGATTCCAACTCTGAATAACTTTATCCAGTAGATGTCTAGAACAATCTTCTCAGGGGCCCTACAAGAGTTCCTGTGGCTCCTCCTTGCCCAGAAGGGACTGGGTCACCTTAAATAAAGCCATTGGCCAGCTCTCTCTGGACACCATAAGGGTATAAAAATAACTATTTTTCACCAGAGATATCACATAAAGTAATCCTTAAGGAAGGATTGTAACATGTCAACCAAATTCACTCTTTGTTTTTCATTATTTCACATACTGTCATCTGGGCCAAAAGAAAACATGTCTCAGACACCTTCTGTGTACCACCTCTCTAGAAAGGTGTGTTGCCATTTCCCCCATAAGTCTTCTCTTCTTAAGGCTGGGGATAGCAGATTTCTCCTTAAATAATTTTTTTTTCTAATCCTTTTGGCCCTCCAATTTGGCCTAGGGACACCATTTTCATAACTGTGGAACATTGGATTTGGTTCAGTGGTGGACGTAGCTTTAGGAGAAAAGTTTATTGCTTAACAAGTTGGGATAACTAATTCTCGCTTACAACACAACATTCTGTTCTGTTCTTGAAACCTGCAGACCATCATGATCAAGTTCTTAGAAATCAGAAAGAATTTCAGTGGATAATGAGATATCAGTAACATTTAGATGCATTAATTAAAAAAAATTGGGGACAAAAATCTGGGACTTCATTCAGCAGATAAGCAGAAAGGCAGCTGTTTTGGTTTAATCCACTTTGAAGAATTTGAAGCAATTCAAATTATATATTTTAAAAACTCATTAGATTTAGAATCTAAAATAGCATCACTGCTGTATTAATCAGATAACCCAACCAGTGTGAGGCTAAAATGGTAACCATTAAGGCAAAGTCACCATTATTCATCATGTAATTCTTTAGGTTTAAAACCAAGATTGCAGCATAATACTTTTCCTTCTAATTTGTATTAAAGTTTTAATAGACATAGTAAAAACTTAATATAAATTAAACTAAAAGAAAAAAATTCAAAAATTCAAAAAGTTCAGGGAAAAAAAGAGAGAGGAAAAAATAGAAGAAAAAGACCAATAGAAAAGACATAAATCTTTGGTAGCTCTTAGTGGACTTTTTGCTTAGGACTGAATGATATAGATGCAATATGGGAAGAAGATATTTTTTTCTCTGCTACATTTTTTATTTTTTCTTTCACAACATAATGGCTTTCCTAGACTAAGTACAAATCTCACCCTCTCACCTTGCAATATAGCTGGGGATTATAGTTATGGCATGCTGTACATTTCATATTTTTTATAAATACATAATGCAGGTGGAATTCACCATATTACATAGTCCAATTAGAAAATATGTCACCCAGTCCATATATGAATGGTATGAATTCAAATGTTAAAGGTATGGCTCCACCCAGAAATTAGACTCTTAATTGACTAATATAGTGTGACCTGCCACAATCCCTAGAAACACCAGAACTAATGGAGCAAAGGTTTTGGAATTTCCCCATAGTTTGTCCTGTTCAGAAGTAACTAATCAGGTCTACATCAACAGTTGGAGACTCCTAAAACAGAAGGAACTGGTAAAAACAGCTGATTTAATGCAGCTTGCATGTCAAAGATGTGATACAATAATTCCATGATTGAAACTGGAGATACTTCTCAAGATGCTTTTTAGAACTGTCAGTATTAGACAGTTAAGGACATAGTTTTCAAAATATGTCTTTCAATTAGCATATATTTTTGGTGAACACCCTGGAAAAATGGTATTTTGTTAACAGATCAAAATTTTATTTTCACCTAGGCATAGGTGAGCTATTCAGTCTCTCTTATTGTATTTGTAATGTTATTTTTAGTTTGATTACAAAAATATTTATACTTTGTAGTTAATCCTTATCTTCTAGGAAAGAAAAAAAGTTTTGTGTGCCTTCTGTTATGAATGGAAGGTTTAGAAAAAGATGATTTAAAGGTCAAATTGTACATGAGAATAATCATGCCACTGGCATTTTTGAATTATTGGATACAGATGTCCATATTTTTTTCTCCTTGAGAAATCAGCAACTAATGGCCCCTCCAGGTGTGAAGAGAGAATTTTGAGAATCTTTTAGGGAAACTGTAGGACTGGAATGGAAATTCCCCCCCTCCTGCTGACAGTATACTTGGCTACAGTTAAAATTTTAGAAGACAAAAACTGAATCCATTCAACGCCCAAAATTACCCTTAAATGGGGTTGGGTCCTTTGCCATTCAGTGTATTGTAAAATCTTTTTCTTAGGCTGTATAAACTAGGCTAGTACATTAACGAATAAAACGCTTCTCAGTTTGGGCAGAGCTTGTTAGAAGAATATAGCAATTGTGTTTTGATTACCTGGGATTAGAGTATTATGTGAACCCAGTCACAGAGGCCCAATCAGTATTCATAAGGAAATGACCTGATGTTTTCAAATAATTGCTAGGACATGTGTTGAGATTAAAGCTTGCAAAGCGTTCAATGCAGCACCCATACAGTAATAAACATTGAAATCCCTTTAACTGAAAAAGCATATCCACAACCGAACCCCACCCTGCTAAGTCCCTAGACTTGATTAATCTGTACAATCTTGTATTTATTATGAGCACTTAACATTTGGAGAAGATATCAAGTCTCCCGTTAAAGAAGGAAATACTATCTTTCTGGGTAGCTCTTTAATAACTCCACTCTTAAGTCTTTAAAAAAAATAATAAGTAGAGCTGCAATATAATAGAGACATAGGTAAGAGAATCTACAGGCTCTTTTAGCACGCAGATCTAAAAGGTAACTCAAGGCTGTTGCTGCCAATTAGCAGGGTTCCTATAGAAGTAGAAAGTCACTAAGCTATCATATTGTCAGGTATTTCCCTGGGAAACCACCTGTTGAATGCCTACCTTAAGGATAAACATCCTTGAGGATAAATATGTCTCCTTGTTTCACTGTAAATACATAGAATATTAGAAACTCAAGTTCAAAACCTCACTCATTCTTGAAGTTCAGGAATGGAACCTCAATGACTCCCTCTACCTTATCAGTCTTACAAAGTTGTTCTAGGTGAACAGAAAATAAGCTCTAGGTATATACCCCTCCAAGCAGCTTGAAAGAATTAAAGTGATGGTTTCCCAGGATGGATGTGGTGAGCTATGTGAAAAAGAATTATCCACTAAATTTGATCAACTCAAAAACCTGGGAACTACATTGGGCACAAGACTGTCAATCTCTCTTAGCTTTTACAATCACTGCAATTGTAGCTACTCCTCTAGTCATTCACATTCCAAGCATATGTTCTACATATTCTAATATCTATTAAAGGACCCAGGCACCTCCACATACAAGAATGGCATGCCTTGTTTCTCCAGGAAACAGCAAACTCAATAGACCTTGAAGATTGGTTTTCAGTACACAGGTCACCAGTTCAACCAAATAATTAGCTACCTGAGTGCTGCACACCTGCACAGTGTTCACCTGCTATGTGCATGAATTAGCAGAGTATAACCTTGAAAGTCAACTAAACATGCTCTTGGGATTTAAAAATAGAGACTTTTAACTCTGAAGCCCATCAATGTGGGGTGGAGGAGTGGGGCCATGTTAGTTACCTCCTTGCTAATCTAGTTCTTAAAAAAAAACAACTTGCTACCCAGCCTCACGTTATTGTTTTCAAAATATAAATTCATTCTAGCAAACTATAGCTTATTCCCCTAAAAATGTATTTGATATCAGGAGGAAAGGTATTAGCAAAACTGGAAAATCTAGATACTTTGCTTTCAGAATCCCTATGAAACAAATCTCAAGGCATCTAATCAGGGCTTTTTAGATACAGCCTAACCGTCAGAATAAAGATAGACAGTTTTTATATTGTGCTCTCTAGCAACTAAGCTAGATTTTTAAAAGAAGAAAAAGCTATACTCACAAACTCAGGAAGAACAAGAATGTCAGGAAACGAAGCCAGGACTGAAGCACCACTAGGTAAAGCAGCTGTGGCGGTCGCTGAAGACATTGTGCTGTTTCCTTTTCAAAATCACACACACAAGTCCTCACTCTACACAGCTAGATTCTAGTTTCCTTTCTTCCTCTTGGGTATGTGAGACCTTAACTGTTCAGCTACCTTAAAGTTGCCTGCCCTCCAGGGATGGAGCTTAGTATAGGTGTGGCTAACCAACCAGAGGTACCTGCCCATACTCTTTATGTGACCTTAGGAAAGTAAAAAGACTGTTCCAAAGAATATGTCTTTTTTGCTGTCTCATAATTCCACAAGCACTTTTGAATGTTCCAGTGTAGAGGGCAAATGTAACTAAAATAATGGGCAGCTAGCTCTGAACTTAAGAGGATCAGTTCTTGGATAGCATCACTGGAACTATGTTGCTTCATTATTCTGGTACATTCTGGTATGAGTTTTAATTTCAAATTTTTAAGTAATCTTCTTGTGCTAGGATACAGAGCTAAATAATAGAAGCCAAAGTAACAAATAACTTTATGGAAACAGCAGAAATCATGTCTCTGGCTCAGTCATGAGAGATGATGCTTCAATCAGAAAAGATGGTGCAACACAGAATACCCAGTTAGTAGTCTGGGAACCAGGATTCAAGTCTTCATGCTACAAAGAAGTTTAGTGGGTTAGGGATAATGGAGTAATCAGTGTGATTTGCTTGTTTTATACAAAGGTAATTTACTCCTCCTGAACTAGGCACGGACGAGCAGTCTGAAAGTTCAGGTTATTTATATTAAATAACCTTAAATAAACCTAAATTGAGACTGATATTATTCATCAAGAATTAGCATAACATTTAGACATAAAAGACTATTGTATTTAGAAGATCATGATCTGCAACTAGGATGGCATGCTTTCTTATGGTATGGTAAGAATAAAATTCATAAATATTTCTAAAATCATTATGTAAGAAATGCGCTATTTTTAGTATGGGAAAAGATGAAAGCTAAAATATATATGAAAATGCCAGGATGACTTTCAACAATGGAAGCATTTGTTCCCCCAAACCTAGGAAACCTAGAAAAAATTCTAACATATAAAGATATTTTAAATACGGAAGGGAAACTAAAAACCAAACAATAACTACAAAAACAGGGTATTGATTTATCGTGGTGGCCACAAATGCAAATACAATTGAGGTACAATAAAGATGCTAAGATATATGACTTTTATAAACAGCAAACAATATTTGACCAAATACTGTTAACGGTAGATGAAAAGTTAATTTAAAAACTATATAATTTGTTACTAAGCCTAAGAATGGAAGATGAACAGGTGAAAGAGACAATGAGAGTATGGCAAAAAAATTTGGATATAATATAGAATTTGCTAGATAACTGGCAAAAACTCTGGGAAAGAAACTATACATTGATGATGGCAACTACTTACAAAGAAAACTTGTATAAAATGTTTTATAGGTGGCACTTACCACCAGCGAGATTAGCAAAAACATTTAAAAATATGTCTACCAAGTGTTAGAAATATAACCAAAAACCGGGCACATATTATCCTGTGATGGACATGCCCAAAAGCCAAAAAAAAAATTGGGCGAAAATGCATACTTGGTTAGAAAAATGTTAAGACAGCATATAGATTTTAACCCAGAACTATTTTTGTTAGGGATAATAGCATGTTTTAACAGCAGCAAGAATTGTATTTGCACAACATTGAAAAAAGCGAGGAAACACCTCTGGAAGAAGATATAATTTTAAAAAATTGGACTGTGCAGAAATGGACAGATTAACACTGAAGATAAAAGAAAAAGAAGATAAAGAATATTTTCGTACTTGGGGCTTGTTTTCTCAATGGTTGGATAAAAGGGGTAGAAATTAGGAACTTAAGAAATATTACTACGTAAACGAACTTTATATATAAAGGCAGGAAGAAAAACTGCTGTCCTCCAATCAGGACACAGAGTTACAGGCCAACCAACATACGTCAGCAGCAGCTAATACATATAAACGACATCTCCGACCTCGCAAACGGCCATAGCTTCGAAGCTTAACCAGAGCCTGAAGATGATAGGGTTATGAGCCTGTCGAAACGTTGCTAGATAAAAAAACTTTTTAAGGTACTGGTAGGATTTTAGCTGGAGTTTTTTAAAGGACCTTGCAGAGTGCTTTGTAAGGAATTTTAGATTTTAAGCTGAGATTTTAACTGGAATTTTAAACATTTTTAACTAACTTAGTTACTATGACGTGGGAAAACAC
>WNWU01000018.1:12518679-12572931 GCA_012654045.1 Ptyas mucosa | reverse complement strand
TTTATTTATTTATTTATTGAATTTTTATACCGCCCTTCTCCT
This sequence comes from Ptyas mucosa, assembly GCA_012654045.1. Lineage (NCBI taxonomy): Eukaryota > Metazoa > Chordata > Lepidosauria > Squamata > Colubridae > Ptyas > Ptyas mucosa. The sequence goes on along the minus strand of WNWU01000018.1, from coordinate 12,572,889 downwards.
TCCAGACTCAGGGCGGTGAACAGCCAACTAAAAACAATTGTATACAAAAGTTAAAATAATTTTAAAATAATTTATAAAATTTGGCCCATAATTTAAAACATTTCAATTTTAAAATCAGTATCAAATGTTAAAACCCACATGGAGTCAGGCTAACCCGGTTAACTGAAAGAAGTAAGTTTTAAGGGCCCGATGAAAAGTCCGGAGATCTGGGATCATTCGTATCTCTGTGGGTAGATTGTTCCAGAGGGTGGCCGCCACCACAGAGAAGGCTCTCCCCCTGGGGGTCGTCAGCCAACATTGTCTGGTGGATGGCACCCTGAGGAGACCCCCTCTGTGGGAGCGAACTGGCCACTGGGAGGCAATTGGTGGCAGAAGATAGTCCCGTAAGTATCCTGGCCCTAAGCCAGTGATGGCTAACCTTTTTGCCGTCGTGTGCCAAAAGCGTGGGGAGTGTGGGGGGTCGTGGGTGCGGGTGCCCACATCCATAATTCAATGTGCTCCGCCCTCCCGCACATGTGCACGTGACCCCCCCCACTTCCCCCTGCTTTTGGCACGTGATGGCATGGTGGGCCAGGTAGTCCTGTTTTTCCCCCTCTCCAGGCTCCAGAGGCTTTCTAGGAGCCTGGGGAGGGCACAAACAGCCTTCCCTATCCTCCCTGGAGGCCTTCCCAGAGGCCGGAAACAGCCAGTTTCCTGACTTCCAGTGGGACCAGAAGGCCTGAAAATCAGTTGGCTGGTGTGCGCATGCGCGCTGGAGCTGAGCTAGGGCAACACTCACGTGCCCACCAATATGGCTCCGCGTGCCACCTGTGGCACCCGTGCCATAGGTTCGCCATCACGGCCCTAAGCCATGGAGCGCTTTAAAGGTGGTTACCAACACCTTGAAGCGCACTCGAAAGTCCACTGGAAGCCAATGTAGCTCATGCAGGAGAGGTGTCACATGGGAGCGCCCTGTCGCTCCCATAATCCCCCGCACGGCCGCATTCTGCACCAGTTGGAGCCTCCGGATGCACCCCAAGGGGAGCCCCATGTAGAGAGCATTACAGTAGTCCAGACGAGAAGTGATGAGTGCTTGAGTGACTGTGTGTAGGGAGTCCCGATCTAGAAAGGGGTGCAACCGGCGTATCAGGCGAACCTGATAGAAAGCCCCCCTGGCCACAGACATTGTATGCTCTTCTAAAGATAGCCGTGAGTCCAGGAGGATCCCCAAGTTGCGAGCCCTTTCCGTGGGGGCCAGTGATTCGCCCCCAATAACCAGCGATGGCACCAGCTGGCTATACTGGGATGCCGGCAGCCACAGCCACTTGGTCTTGGACGGGTTGAGTCAAAGCCTGTTTCTCCCCATCCAGACCCGCACGGCCTCCAGGCACTGGGACATCACTTCCAAGGCATCGTTGGGATGGTCTGGGGTGGAGATGTACAGCTGGGTGTCATCAGCGTACTGATGGAACTCCACCCCAAAACCACGGATGATCTCACCCAGCGGCTTCACATAAATGTTGAACAGGAGGGGTGAGAGGACCGACCCTTGTGGCACCCCACAAACAAGGTGCCTGGGGGTCGACCGCTGCCCCCCATTATAGCAGTGATGGTGAACCTTTTAGACACCGAGTGCCCAAACTGCACACGTGCATACCCAAACTGAAAGGTGTGCGCGTGCACACAAATGCACGCACCAACATGAATGGAAACACGCACCAACATGCACATGCATGGACATGCACACATGTGTGCGTGGACATGCACGTATGCACAGCAGAGACCCAAAGACCAGCTGGCCGGTGGGAGGTGGGGCATCCCAACACCAGCAGTGTGGCAAGAGATCTTAAGATCTTTTTCTTTTGTGTGCTTCTGTTTTGTCGTTTGCAGGGAAAAAGAAGCTGACAAAAGAAACACCACGGAGATCTGACCTGGGGCGACGGCACACGTGTGCAGAGAGCTCAGCATGCCACCTCTGGCACGTGTGCCATAGGTTCGCCATCATGGATTTATAGTAATACTTTGCATGAAAGATGATCAAGGAACAAACCAATGCATCATCCAGAAAATGAAATTAAGGGAATGATTTTGGGGGGGGGGATATAGATTGTATCCTTCAGATGGAAATGAATTATTTATTAAGAGCCTTGGTGGCCCAGCAGACTAAAGTGCTGTTAACTAGCACCAGCTGCCTGCAATTACTGCAAGTTCGAATCTCACCAGGCTCAAGGTTGACTCAGCCTTCCATCCTTTCGAGGTAGGTAAAATGAGGACCCGGATTGTGGGGGCAATAAGCTGACTTTGTATAAAAAAGAACACCACTTAGTGGGGGCCGAAAGCCGTACTAAGCAGGTATATACAAAAGTATGAAGGCTATTGCTTAACGCATTGTAAGTCACCCTGAGTCTCCAGAGAAGGGCAGCATATAAATTGAACCAATAAATAAATAAATAAATAAATAAAATATTTAAACTGCATACCAATTGATAAATAAAGCAAGAATCATGATAATTTCCCAAACTCGGATATATGCTAGCTGCCTTTTCACCCTCCTTACTTTCTTAACCTTTTGCGTACTCTATTAATAAATGCAGAGTTCACTTTCTCTGAGTTCTTCCAACCCATGAATTTGAATTTTCCCACTGATAATTTGCACATTGTGAAATTTGTTCCTTCCACCCAAAAGGAACATTTGGTTCTAAAACTTACACTCTACAAGCAAAGGTCATTAATGTGTTAGGTACCAATCAGTCAAACTGACTCCCAGCAATTGCCATTTTGGCATATCCCTAATAATACACATTTACCAATTCATATGCTGCTCATCTCGCTAATCCATTATACTTCTTCCAAGGATACACTGAAAACTACTCAATCCCTCTGTCTACTAAATTTCTTGTCTTCTTCTACTTCCCCTGAATCCTTGACAAATATATTTGAGCAGAGCTGCCTTATCAGTGAAATGGGTGGCATATAAGTTGAATAAATAAAAATTTCCCTGGGCTGTTGTCTGCTTGCAACATTTGTCCAAAGAATGTGAGTTTGCATTGAATGTCACTTCAGGGGAGGACTCCGTCTTTATGTGACCAAGAGGGAGTGGCTGGTTCTTTTTGCAATCCATGATAACCATCTCCAGATCCATATTTAGAAGGAATTTATGGTAAATTATCATTGAAAAGATATTTAACTATTATGATCTCAAAGATCTTTATTTGTAGAAATATCCTTATACTTTAGGAGCATGTCTAAGTGTGTCATTGCCAATCTCCCTAAGATTAATTTTCCTTTTATTTCTCCAGCACATTATTCATATTTATCTATTCTGGAACTCAAGAAATCTAAAATATCTTTACCTTTGCTTCCAGGGTTGAGGGAAAATGGTGTCAACAAACAAGTCCCCTCTATTTTTTATGCATGTCAAAAAAAGTAAAGCTTATTGCCACAACCATACAGTCATAGATAGTCCTGTTCCTTTTTTATGTAAATCAATGCAGGTATAAATTAAAGATAAAGCTTTCACCATGTGGTTGTGATATTGTTGGCATGCATTCCCCAAGGACACAATTTGTTTGCTCTTAATTGTATCTTCACTAAGCATGTTGATTAATACTATTTTCAGGCAATTGTGCATTGCGACTTAAGCTTCACACCTGCCATACATAAATCAGTTTAAGAAATTCTTTTCCAGATTTTAACTCCTTTCTTCATTGTGACTAGTGGTTGCAAGTTGTTTTGTCAGACTATGGTCAACATTATGCACAATGGATGAATTTAATAGTAACCCAGATTTTTTGCTTTCTGTTTTTATTTTCATAATGAGCTACTCCCATTCTATTTTCCATATGTCAAATTATGCATCTTTTGGGCTCCTGTTTTATCCTTGCTCTCATCTCTTCCATCCTTGCCATTTTTGCAGTACATTTACTGCATACGTTAAAAGAGATATGAGAACAATTTATATCCTCGTCTCACTCCCTTCCTCACACTGAGCCATTCTATTCCTCCAAATTCAGATATTGCAACCTTTAGCAAATGTTCCTGAAATGAAAAATCAGACATTATCTTTAAATTGTATGATCTGTATAATAATGTAATCAAAGGCTTAATTCTAATTAAGTAATTAAGTAATTAAGTAAAGAGACAATTCCTCATTTAATCCTTTTGCTTTCTCCAATATCTATCTCATACTAGTTATCAGTTTTCTTGTCATTCTACCTTTCCTTTTTTGAAAACAGGATACAGAGAGAGAGAATTGCCTGGGGTGGGAACCACAAAGGAAGTAGGAAGTCATCAGGAAAATGCCACAACCTACGTACAAGAATCAGATAGCATGATGTAAATACAAAATGGTGGTATTTGCCTGATAACATCATCATGTGCGTGGCCTTATTTTGGCATCATTGCAGTTTGCTGCAGATGCTGCTGTCAAAAACGTACTTGGTTATTTGGCATTTTGTTCTCCATATATTACTCTGTTCTTCTTTAGCAATACTTTGCTTGTGCAAGGAACTAGTGCAATGATTTGGAAAGGTGTGGATTCTTTTGCATCACTCTTTTTTAAGATAGGTACACTGTTCTTTTTCAAGTCTTAAGCCACAACCTTCTTCTGAATGTGTTTCTAGAGAATTGTCATCAATCTAATTATCTTTTCTCTTGTAAGAATTTATATTTTGTAAGAAAATTATCTTTTCTCTTGTAAGAATTTCATCTGTGCCGGCTGCTTTGCAACTTGAAAACTGTTTTATTGTTTCTTGTAACTCGCTTTCCAATTTCTGAATATTCTGTGTACATTTTTCCCATTTGTAAAGGATTTTTATATATTTCTATATTTCTTTAATCACATTTCTATTACATAGTTTAAATTATTACTCTTGAATGCTCCTATCTTAGCTATAAAATTTCCTATGATTTCTCTAATTTGCTTATAACATTTCTTTTTCTTTTCTTGCTTGTAGTTGTGACATTCTTAAGCCTTTCTTGTTGTTTATTCCTTATTTGTGTTCAGTTACTGTATGTCTGCTTTATTCATCATCCTATTTTGACTAGCCTTCAGAGGATACATTGAATGCTATTGTCCACAAAGATAATAGTTTTAGCTATTAGGTGACTATGTGACCAATAATTTTGTGTTTCCTTTAGCATTAGGAAATTTTACTGTTGTGCTATTATTGTGTTGATGTGTTGTTGCTATTATTGTGAGTTGCAGTGAAATGGGTGGCAAGGCAAGGCAAGTTTGTTTGGCCTGAGCAACTTCATTTCAATCACTTATCTCATGTTTATTTTCATGTCTCTTTTCCTCTTTCCCAGCCCTACTCAACAGTTCCAGTGGTGGGTTGCTACCAGTTCACCCCAGATCGGGTGAACCGGTAGCGGTGGTGGCGGGAGGCTCCACCCACCCATCCGGATGTCGGTGCAGAAGCGCGCATGCCCATGAGTGAATTGATAGTGACGGGATTTGGAACCCACTACTGAACAGTTCAGACCTGGTTTACAATAGACTTAGCCTCAGCTCACTGTTTTATGGTTTTATGACTTATTCTGATGAGCTGACAATAACCAACCTCTAACATGTTCATGGTACAATCCTACACAATCCAAACAAAAATATGTCACATTATCTGTATTATCCGGATTCTAAGTATCACTGATCAATAAGGGATAATGCCATTGGTTTGGTTCTGATTTAGCACTGGTCAATCCATCTAAGTTCAATGGCACTAATTCCTAAATAAATACTTAGAGAAGCAAAAGGACCTGTTGCCCTCCAGCTATTATAACATAGTATAAACAATAAACTCTTAGCCATTCTAGCCAATGATGGAGGTTGCTTGCAGCTGTAAGTCAATCACTATAAGATTGTTGTATCATCTGAGAGCCTGTCACTGGGATATTCTTAAAATAAAACAAAATTTATCATCCAATTAACTTTTTTACTTAAATGGTATAAATGGGTCAAATAAAAAAAGGCTAATGAAATAATTCACAAGTAGTAGATAGTCAAGTTGATTATTACTTAGTTTCAGAAGTTTCATAGGTCCTATTGTTGGTCTGAAGACAGTACAGGTAGAAGGCAAATATAGGCATTCTCTTATGTCATACATGAAGTCAGAATTAAATAATTTCAAATTTGGGGACTTCTCAAGATTTGGTTTTTTAGGACAGAAGATGAGTTGCAGAAAGCATATTAACTTTTGTCATATATATGAGTTTGGCAAGTGAGTCTCTTACTCTCCTCCACTCATTAATAAAAAGGAAACTTTAAAGTCTAACAACATTCAATAAAAATTTAGATTAGATTAGATTCTCTATTGGCCAAATGTGATTGGACACACAAGGAATTTGTCTTTGGTGCATAAGCTCTCAGTGTACATAAAAAGAAAAGATACATTCATTAAGAATCATAAGGTACAACACTTAATGATAGTCATAGGGTAAAAATAAGCAATCAAATCATATTAGGAAACAATCAATATAAATCGTAATGATACAGCAACAAGTTATAGTCATACAGTCATAAATTGGAGGAGATGGGTGATAGGAACAATGAGAAGATTAATAGTAATAGTAATGCAGACAGTGAATAGTTTGATAGGGTGGAGGGAACTATTTGTTTAGCAGAATGATGGCATTTGGGAAAAAACTGTTCTTGTGTCTAGTTGTTCTGGTGTGTAGTGCTCTATAGCATCATTTTGAGGGTAGGAGTTGAAAATTTATGTCCAGGATGCAAAGGGTCACAGCTCTCTTTTTGACTCGTGCAGTATACAGGTCCTCAATGGAAGGCAGGTTGGTAGCAATTGTTTTTTCTGCAGTTCTAATTATCCTCTGTAGTCTGTGTCTGTCTTGTTGGGTTGCAGAACCAAACCAGACAGTTATAGAGGTGCAGATGACAGACTCAATAATTCCTCTCTAGAATTTATTTAATATTTAATTTAATATAGTTAGGTGATTTTAGTATTCTATATTTTAAAATTCCATAAAAATTGGGGATGAAAGTGAACTTGCCCATCATGGGGATTATTAACTAATAAAGTATATTAAGAAGATTCATTTATAATATCACCTGGATCTAATTTTTCAAATAGTGGAAACAGGTATTTAGCCTACATACAACCCATGCATAGGTTCTGAGAATGTAGGTGTGTTCTGCAAGAAGGGTTAAAGGGTCAAAATGGCAGCTCAGCTGCGCAATCAAAACCCTGCCCCTTTTGTAAACTTCTTTCATAAGAAACCTGATGGTTGACTAGTTCTAGAGCTTTTACTGACCATGCTGTTGTCATGGAGATAAGCTAAAGTTGAATGTTAAGGCAGCATTCCGATCTCTTGCCTAATATCACAAACAAGGTAATTTTATAAGTCTTGGCAGAAAGACATTTAGTGGTTGGAGCCTGATTTCTCACAAAAGAGATACCTGTGGCAGATGATTCCTTCAATGCCATTTTCTTCCATATGAAAAAGACTTAGAAACTTGTCTAAACTAGGCTTCAATCAACCAAATCAAGCCAAGCAATAACCATCCTTAAAACAAGGCATGTAAAATAGTTAGTTTTGCATGACATAATTCTTGGATTGGGTTCATCCAATCTCATTGGAAGTATAAACCCTCTACGGTTTTTCTCCCTTCAGTTCTCAAATAATATTTTGTTGGGTTTTGCAGGATTAGTAACTTTACTCTAGACAAGAAATACAATGCTTTGTATGGGGATCCTTTTAAAAAATTGTTTACCTGTGAAAAAGGATCATGAGGAGTCACTTGAAATATTTGATTGGATCATTTTTGTAGGTCTCAAATAAAATAGAAATATATGTGCAAATCATTAAACATGGATATATTTAAAGTAAATATTACAATTGCTATTGCTTCTGTTTTAACTGAGAGCTTGATGGTTATGGTGGTCTATTTCAATTTTCAAGAAGTTCAGAACTTTTTTCAGGACCCTACAAAAACCAGGTGTGTGTGGTAAGGCATCCAGGCCATTATAAACTATAAGGTGGTTCCATTGTCTTGTAAGGGCAACATGTACTTTTTAAATGAATTGAAATATTTTTTGGAAGATTTGAGGCATCAAATAGTATCCCGTGAGGAAACCTACATCTCCTCCTGATAAACAAGTGCTTAGCATGTGAGGAATGCACAGATGAGTTGGCTTGTGTTCTTACAAATATTTTCAATCTTTCATTGCCGCAGCAATGGTCCCTTCATGTTTTAAGACTGCAATTGTTTTGCCAGTACCCAAAAAGTTTACAATCATGGTTCTTAATTATTATTGTCTGGTTGCACTTATGTCGGTCATTATGAATGTTTTCAAAGGCTGATAAAGGATTTTATTGTATCCATCTTCCTCCAGCACTTGATTCACATCAGTTTGCTTACTGGGTGAATCGCTCTACAGAGGATGCCATTTGCTCTGTTCTCCATCAGAGCTTTGCACACTTAGAGGAAAGAAATACATGCGAATGCTGTATGTTGACTTTAGTTCAGCATTTAATATGATCATTCCTCAGCATTTAGTAGACAAAGTAGGCCTTTTAGCTTTTAATACTCTTTTGTGCAACTGGACTCTTGATTTTCTCATTGATAGGCCCCAGTATGTGCAAGTTCGGAGGAGGTAGAGAATTTGGTGGACTGGTGTAATAAGATCAGCTTGGTTCTAAATGTAGGAAAAACAAAAGAGATCATTATCAATTTCAGAAAAGGCAGGCACAGCCATATACCTAGGAGTGAAATTCAGCCGGTTCTATCCGGCTCAGGCAAACCGATAGCGGCAGCTGTGGGAGGTTCTGCCCACCCATGTGGACATCATGATGTCGCTTTTTTGCAATGATTTTACCGCAGAAGGTTTTGCACATGCACAGACAACAGCGCATGCGAGCAAAGCAAGCACATGCACGGTGCATGCACATTTGCAAACTGGTAGGGAAGGTAAGTGAATTTCACCCCTGCATACACCTCTGTATATTAATGATTCAGCTATGAAGGTAGTTAGTAATATTAAGTTTCTGGCTGTGCAGCTAACAGGTAGTTTAGCTTGATCACTCAACAGTGAGACATTGGTGAAGCGGGCACAGCAGTCTTTGCGTTTTCTGCGTTGTATGAGAAAAACACATCTTCCTTCCCAGTAGTGGGTTCATCTTACCTTTGCTACCGGTTCGCAACTGGGAACGTGCGTGTGCATGCACTTGCTTCGTTTGCAGCGCTTCTGCACATGCACAGAACCTTCTGCGCATGCGCAGAGCATCCATGTTGACGTCCAGGCAGGTGGACGGAGGTCTCGCTACTGACACTACCAGCTCACCCGAACGGGGGCAAACTGGTAGAAACCCACCACTGTTCCTTCCTCTGTCCTTAGCAGTTTCTGTAGAGGAAGAATTGAAAGCTGCCTGTCTTATTACTGTTTTGTTTTAGAAGTATTACTGTTTCAGGAAGGAAGGCTGTGCAGAGAGTGGTGAGGATGACAGAAAAGATTATTGGAAGTTCACTTCCTTCTATCCAGGACATGGCGTATAAGCACTGCTTGACTAAGCAGTATTGTCAGGGATGCTACACATCTTCTCCATGACCAGTTTTCTTTGTTGCCTTCTGGAAGGAGGCTTTGCAGTATCCAAAGCAGAACAATTACATTCTGTAATAGATTTGTACCATACAATATCAACCTTGTTAACTCTCAAGGCACTTTTTTCCGCTATGTATTCAAAATGGAGATTCACTGGAGAAGAGCCTAATGCTGGGAACGATTGAGGGCAAAAGAAGAATGGGACGGCAGAGAATGAGGTGGCTGGATTGAGTCATTGAAGCAGTCTGTCAGCTTCACAGTCAGTGTGAGCTTAAATGGACTCCGGGGGATGGTAGAGGACAGGAAGGCCTGGAGGAACATTGTCCATGGGGGTCGCAATGGGTTGGACATGTCTTCGCGACTAGCAATGACAACAACAATTCAAAATGGCCTGTGATTAACACACACATACACACACACTGCATTCAGAAAATATTCAGACCCCCTTCACTTTTGTCAATTTTGCTTTGCTACAGCCTGATTCTACAGTTGTTGAAATTGATTTTTTTTCTCATTAATCTATCCTTAGTACCTCATAATGACAAAGTGAAAACAGAATTTTAGAAATCTCTGTAAATTTATTACAAAGAAAAAAACTGAAATATCACATTGGCGTAAATATTCAGACCCTTTGCAACAACACTAGAGATTTAGCTCAGGTTCCTTCCATTTCTGTTAATTGTTGCTGACATGTTTGTGCACCTTGATTGGAGTCTACCTGTGATAAATTAAATTGGTTGGATATGATTTTGAAAGGCATACATTTCTGTATAGAAGGCTGACAGCTGACCATGCATACTGTAGCAGAGCAAAAACCATGAGGTCAAAGGAATTGCTGCAGAGCTCAGAGACAGGATTATTGCAAGGCACAGATCTGGGAAAGGCTACAATAAAATTTCTCCTGGTGGCCTCCATAATTCTCAAATGGAAGAAGTTTGGCACAACCAGGACTCTTCCAAGAGCTGGTGGCCCGGTCAAACTGAGCAATTGAGGGAGAAGGGCCTGAATAAGAGAGACGACAAAGAACCCAATGGTCAGTCTGACTGAGCTCCAGAGATCTTGTGTGGAGATGGCATAGAGTTCAAGAAGGACAACCATCACTGCAGCCCTCCACCGATCTGGGCTTTATGGCAGAGTGACTAGATGGAAGCCTTTCCTCAAAACACATGAAAACCCGCTTGAAGTTTGCAAAAAAGCACCTGAAGGACTCTCTGATTGTGAGGAACAAGATTCTCTGGTCTGATGAAACCAGGACTGAACTGTTTGGCCTCAATTCTATTCTCCATTATGTCTGGAGGAAACCAGGCACCACTCATCACCTGCCCAATATCATCCCAACAGTGAAGCATGGTGATGGCAGCATCATGCTGTGGGGGTGTTTTGCAGCAGCAGTGACTGGGAGACTGGTCAGGGTTGAGGGAAAGCTGAATGGAGCAAAGTATGGGGACATCCTCAATGAAAACCTATTCCACAGTGCTCAGGACCTCAGATTGGGCTAAAGGTTCACTTTCCAACCTGACAGTATTCCTAAGCACACAGCCAAGACAACACAGAAGTGGCTTAGGGACAACTCTGTGAATGTCCTAGAGTGGCACAGCCAGAGACCTGACTTGAAACCTAGTGAACATCTCTGGAGGGACCTGAAAATGGTTGTTCAACCTGACTGAGTTTGAGAGGATTTGCAAAGAAGAATGGCAGAAAATCCCTCAGTCCAGGTATGCAAAGCTTGTCATGTCATATCCCAAAGGACTCAAGGCTGTAATTGCTGCCAAAGGTTCTTTAAAAGAGTACTAAGTGAAGGATTTGAATACTTATGCCAATGTGATATTTCAGGTTTTTCTTTTTTACAGAATTTACAGACATTTCTAAAATTCTGTTTGGTTTTTTTGTCATTATGGGATACTGAGTGTAGATTGATGAGAACAAATTGAATTTCAACAACTGTAGAATCAGGTTGCAGCATAACAAAATTGACAAAAGTGAAGGTGTTTTGAATACTTTCTGAATGCACTGTGTTTGTCTGTGTGTGTGTTCTTCTTTTGAGAGCGAGCATTGGAATTTCATATTAATGTGTGTCATTGTGTACACAGAAAAGTAACAATAAAAGTTATCTTATCTCTTATCTTCAACGAACCATCTGTTTTCTTGGCAGTTCATACTATTCAGCAACCCATAGACTAACCTCGAGTTTGAGGAAGGCAGATGTGGATAAACACTTTCAGGTGTTCTGGTCAAGTTGCATCCCCTGAAGGAACATACAGTATATGGAATTTCAAGTTCTTACTTGATTCAAAGCAGAGGTTCAGAGTGCATCAATAGCAAGACTTGTTTCTGCCGGTTTATTTGCTAGATATATTTCTTCTTAGACCAGGCTTTTAGTTATCTATGTTTTTAATTATCTTTAATTATTCATGACCAATATTCTTCACAGTTAGATTGCTAGAACTCACAGCTAGTACAAAATAGAGTTATGAGGTGTATTATGGTGGGCAACTAAAATCATATGGTATAGATTTGTTTATCTGAGCTATAGCCAAAGTCAAAATGTTGGTAATTACATATAAAGACATATAGCAGGAGTGAGAAATGTGTTAATGCCATACTCTGCTTTGAACTTTGCACAGGCTTCCAGAAAACCCTTCCTAATTTGCAGTTAAACATTAGCAGTGATTTGGATTTCAGCATCAAACCACTTGGAAATACTTACTGTAATGTTTAGAATTGGAGAGTTACTTATCTAATAGACTGAACGGTAGTACAGGGAAAAACAACATTAATGCATAAAAACTATTAGATATTTCACATGATAGCAAAATGGGTTTCTTTGTTATATACCCATGCCCATACGCATGCATAGCTTTGTTTTGCTTTGAAACATTCATTTTTAATTTTTAGAAAAAGTGAGCTATGCAGACACCATTTTACATTGAAGTAAATTGTCCCATCTTCCAATGTTTTCATGCCTCTCTTCTAGAAACATTTGGCTTGCCATTTCTAAAACTAAAATATGTATTTCAATTGTTCACATACTTAATTTAATTATTCATTACTAGTTTAATTAATTATAATCGCAACACCATGAGATGAGATATCATCAATGTACTAATGATACTCAGCTTTATATTATATTTCCATAGCTGGTGATCAAATGATGCTGTAACTGCCCTTTCATGATTCCTGGAGGCTGTGGGGACTGGATGGGGGACAACAGCAGTGGTGGGATTCAAAATTTTTTACTACTGGTTCTGTAGGCGTGGCATGGTTTGGTGGGCATAGCTTGGTTGGCATGGCAGGGGAAGGATACTGCAAAATCCCCATTCCCTTCCGATCAGCTGGGACTCAGGAGGCAGAGAATAGATGGGGGCAGGGCCAGTCAGAGGTAGTATTTACCAGTTCTCTGAACTACTCAAAATTTCGGCTACCAGTTCTCCAGAACTGGTCAGAACCTGCACCCCTGGACAACAGGCTTCAACTGAACCCTAGTAAGACAGAGTGACTGTGGGTATGCAGAGCCTTGGGATCTGGAGGTTTATTATCTTTAGTTCTGGATGGGGTGACACTACCCAGTAGCCCCATGTAGAATATGTTGCAATAATCCAGCTGGGATTGGATTGTGAGTGACAGAGTGCAATGCCTCACGATCCAGAAAAGGATGCAATTGGTGTACCACATGAAGTTGTGTGAAGGCTCTTGTAGCCACGAATGCTACCTGATCTTTGAGCAGGAATCATGAATCTAGGAGAACCCCACAATTTGCACACTGGCTCTTCCTGGGTGCTTAATACCCCTCCCAAATCTACGTGCATTTCTATGACATGACAAGCCCATCCTCTGCACCACGGGTGTCAAACTCACCACGTCACACTGCCGTCACGTGATGCTGTCACGTGATGCTGCAAGACCAAGAAAGGAAGAATACACATTGAGAGCCAATGTAGTATAGGAGTTTACTAGGATTTAAGACAGGAAGACAGAAGTTCAAGTCCATCCTCAACCACAGACAGACATGGGATGATTCTCGGACAGCTACTAGACAGTGCACACACAGCGAGCCAATGATGGAGATATGTTGTTCTAGGTATATTTTAGCTCAAAACAGATCTAGGATAGGGTAGACTAAACTAAGCTCTACCTAATGTACCTTTTGCTACTAGCCCTTCAAGAAAAGAAGCTGGAAAGAAAGAAGAGCTGAGAAAAATAAGATTTTTCATTACCCATCACCAAGGCTTGGTAGCACAGAACAGGACACAAGCCACAACTATTACTGAACTGCCTCCCTGGCCAGTAGGGAAAAAACCTAATGAACTTTGCTAATAGTTTCCTGGCACAAGTGCTTCTGGGATAGCAGGAAGTTCCTGAAGAAGTGAGTGGGGAATTTGCATTCCCCAAACAAAGACTTTTGACCCAGTTAGTGTGATTGTAGATTACCTGAACTGCTGGTAAGAAGATGTGACTAGGTTAAGCATGTGCATGGGACAAGGCCACCAGCTTTCAATCCAACCCAACACAGCTCATGGGGTTATTCTTGTGGAGAAAAATTGAAGAAGGGAGTACTATAAATAGCTCCTCGAGGTTCTGTAAGAAAGGCAATATAGAATCTAATCTACTGTATGTATGTATGTATGTATGTGTGTGTATATATATTATTATATATATATATTAAGTATTTAAGTATTAAGTATTTATATAAATATAATATATATATATATATTAAGTGTTTTTCTATCGAGACACCTGGTCTACCCCAGCATGTGGAAGGGAGCATACTGCATCCTTTTTGCCTTTCAGCTCCAATCCAGGAGCTCTCAAGCAGTCGCATTCATGACAAACCATTTTATACCAAATTTATATTTTGCTGATAAAGAAATAAAGGGAGACTAGTATAGATCTATTTCAAGCTATTTAGCTCTCATCAGCTAGCCATACCCCTACTTGGATTCGAACTTGGGCTGCCTACATGTTAGGCAGTTGTATTATCCTCTGAGCCACAAGTTCTCCTCCCTTCATCACCTTGAGCCAGGGGAGAGATTAAGTGTTTTTCTATCGAGACACCTGGTCTACCTTAGCATGTGGGTTAACACAACTGCCTAACATGCAGGCAGCCCAAGTTCGAATCCAAATAAGGTTATGTCTAGCTGATGAAGCTAAATAGCTTGAAATAGATATATAACAGCAGACTGCTGGAAGGATTCAAATGGGAGGAACTATATGCCATGGTCTTGATCCACTGGCCCACATTTACAATTTCCTATATAATTTAGAATCTGTTTTAAGGCAGAAACCAAGGTTAGCTTTAAATTTGTTTAAAGAACAGAGTGTCTCTTTCTTACATCTACCAAATGAACACTGAAACACATTTTCTACACCTGATAAAATAACTGTCATGCAATCTCATGAGAAAATGGGCATTTGTCACCATGAGACCGAAGGTCATATTAAGACGTTGTAATTCTGTGATTTCTTGTCTAGTTTACAAGATACATTATTTTTCAAAATTCTGCAAGAGAAATGGAACAGTCAGTATGGCATAGCTTTTTTTTTGTTTTAAAAATGAACTTTATTCAATATAAAAAAGTTAAAATACAACAAAAAACATTCTTAACTCTATATATATTTATAAGGAAACAAAAGAGAGTTACATTCTTATCCTACATGCACACAAAAACTAATTTTCTGTATTTATATTGTGTGAACGTTTACATATATACATCAGTTATTATTTCTTATTGACGGTGTATATTATTTACCTTTAATTTCTTACTGTTTTTTGACATTATCATTTTTCCAATGATTCACCCAATCATACCATCTGTCCCATATTTTGAAGTATTGTGAGTCTTCCTTTTCGTTTAGTTTTAAAGTTAGTCTGTCCATTTCTGCGCAAGTAAATATTTTTTGAATTATTTGCTGATCTGGTGGCAACTGCTCTAATTTCCAATTTATTATTGGATAATAGAAATAACAGAAGAAGATTTAGATTTAAAACCTGAAATTTTCTTATTAGGGATACTTTAAAAAAGTAGTAGAAAAGAAATAAAATATATCACATTACACATAATTATGGCAGCCAGATTAACCTTAGCCCAAGCTTGGAAATTATGGCATAGTTTAAAGAGAGCTGCCTTTAATGAGAACTGCCCTTAGGTTGGAGAAACCTGGAATTCTTCCAGGGAAATAATTTATTATTCAGTTGCATTTCCTTGTATACAAATTTTTGTACAGAGCTTAGACAACTTTCTCTTACATTTGTTACATGCCACGTTTTTTCCATCAAGATATTAGTCTTTTCTTTTACCAACAAAATAGCATAAGGAAGTAAATAGTTGGCAATACAAAGAGCCATCTGCTTGGAACCAGTACCTTACTTCAATTCTCTGTCCCATTCCTTTTAGGTCCCTTATTATTCTGCACTGCACTGCAAAATATGGCAGGCATTGTGCTGGTGAAAGCAACCATTTTCTCAGTCAAAAAGCTCATTTCTCTTATGTAGTAATCAACACAGATTTCTCAGGAGCTGCTTTGGGGGATTAATTTCGTTTCATAATTCTCGATTTATATCCCACCTTTAATATTTTTTTTCAAATAACTTAAGGCGGAAAACATATCCAATACATCTTCCTCCTTTTATTTTCCCCACAACAACAATCCTGTTGGAGGTTGGGCTGAGAAAGAGTGACTGGCCCAAAGACACCCAGCTGGAATTCATGGCTAAGGTGAGACTTGAACTCACAGTTTCTTGCTTTCTAGCCTAGTGCCCTAGCCAGTAAGTGGCTCTCTTTTTGGATTGCATTGTCAAAAGCCTAATCGGAAGGACACAAAGGCATGTTATGAAAAGACAAATGGATCAGATGCCCCAGGTACATGCATGGCTACCCGATAACTGTCTCAGGTCCAGAGAAAATCTAAAGAAGGAGCTTCTAGGCAGTTATTCAAGAAACAGTACAGTCAATCTGAAATATATTTGTAAATAGAGGAACTTGTTTTTTCGCAAAGACTATTTACCCCCCCCCCCTTTAACCCCACTTATTTCTAGAGACATTTTTGCTAGATATTCAGGAAATCATAGGCGGGTGGGTTGATGGAAGGAGAAACCTCAGAAGAACTACCTCAAGAGTTACAACTGAGCAGAGAAGAAAGAGTATACTGTATTTGTAAATTTTCAGCAGACCATTACAGACACCTGGTGGCTACTCAGACAATTACATGTGGCAGAATAAAACTATTTCATATTCCTCTATATTTTGAATTAATAGCTATATTAAAATGGGCGGGTTAGATCTCCCAAAGATAGCAAGGTTGCCACCTAGCTAAACAAAATGTGTCCATACTGATTTCTACTTTTGGACCAGAACATAAATTTAAGGAAATCAATTGGTGATATTCTTCATGGCTGGGGCTATGCATGCCTCCTGCCAATTGTTGAAGTGCCAATTCCTGCTACAAGAGCAAAGAGCTACTAGAGCTCTATCTCTAAAATTTAGCTTCTTTTTCTTTAAGAGTTCTCTGGTTTTGGTTTTTTCCAAAGATACGTAAATAAATATGTAGTTCATGGTCTATTGAAATGCTCAGTAAGGAACTATTTTCTTATGGTTGCATTTTAAGAGTTTGCAATTCTTCAAACATTTTATCTATTCTTATTTAATGAACTTGGCAATGCCTCAGCAGGGTTTTATTTATTTATTTACTTTATCAAATTTTGAAACCATTCATCTCTCACACAGAAGGACTCTGGGCAGTGTATATGGACTGAATTGAGTTTTGTGCCCTTTTGCTTTGAAGGGTAATCACTGTTACCTCCAAGTCTCAACTCCATGGGATTTAAGCTACTGCAATTATGAAAACAAGAGGACTTCCAAATAATTCTGAGGTGAGGTGGGGAGGGGGGGCAGTCATTTTGCAGTTGCCAAGAAAAAGAAAGGCACTATTGAGAGAAAAAAAAAGCAAACGAGCAGCAAAGATTAAAACTAACTGAAGAAGTCTCTGTGGGAAAGCAAAGCATGTACCCTAAATTAAAATAGTTTAAAGATTAGCCATTTCTAAGGAGGGGCTACTTTGTGAATTTTAATCTTTTTTTATATATATATACTGAAAGACACAAGGTTTTTCACTGTTTTCTTTGTTTTCTGGCCACTTCCCTCTTTCTCTCGCATCATCTCAGTCCACATTGTTTCTCTCTCTCTCTCTCTCTCTCTCTCTCTCTCTCTCTCTCTCTCTCTCTCTCTCTCTCTCTCTCTCTCTCTCTCTCTCTCTCTCTCTCTCTCATCCCTTCCCAGGGCATTTACCCCTCTCTTTTAATCCTGGGTTTCTTCTTCTTTCTTTTTTGTTGTTTCTGATGGAAAAAGATGTATGTAGGTGCACGTGTGTATGGGTGTGCATTTACATTTACCGTATTTATCGGCATATAACACGCACAGGCGTATAACACGCACCTTCATTTTAAGAGGGAAATTTCAGGAAAAAACTACGCTCCGACGGCAGCGAGAATTAGACGTGAGGAAGGCGCGGGTTGCCAGTACTTGTTAATACTGTAAAAACATGGCTTCTTAACATTATATCGGCGTATAACACGCACACATCATTTGCCCCCTATTTTCAGGGGGGAAAAGTGCGTGTTATACGCCAATAAATACGGTATGTGTCTGAGAATGAGTTGTGGGCACTGAAAGGGAGAAGGGTTGGCATAGACAGGTAGAATCAATTTTACCTTTAATTGATCATTATACATTGTTAACACTGTTTTTTTAAGCACAGCCTCTAAGTATATATGTAGTTATGTGTATGCATCATGCATGCATACATATGCACCTATAAGTATATGCAGTTTATATATGTGTGTCTGCATGTGCATAGTAATACTGGTAGTCCTTATAATTGAGCCCAAATTTTCTGTTGGTAAGTGAGACAGTTAAGTGAGTTTTGCCCCATTTTATGGCCTTTCTTGCCACAGTTGTTAAACACTGAATCACTGCAGTTCTAAGTTAATAACACAGATGTTAATGAATCTGGTTTCCCCATTGACTTTGCTTATCAAAAGGTACAAAATGACCCTGGAACATTGGAAACAGTGGTGGGATTCAGCCAGTTCGCATCAATTCAGGAGAACCGATTGTTAACTTTCTGAGCATTTGATGAACTGGTCGTTGGAAGAAATCATTAGGGCAGAGAACCGGTTATTAAATTGCTTGAATCCCACCACTGATTGCAACCATTATAAATCTGAGCCAGTTGACTTTAGTGACTTTGAATGGTCACTAAAAGAAAGATTGTAAGGTAAGAATTACCTGCATCCATGCACATTTACATGCTTTTTAAGAGTGGGGGGATGTTCGGTTCACAAGTGAAGCTTTGTATTATATAGAATTTTCTGTCTGTTTATAATTTTTTTATCCATTCCTTTCAGAGATCTTAAAATTAGGCTTCACTTCTCTTTTGTACGACATGCTATGAACTACTTAATGGATTACTTACTAATTAATTACTTTCTAATGTAAACTTCTGTGTTGGTGAAAATGGCTCTTTGGGAACTCATCCAATTCTGTAATTGCTAATTCCATTATTTCCGTGTTTCTTGCTCCTTTCTGATGATGACTCTCTGATGAGGGACATGCTCTGAACCCTTTATGTTAAAAATACATCCAGTGGATAATTAAGCAACTCATTGAAAAAATATCAAATCCCTTCTAAAGGAATTGAACAATGCGACTGACAGCACTCTGAAGATCTTGTCTTGGCAGCTAACCAGGGTGAGAAAGGGTTTGTCAGATTATTCATGAACTGGCAGAGACATGGTAACAAGGTCAGCCAATGAATAGGCATAGCAACTAAGTCAGCCAATGGGAGCTGAAACAGTTTGGAGGCTGGGCGTGGCTCAGCTCTATGCTGTGCTGAGAAATGAAACTGAAACCAGTGTGTGAACTTGTCTGCTCATCTGAGCTGAAATGAAACTTGTTCTCTGCTGTTGGTATTGTATATATATTCTTGTATATAGAGAAGTTTCTTATTTAAATCAATCCTGCGGAATCAGTTTACCTGTATGTGCTTTCTGGATTTAATTTCTGCAACAAAGTCTGACAGGGCTAACGTTTAGATGGGAGAGTACCAAGGATTACCAGCCCTTCAGATAACATTAGGAGGTGAAAAAAACTGTCCAGAAGAAAGCAGTGGTAAATGTTACCTTTGTTACATGACTGTGGATGTGAAGTCACCAAGCATCAAACTCAATCAGGAGGAGTTTTGCCCCATGTTACAACCTTTCTTGCCACAGTAAAGTGAAATATTGCTCTTATTAAGTTAGTGACCCAGTTGTTAAGTGAATCTGGCTTTCCCATTGTCTTTGCTTGTCAAAAGGTCACAAAAGGTAATCACATGGACACTGTGACCATCATAAATACATACCAGTTGCCAAGCATCCAAATTTTGATTGTGTGACCATAGGGATGCTGCAATGGTCTTAAGGGTGAAAAACGTTTATAAGTCACTTTTTTCAGTGCCGTTGTAACTTTGAATGGTCACTAAACAGATGGTTGTAAGTCGATGACTACCTCTAATGACATCCTTTATGTTTTCAACATATGTACATGTATACAAAAACAGTAGCATTTTTACTGTTTTTATAGATTTATAATTGGTACTGGCAATTTGGTCATTAAGTGAAGTGGTCTTTAAGTGAAACCATGGTTGTGCTTATGATCTTACTTCCATTTTCCTTTACTTTAAAGACTGAGAAGGTTGTAAATGTGTGGACTGGTTTCAACATTAGTTTTTTTATCACTGTCAAAACTGCAAATAGTCACTGTACAAGACAGTCAATAAACAAGGACTACCTGCATTCATAGACAAGGCAATGCATACTAATGTTCTCTTACTAGCCCACTGAAGCTGCAGGTATTCCTCACTTAATGACACTAATTGGGACTGATAACTCCATTGCTAAGCGAAGTGGTCCTTAAACAAGACATCACATGACTGCAACCTGTGACTACCTGCCACTTTCTTCATTGACTTTGCTTGTCGGAAGCCAGATAGGAAGATTGCAAATGGTGATTGCATGACCACATGCTACCACAAATACTGGTGATAGCCAACCTCTCAAAATCGCGACAGTAACCACTGGGAGACCGATAGTTGTTGGTGCAAGGACCAAGTCGTAAGTCGTTTTTTTCAGCGCCATCATAACTTCAAACAGTCAGACGTAACTTGGAAGAGCTGAACAAACCGCTTCAGAAATCAGCAATCCTCTCTTCTTGGAAAGAAAGTTGCTTGAAACCTCACTTCAATATTTAATTGCATGTGTTAATGCTAACTTTTCATGGATGTAGCATTATGCTGATTTTGTAAAATTTTAGTCACTTAAAAATGTATGTTCTAATTTGATGGGAGGAGGCATTTTCCACATTGGAAAGTATTTTGTAATGCTGACATTGTGATGAGATACTTCGGCAGTTGGTGGTACAGCAAAATAAATAAAAAACATCACAGCACTTCAAAGCCATAAGCCCAAATGAACTCTTAATTATCTTTTAAAAAAACTATAAAAGTAATTTCGGTGCCTACATTTCTCCATGTGCAGATATAGGAGGAATCCTCGGTATTCCTCGTGAGCTTAAGGATAAGTTAGACAAAAGTGTTTTATCTCATAAATCTTGGCCTGCTTGATAAACAGATCCCATGAAAAGGAGGAAGCTCAAATTGAGATTAAGACTTTGGCTGCACTATCAAACCAAACAGAAGGGATGTGTACTACCAGTACCTCTCAGGATTGGTGTTAGCATTACTTGTCAGGGAGTAGCAACGTCTTTGAAGCAGTGGCACTAGCAGGAGGGTCCAAGAGTGCTCCGACTGAAGTCAGCAGCATCTTGACACATTGCAATACAAGTCACATCCCCATATACCTCATGGGGGGTAGAGTTTGTGACCCAGTGCTGTTTTATCCTTCTGACAAAAGCTGGAAGCAACTATGGACACTGCTATTTTGAATCCAGAGAAAGATGGGTGAAGTTAAAAATAAATTATGGCCTAATAGTCACACACATTTACAAATGTGGGGCGGTGCAGTTTATAGGAAAGTTTTGGTGGGAGTTCCTAAAGCTCCTTAAGGTTCAGTCTTGACATGTACCTCTTCTGTAATTCCTATATAATAGTTTAAAGATGCCTAAAATTGTTGATAAAATTATGGGCTTAATACATTTTTTGCATCTGCAATGGCACAACCCCACCAGTGGTGGAATTCAATTTTTTTTACTATTGGTTCTGTGGGCATGGCTTGGTGGGTGTGGTGTGGCTTAGTGGGTGTGGCTTGGTGGGCATGGCAGGGGAAGGATACTGCAAAATCCTCATTCCCTCCCCACTCCTGGGGGAAGGATATTGGTAAATCTCCATTCCCACCCCACTCTGGGGCCAGCCAGAGGTGGTATTTGCCGGTTCTCCAAACTACTCAAAATTTCCGCTACCGGTTCTCAAGAACCTGTCAGAACCTTCTGAATAGCACCCCTGAACCCCACTCATAAAGCAGCAATTAAAACACTTGCATGATTTGGGCAAAGGAGGCAAGTCAGTTATATTCATTGGCAAAAGATAAGTTAACTGAAACATCAGTATAAAACAGAACTAAAAAACACAAGTTTACCAATAAGTTACTTCATGTTTCTACATCAAAACAAACATTCTATATATTGTAATAACAAAGAGCAGAATACTTTTACATATATTAACATTACCGAAAGAGATGCTGTTTGCACAGCATTTTCAGATTTAGTTAACATCAGGACAAGATGAATCTGCTTCAGTTCACAGGAGGAATCTTACTTTTTGTGTGTGAATATGCACCCCAATAGGTAAACAGATGGTATTTTGTATTATGTTGCCACTTTAGCTTCGTGCTTACTTTAGATAGAAATCACACATAAAGTTAATGAGATAAAAATCATTTATATCACAGCTACCATAATGCGTGTGAATTTCTCTTCCCAGACATCTTGATAATTATTCTCCAGGCCATTTGGAGGCAACAGATTATTTGCCGTAGCCTTAATAAATAATTGTTGTATCCAAATGGGAAATAGTTTTCAAGCAGTGTTGTAGAGGAATCTGAAATTCTCTGGAAGCTTTGTCGATTAGAAAACAGACACACTTCCCAAAGTTGCCAACCACTATACAACCTTTCCTGTGGCTTGCAACTACAAGATATTGGATGACATAAAGGCATACACTGAATTGTGTAGCATTATAATATATCCGATAAACCAGCGTTTCTCATTCTTGGCAACTTGAAGATTATGTGGTCTTCGACTTCCAGAAATCCTCAGCCAGTTGAAACCCATGTTTCTCCAAGCTGCCAATGTTGAGAAACACTGCTATACACTATTTCATTTAGGGTTTGTGTGAATCGGGAACTGGCCACTTCAGAATATGAATCCAGAATCTTCTGCCATGTACAAGATACTATAGCAAACCAACAAGGATTCCTTCACAGAAGAGGAAATGTGAAGATAGTTCACTGAAGACAGAAAGTTCAAAAATCCCCCCTATTTTATGTACATTATTTATGGAGGGTTTGATATGAGGGGGGGGAATAATTATTTGGGATAATTACAGGCATGAGAAATCAAGGATCAGATTACAATAAATTGAGTAGTTTTACATACAGAACTCAGCAATATGCTACAATACAGGTTTTAACAAACATGTGTTTGCTTCACCTAAAATGAGATCGTGCCAGTTGATGGGTGAATTCAGTTGCAACTGAATTATCTTCTTAAACGTTAAATGTTTGTTCAGGTATACAGACTCCAGCTCATGTTATTTCAGTGGTAGTAGTTGCTGAAGGCATGCAAAATATACAGCAGTGTAGTGATGAAGGCAAACAACTGAAAAAAGGGGGGGAAATGGCAACGTTATTATTTCCATTCCCAAAGCAAGTTAGCATATCAGACTAGGAATACTTCTAAATTCAGTTTCAAATTCAGTTCCAGATGAGTCAAGAACTAACCTCACCTCACACCTGTTTCTCTTTCAGCTACCCAGCTTGCTGGGTTGTTGAAGGATAAAATGAAGGTGAAGAAAATCTGAGACAACACAGTAGAAACCAGTTTTGTCACATAGTTTCTAACTTTCCAGGCTCCTGGCCTCCAAAGGTGTTAGCATACAACTTCTATTTTTGTAATGGCATGTGAGCTGTAGTCCCTCCTTCCAAAAAAACCCAGATGTCAAAGAGCAGGCCTTCCTAATGAACCATGAGCTTCTTTGTATACCTGTTTGGGTTGGGAAGCAGATTAAATTTACCATTAACCAAAAGGAACATGTGGGATGAACAAACCATCTTATGCTGGGAATGCTTCTCTGATGCTCAAGGCTTTGTCCTCCCCAGCACTTAGGCTACTAGTTCTCTTGTTGAGTTAAACTCCTACAGTCTGATGGAGTAGGTAAAGTTGCAAGTCCATTACACTGTTTGCACTCAAAACCTCCTAATCTCTATCTGGAATAATTATTTTGTTTATTAATTGGAGAACGTATAGAACATTTGACAAGACTATATATTTTATCAACTCTTGCTGTGTATTTTCATGTAGCCTACAACCCTATGGCGAAGGGAAGGGAAGGCTGCTTCTATAGAAAAGTGCTCTTCATTATAAATCCAATACTAAATAGGTAGGGTTAGAGTCATGTGCTAGAGTCATAAAGCAGGCCATGTGCTATGTGAAAGTTAATACTGCTTTACAACAGGCCTTTGTGCATACTTGAGCCATTAAGAATTACATTTGGCCTTTGATGTGCAGGGCCTGTATTCCAAAAGGTAACTGCTGGAGCCAAACCAAAAGTAAATTTACAAAATTGTAATGTAGTTTAATTTAATTTACTCAAATTAGATGGCATTTCATTGAGGGGGAGGTTCACAGTATAATAAAAATGTTTTTAAAAATCGAAGGAAGGAAGGAAGGAAGGAAGGAAGGAAGGAAGGAAGGAAGGAAGGAGAAAGAGATGTACATATATTATAAAAATAATATCATTAAGTTTAATCTTTATGTCATTTCAACAAATTTCCATTGGTAATTTCATCAGCTTTCATCTTAATAGGAATACTTTGGGAGATTTACAAATATTTTTTTGTACACATGGCAATCTTTAAGTCAATTTAAATGTCCCTGTTGTGGATTTGTGTGTTGTTTTCCAAAGAAAAAATACTTTTTAACCAATATTGGGTAATTTATCCAGGTTCATTAAGGAGCGATTTAATGCAAAACAGTTCAGAACAAAGATTATCTAGCTTGTGACCTATGAGTTGAGTTGTCCCAAAGATGCTTTTTTCAGGAGGCAACTGGACTTCCTTGTTTTTTCTTTGAAGACGTTTCACTTCTCATCCAAGAAGCTTCTTCTGTTTTACAGGATAGTGGGGAATGAAAGGATTCCACTATCCTCTCACAGCTGAAGAAACTTCTTGGATGTGAAGCGAAACGTCTTCAAAGAAAAAGCAAGGAAGTCCAGTTGCCTCCTGAAAAAGGCATCTTTGGGACAACCATGACCTGGATGACTGAGAATCTCTACAGACTATGAATTGAGGTTTTTTTTTAATTTGATTTATATGCCGCCCTTCTCCGGAGACTCAGGGCGGCTTACAATGCGCTAAGCAATAGCCTTCATACTTTTTGTATATTTATACAAAGTCAGCTTATTGCCCCCACAAACTGGGTCCTCAATTTACCTACCTTAGAAAGGATGGAAGGCTGAGTCAACCTTGAGCCTTGGTGAGATTCGAACCTGCAATAATTGCAGGCAGCTGTGTTAATAACAGGGTGCTTTAGACCACTGTACTATCCAAGGCTAGAGTTGTGTCTGTTAAGAACTTCCTTACAGTGGCTGGACTTAAGATTTAGTACTTTCTTCATAAAAACAGCAAAACATGTATTTAAGTGAAAGAATATTATGATGGGAAACAGATGAAGTATCTGAGTGGGTAAAGGAATGCTTTTTGAAGGGACTGCCCTGCTATTTTCATTCTGGTTCCAGCAATAAAATGTCACCAACAAGAACTGAAATGTGAGCTTTCAAACAGAACAGGTAGTTGCTCGGGTGATGTGAGGTTCTTACCGTGGCTGCAACATTGAGCTGATAATAGAGAGGGATAACGTCTGCTGGCACTTCCGTCTCTGAACGGATTGTTGCATTTGCCTGCAACACAGCAGCGCTCAGGTAAAAAATGCCTGTGGCTCCATGGTAAAGACTGTCCTAAAAAAAAAGAGACGTAGATATGGACAATGTTAAAAAACAAGAAGGAAATGTGGACTCTTTCAGGCTATGTTCATTATTATGCAGAATTGCATATGAAGTACAGATCAAAGTCATCCTAGTAAACAGCCCATTCACAATCTGAGAGTATTTACCCACTTCAAATCTCTTTAAGCTACAGGAGTTGTTGCCACCTTACCAGAATTTTCCAGGATTCAAAGTTTTTATGAAAGCCAAACAAGTAACTCAGGAGGAGCAGAAAGGAGATGACAAAGGAGCTGACCGAGACGTACATGACCCATCCTTGCAGCAAAGGGAAATATACCGTGGTAGCTGCTACAAGGATCCAAACCCAGCAGCCAAAGATCTGTCAGGGTGAAAAATGTTGAAATATAAATGTTTATCATTAAACTTTTTTACATTTCAGATTGGTTTAGTCTCTGATTTATGCCTGTATTTATTTATTTGGTTGATTGGTTGATTTATACATTTCATTAAAATGTAACTCTGGAGCAGAAGGCTAAAGTACAAATAACACCACCATGTAAAATGATCTATCTTAAAACAGCGCAGTAAACACATTGACAGCAACACATCCATGCACAAAATGTCCAACTGAAGCTTAATTGGAGAAGTGTTTCATATATAACCTTAAAAGCTAGCAGGATGTTGCACCAATCATTGTTGAACCAGTAACAGAGTTGGAAGGTACCTTGGAGGTCATCTAGTACAACCCCCTGCTCACGCAGGAGATCTATTCTAGGGATTCGAACCACCGAACTGCCGAACTTTCTGATCGAGAAGCTCAGTGTCTTAGTCAGGCTACCTAGTCAGGCTAACCATCTCAGGGTCTGAAAACTGCATGTATATGAAACCAGTTCCAGCTGAGCACCTTTCTATATCCTCTTCCTTTTCCAGTATTATATTGGCTACATAAGGAATGATCCTCAGGGAGAATAAGTATTTATATTATTTAAATAATGAATTGTAAATATGTTTGCACTAGGCTGTTATGAAAATATGCAACATCAGCAGGGTTTTTTCCCCCCTAAGAAACTTCTAGTCCAAATTAAAAATAATTCCCTTGGATAAATACTACATGCATATACTGTGGTTAATACGAAGACGACAAAGTGCAAAACCAGCAATAATTGTTCAAAGAGCACACAAAAGAGAACCAGTCCTCATCTCTTTCTTTGTTTTTTCTTTGAACAAACAAAACTTTTTTTAAAAAGCTAAATCAAGAACAAAATAAAAGTAAATGCATGAGAGGATAAAAAATAAACTAGAGAATGACCACAGTGTATTTATATTACATGACTTCACATTGAATCCTAAGGAGAAATACTAATATTTTAAACAATGATATTCAATATTTCCATCCTGAACAACATATATGGTAGTACAAACTAAAGTAATCCATTAAGAAAACTGTTATTAAAAAAGTAAAACCTGAAGACACCACTTGGGGGAAATCCAAAGGTGCTTTTTCAAGAGGCAACTGGACTTTTTGGTTTTTCTTTGAAGATGTTTCCCCACCATCCGGTCAGAGCTGAAGAAGCTTCTTGGATGAGAAGCAAAATGTCTTCAAAGAAAAACCAGAATGTCCAGTTGCCTGTTTAAAAAACCTTTGGGACAACCATGACCTGGATGACTGAGAATCTCCATAGACACTTGGGGGAAAGGGATTGTCTATTAAATCTGAATGTCTGTTAAATCCAATTTTAAATAAATGAATGTCACTAATTTATGTCACTTGCGCCATTGAGTCATCATTTAAACAAGTGACATAAATGAATGCAAATTCCATTGAAATATCAATTATGCAATGGTATTGCATCTTATAGTCCAGTCTGCTTTGGAAATGAAAATGTGAAATAAAACTGAAGTCTGAAGAAATGTGCAAAGTAAAATTTTGTCCATTACATCCAAATTTCCCTAAATGGAAGTCTGAGGAATTGAGACTTTCGCCCTGTAGCTAATACTTGGTGACCAAATATACTATATTTATTGGACTATATTTATTCTTCATTGCAAGGTTTTATCAGTGTTCTGTGCTGTGCTACGTTATCTGCCAAAGCAATTTCCAAAGAGGGTCAGTCTTATTATGGAAGTATCATGAAAAATCAGTAAATGACAAGTTGTGTACTTTACTATTGCTTTTGCTGCTGCTGCTGCTGCTGCTGTCACCAGAGCATTCTGTAAATAGCAAGTGGAGGGAATTGGGTCATTTTTAATAGCTTGATCTTTTTTGTCTGTTATTTATTTATTTGTATCCCACCTTTATTATTTTTACAAATAACGGCAGCCAACATATCCAACACAACTTCCTTCTCCTATTTTCCCCACAAAAACAACCCTCTGAGGCGAGTTGGACTGAGAGATAGAGTGACTGACCCAGCTGGTTTTCATGGCTAAGGAAGGACTAGAATTCAGGATCTCCCACTTTTAGCCCAGTGATTTAACCAATAGGCCTAACTGGCTCTTACGCAATAAAAAGCAAGCAAAAAGTGGGTACCTGTGGGATGCTTAGAAACAGAGCGGATGGCATCCCATTGGTGCCCAAACACCTTTCACCTGTATGGAGATCTGACGCGGGCTGGAATCTTCATTTCCTTGCAAATAGGGCACTTAAAAATGAAGCGGATGGCTTTTCACTTTTCCTGATGAAAAGTGTTCCAGTGGTAGCAGAAAGGAGTTTGGGGGTGGGGGAGACAGGAGAAAGGCACCACAAACACTTTTCACACCCAGAATGAAAGTTTCTGGGATCCGTGATCTCATGAGAGTTCAGGCACCCAGTCTCTGCAAAAGAAGATAGATGCCTGAACTCGTGCGATATTATGGCACTCAGGAGCTTCCATCAACTCTTCCTCTCCCTCAAAGGCACAGAAACCACGGCACAGAGGAGACAGACCTTGTAAGGTAAGTGAGTCTGGCATGGTGGGAAGGGAGGGGGAAGCATGAGCTAACTTAGTGGGTTGGGGAGGCATTGGGGGACTGTTCCCTCACTAGTTCCCCCCCATGGCCTTCCCTCCCCTCATGTGCACTTAATGAACTGCACATTTAATTAGCGAATGCATGGGTGAAAAGCAGGGAGTGATCTCGTTTGAGGTATGAGATTCACTCCTACGAATCCACATGGTACGAATGAAATGGGCAGGCTCCATTACATTCATTACTTCAGGACTACCTGTTCAAATTGACAAGGAATGGTATTTTGTAGTTGAAAGAGTGGATCAATTTTTCTCATAGGTTTAAAGGTTTATATTAAAGCTATGTACCAGGGCAGGTTGCAATCAATTAATGTAGATACAGTTACTCATCCAAGGTCAACCACTCCCTTTCTCATTTAGGTTTAGGAATTCAACTATCTGATCTCTTAATATTGTTTATCTTATCTTGACACTGGAATGTGGAAACCAGAACTTGCAAGGCTCTACACTAATTTAACAGCAAATGTGTGCATTGGCTGAATACAGAATATATGATTAGAACATGAAGCTGGCAGTTACAACTCCAATCGCATTTGCTCTTTGTGAATTCGGTTAGCTTCATGACTAATGGTCGAAATGTTTGCTTTGATTTCCTTGATTATGAACAGCAGGACAAATTATGAAAAAAGCTGTATGTCACAAATGTATAAAAAGTTGCTTAAAATTGTAATATACTTTATTTTTTTTCTAGAAATGGTAAGGCATTACAAATCTTTTATTAAAAAAACAATGTGCATAATGATAAATATTTAAAATGACTTATTCCATAGAGAGTAAACCAGCCTTGCAAGTATATAAATAATTGTGCTAAACAAAGGGTGGTCTTAGCACCTTAAACAACAAAATCCCTCATCCTCATCATCGCCATCTGTTACCATATTCTGAGCAGCGGGACAATAGTACATTTTTAGTTCAGTTTTGTGCATATTTATTGTATTCAGTGAGGTTTCTCCTTTTAGAATTGCGATCTAAATAATCAATGTATTTCTTTAAAAATATAATATAATTATATTAGGCCCAGGGGTGAAATGCTCCTGGTTCGGACCGGATCACCCGACCCGGTAGCGATGGCGGTGGGTGGTTCGGAGAACCGGTAGCAAAAATCCCTGCCCCCCACCACCACCACCATGCCCAGCTGAGCCGCACCATCATCAGAGGCTTTTTTTTTTTACTTTTAAAAGCATTTTTTTCTACCTCTTTTGATGAAAAAGTGCTTTTAAAAGTAAAAAAAAAGCCTCTGATGATAGCGCGGCTCAGTTGGGATCATCAGAGGCTTTTCAAAGCATTTTTTCCTGCAACCTCTTGGCCGAAGAGGTGGTAAAAAAAATGCTTTGAAAAGTCTCTGACGATCCCAGCTGAGTTCCCTGATTGGCAGAGAGGCTTTTCAAAGCATTAGAAAAAATGCTTTGAAAAGTTTTTTTTAAAAAAAGTTGGCCACACCCACCCAGTCACATTACCCCACCACCACCAAGCCATGCCCACAGAACTGGTAGTAACAGATTTTACATTTCACCCCTGATTAGGCCCAACATATATTTGAATTCCAGTCCCACAAACAGCCTGCTTAACCCTTGTCCATTTTTCATTCATCTTGATTGTGATTGTATTCAGAGGGAAGGGTTGACAAATGATATCATATGCATCATTACGTCAGTGCAAATGAAGCTATGACATCATTGTGGCTTATGCTAGACCAGTGGCTGACTTAAAATTGCAATCCCATCTCTCCAGACAACAGTTGCGTGTATACTTGCCTTTGTGTGCAAGCTCTATGTATACATGCATAAAGTTGTGCTACGGATGCACCTACCTATATTTCCCTGCTAAAGACACATGTTTCTAAGCTCTCATGCATAGGATTGTGTTACATAGGCACCTATACCACAAACCTAGCCAGATTCAGTATTATAGTTGTTTTGGTGGATGTCACCCATGAGTGATATTGACTGTCTCTATTCCCTTTGTGTCATCAATAAGCCATCTCAACAAATCCACATTAAAATAACTAACAGACTTCCGGTTGATGTCGCAGCAAAATCAGACACAAAGGAACGGGTCTCCACATTCCTTGTGCTGAGTTCTTCCTATTTGTTGCCTCCCTAATACTAGATGCTAATAAAACAGATTCCTGATGTTGATAATCCTGTCACTGGCTTCTGTAGGTATAGCAAGAAGAAAAAAACCCTTGCTCAAAATCTTGAAGAAGTCAGTGTAAGCAAAATTTTGTCTTGAATAGGAGCAGTGATTTGATATCCGATTCTGATCTGTTTTGCACAAAACGTCAACTTAGAATCAAACAAAGATCTTTAAATGGGACTTCCTGAAATATTATATGTATAAAACTAGTCATTATTCAGAGAAAAGATTATGAATCAGACAAGGAAAAACACCTGTGATTACATTTGGAGGCTATGAACAGATTGTGCACTTTAAGGGTCATTAATGGCTCTGCGATTCTCTTTAGCTGTCAGGTTTTTGCATACCTTTTTCAGCATACTTTGTAAAGGTGTTTCCAGAAGTACCCAGCACTCCCACTTCATTTCCAAGAAAGAAAGAAAAACAAAAACTCCATCTGAAGATGTTGAACTCTTTTGATTACCCACCAACAGGCACACACCCACTGAATGCCAGTGAGCAAGGATTACTGTCAAGAAAGTTAATGCTCCCCCTTGCTGAGAAATTATCAAACAGGTTCTTCAAGATGGAGAGTGTAGGAATATGCACTGAAAATTAAAAGCATTCAAAATGAAAATTCCACATATTATTTTAAAAGCCATAATGTTATCTATCTACAGTATGTTGTTTTGTTGTTTGTAAACTGCAGATTCTTTGCATAGGAAGTACAGTTGCAACTATATTATAATTGTGATTTCTATAAATTCTCAAAAAAAAATATTAGCTAGTGCAATATTCACATACACAAACACCATATAACACAAAACTATATTCTAAACTGAACCAGCCAGATGCAGGTTCAAGATAATGCTTAGCTATAGTATTACCAGTCATTTTTCTAAAGCCAATTTTACTTCCCAGAGTTGTTACAGTAAATCAGGGTATGTAGCTTTGAGCTCCTAGAACAGTGGGTCTCAATCTTCCTAATGCCGTGACCCTTTAATACAGTTCCTCATGTTGTGGTGATCCCCAACCATAAAATTATTCCTAAAACCATTGAAAATATGTGTTTTCAGATAGTCTTAGGCGACCCCTGTGAAAGGGTCGTTCGACCCCCAAAAGGGTCCCGACCCACAGATTGAGAACCACTGTCCTAGAAGAAAGGTAGGATAAAAAGTCAATTAAGAGAACAATCTGCCTTCATTGAGCTGCAGATAGTTTTGTGTGCAGAA
Organism: Ptyas mucosa; assembly: GCA_012654045.1. Lineage (NCBI taxonomy): Eukaryota > Metazoa > Chordata > Lepidosauria > Squamata > Colubridae > Ptyas > Ptyas mucosa. The sequence goes on along the minus strand of WNWU01000018.1, from coordinate 12,540,798 downwards.
TATTGCTGCTCTAGTGACATTGTCTAAGTTGCTTCTGGCCATAAACACACAAAAGTAAAGGAACATTTGGGATCCAGATCCAGATGTGCTTGACTATTTTAAGGGACAGGAAGAATTTTTTAAAAAAAGAATTGGGATAAAGAAAATCAAAAGGCATGTTCCTGTATTTCATCAAAACTTTGATTCCCACAGAAGCAGCCATATTCCAGTTTATATTTTGTTTTTGTCACGATAGCCTTCATAAATAGCCTTCCTTGCCTTAATACTCAAAGAACTAAATATTTTAAATATATGTATCATGAAGAATTATGCCATTTAAATCAACCTCTTCCCATAGGCTTGTCATTTGTAGCAATTCACCAGACTTTCACGTTGCTCTCTCATGCAAACTGTCAATTGTGTCACTTGTGAAAACAATTGTGGAAAACAGAAACCCTCTTCCACTGAGCTGCCCATGTTTTATGCCTGAGTGCAACCACTGTTATTACAGTCATTGGGCTCTCCTGTGCCAACATGGATGTGAAGATGCATTGCCCACATTGAGGAATGGTTTCCGGAGCAATATTGCAAAGAAGGCATTAACTAACATGCTATTGTTTTCTTGCTTGCTTCAATTTTTATTATAAGCCCTCAGTCCCACTAGGTAGACCAGACAAAAACATCAACTCTACAAGAAGGCTAAAATTGCTTTTATTAAGATTCACCATAATAACAGAATCTTCAAGTCTGGTTTTGGTGTACCCTCCTGAGTTTTATATTTCAGTGAATTAGGGAGGTATCTGTGCTGCTTCCAAATGTTATCTGGGTAGCTTGGACTTAAAATATATTTTGTCACAGGTTGCCTTGGCAACCGAGATTGCATCAAAGTAATCTTTCTTACTGTTTACACAATCTTTGCTGAAGTTTTCATATAAATAAAAAATACACAAGCACTACATGCATGCACGCACACACACTAGTAGTGGGTTGCTCCCGGTTCGGTTCTATAGAACCAGTAGTAAAACTGGTGGGGAGGCTCTGCCCACTTGCCACATCATTTTGGGTGATCGGCGCATGTGCAGAAGCGTGCGCAAGCAAAGCGAGCGCAAATGCACGCTCCCGCTGCGAACTGGTAGTAAAAGTAAGTGGGACCCACCCCTGACACACACATACACACAACTCCAGTTGAGTTAAAATCCATGCCTCATACAATGAGAATGCAATTAACATAAGGAACATAGTCACTCTGCTATGCTTTACAATTCTTGAATTATAACTTCCTGAAAGTTCTCCAAGTGAAGCAAAATACAAAATGCAATGCTGCTACTTCCCAGTGAATTTCATTATCACACTATGTAATGGGGACCAGTTACTTTGATTTTCTATTTTTAAAAAATAGAACAAACTCCTGAAAGCCAAGTTCCACAGATGGATGTAACCATAGGGAATCTCCAAGACTGTCAATACTCAGCACTTAACAATCTGAATTCAACTGCATTTAAATAAGGACATTCTATTAGAGTTTGTTCCTGCACTGGATTTTTGATATCCAAGATACCAGCTGAATCCTCAAGAGATATCAGTTCTGCATCTTTCTTACCCAAATCTTGACAAGGCTGACATAGCATAATTATTTTTTGTGGCTCAAATCTAAAGACTTACTAGGAGTAGGAATGGGTGAAAAGGCAGAAGGTCCTGCTCCTCTCTCTTCCTCTTTTCTTCTCCCCTACAAACAGCCCTGTACAAACTCTGGAGAATCCTGTTTAATGAACTAGACCAGGGGTCTCCAACCTTGGCAACTTTAAGCCTGGCGGACTTCAACTCCCAGAATTTGCTGGCTTTGCTGGCTGGGGAATTCTGGGAGTTAAAGTCCGCCAGGCTTAAAGTTGCCAAGGTTGGAGACTCTTGAACTAGACTGAAAGTGGTAATCCTTCCATCTCTCTTCTTTAGACATGATATTATTTTGGTTTTTTTAACGAACTCAAATTCATTAATAAATTAAGGAATGTTCTAAGTTGCTGCATGGACCTTCCTGCTGTTATCCCTGAATTAATCAGCTCTGCTCTTTCTCCCCTATGAAGCACTTTTAGTGGAATCAATCTTTATCCAAGAAATCACATGCCTAGCTATAACTAGCCTGTAAATCAATGCTCTTTGGATTATTGTCTCCACAATTCACTGTTTGAAAAATATTGACCCATATCTTCAGAAAGCAAGTCCTGTATGAGCACAGCATCTTACCCAACTTCACAGCAGTCAACCTGAATAATCTGAGAGTAATTAGGGAGGGTGGAGGAAAAAATCCACAAGACTTGTAAACCAGATTGAATACTGTAATGTAATATTAATATCTCCAAGCTAATCATTCCTTTGCTGAAATGGTTTCTAGCTAGACCTTTCTGAAAATTAGGAACAAAGTGTGACATATGATCAGCTTATGTCTGTTATGGTTTTATATACTAGTACTAGTTATGGTATTATATACTTTACATATATGAATATATAAAGAATATATAAAGAAATATATAAATATATATAAAGAAGTCTATAAATTTATACTTATGTCCTTATATCTATAAGTCCTCACACTTATGGCAATCACTGCATCTCTATAGTCATGCGATTAAGATTTGGGTGCTTGGCAACCAACATACATTTATGGTAGCTACAACATCCTGGGGTCTTATGATCACCATTTATGACATTTCCAATTAGCTTCCAACAAGCAAAGTTAATGGAGAAAGTTTGATTCATTTATCAGGTGCATGATTCACTTAACAACCATGGCCAAAAGGTCAGAAAATCAGGTGCAACTTACTTAATACACGTCTTGCTTAGCAACAGAAATTATGGTCACCATTGTGGTTTTAAATCAAGGACTACCTGTTCCTTTAGATTAACACAGCTCTCTTCTAACAAAGGTACAACTTTGTGCTGTATGCTAACTGTGGATAAATGCTTCAACTCCTTAAATAATTAAAGTGCACATTTTAAGAGCAGTGGGAAGCAGAAATATGGCAGGTGCTTTGATGCACAGCTGATCAAAATATGCAATTCCTGATTCATAAAATGGAAAGTTTACCAATCTTCAAATGAACCTTTCATTAACTATGAGCATAATTAGCCTAAAAACATATGCATAAATCTGCATATATTATATAAGTAGCTAGTACCAGGAGTCAACAATATAAGTTAGTGTACTATTTGTGTTCCTATAGGGACACCACATAGTGTGCAAAATTTCTCAATCTTAAATTGGAGAAAATAATTTTAAAAAATACAACAAAATTAATTTAGTTGACTTACCAGCTCTGGCAAGATTAAGGCATATGGTATCGTTTTAAAAATGGCCAGTCCAGAAGGAATATCTTCAAGTGCTGGGCAGCCAGGCGTCGGTCCTGAAGTTTTGGAATCCATTTCTATTGTCTCTGTGTAGATGTTGTTACGATCTGCTATCCACAATTACTTCTGCAGCAGAACTGTTGGTATGTGAAGCTTAAAATAGTATCCAGTGGCACACCCATATGAACGTCAAAGGTGAAATCAGTTCCACCCTGGCAGGTAGCTGTAGTCATCGTGGAAGAATTTCATACACCACCAAGACTAAGGCAGCTCATTCGTAACAGATCAGAGGTCAAGTGTCCTGGTGGATATATTTGTGTGTGATTAAATATCCTTTGGTATCGGAAAGAGATGAACCTACAGATTCTGACTCTTTCTAAAAGGTTTTTTTTTTTTGAGGCTCAAGTTTTCTTTTGGTTCCATTCCGAAGCATTGCAGCTGGTAAGTTTCTTGCTATCTGTCTGCACACTGAATCAACAAGTCTGCCTCTAAGAATGATAATGCAGGAAATCTGACATAACCTCTAGTCTGGTGTCTCTCAATCTTGGCACCTTTAAGATGTGTGGACTTCAACTCCCAGAGTTCCCCAGCCAGCAGTTTCCAAGATTGAGAAACATTGTTCTAGCTAGTCCAATGGAGGAATTTGGTAAGTCATCCCCCAAAAACAGACTTTTCAACTGAGCCTGTTTTAAAATCTCCAATAGAACAAGTTGTGTTTTTAATTTTAGGAAATTACTCCTAATATTGAGCTCAATTTTTTCTTGATTTCTCCCTACTTGTGTCCCACTGCTTCAAAAGAGAAGAGCTTTTTTGTTTTCCCATACACTTATTTAGTTTTGCACCAGTAGTGGGTTCCACTGACCTTCACTACCAGTTTGGAATCGGGAGCACACATGTGCGCTCACTTCACTCATGCACAGCACTTCTGTGCATGCACAGAACTTCCATGATGACATCTGGGAGGGTGGGCGGAGCCTCCTGCCATCGTCACTACCAGTTCGCCCAAACTGGGGCGAACCAGTAGAAACCCACCACTGTTTTGCACCCTAAATATCCTCAACTCATAGAAGATGCTTGCAGGTCCTCATCTCATCCTACAGCTCTTCTCTCTGACTCCCTCTAACTTCTCCACATCTCTTTTGAAATACAGTACAGAGAACTATACACAGCCTATAAGTGCAATCCAGCCAGTGCTGAATAAAATCGAGCTATTGCTTTCTTACCTGTGTTCTTGTCTTCCACTCTTAAAACCTCTGAATTAGTTGTGCTATGTGACCACTCCTACAGCAGAAAGGATTAAAAATCAAGGTTTTTTTTTAAACTGCTTATTTTGGAAGGTTTTGCTGCTTAAGAGCTACTTACAAGTGAGCATACTGCTAGAAGCCAACAGGGAGGGGTAGCAATAGAGAACAGCAATAGAGAACAGGCAGAAAGAGGAAGAACCTAAAGCCTGCTGTGGAGTTGATGCCTGTTTTATTGTTTTGTTCAGAAATCAATACATGGGGTATGTTCTTGAGCAACAATCATATGGCTTCAGGAACTGATTGTCAGCACTAGCCTTGAATTCATGTATTTACCGTTCTAAAGAATGCAATCTGTCTTTGGCACTTATATGGCCTTTCTTTTTAATGGGGAGCAGGAAGTAACAGGGAAATTAATTTGTACTGCACTTGAGCATCTTTCGCCAATCCTTCAACTAATGCAAAGTAAGAAGATGCCACCAAGTGGGCACGGGAATGCATTGTATAAGACCCATGAAACCTACAATTTCACTTGTACAATCTTTCCCAAAGGATGGGTAAATTATCACTGAACTGGTTACTGAACAGTAACAGTACAGTATTTTGGTAATAGAGACTTGGTTGTTTCCCCCCCTAGTTACTGTCCTCATATTGCTGATCAAAAGCATGTTTTTAACTCCAATGCAAATGAAATTGAACCTCATGCCAAGAAGTTAAACAGTTTATGTTGTTTTGTTTCAGCACATTCTTTCATTTTTCTGAGCATTTTCTCCTTGGGATAGTTCATAGTGAAAGCCTAGTAACTACATACTAAACAAGGATTGCTATGAGGTTTGGTTTATTGGCTGGAGCACATTAGTTCAGGTACCATTCTTCTATATTTTTGAGAATAGTATAAACATTTGAAATAAAATGAGATGTGCTTCATTTATACTCATCAGATGTAAACATTCTATAAATCTATTTTGCTGTAACTGTTTACAAGCCACTGAATTTCCGTATACAAAGATACACCCAGAATGGATGTTTTGCATTAGCACATTAGAAATTATGCTTCCTTTTGATAAACATATATAGACACACCCATATAGAGAAAAAACATGCTCATTTTCAGACCATATTCCTGGTCTGAGAGGAAGACATATACACAGTAAAGTGCTTAGCCTAAAGTATGCTTGATTATACACATATTTTAACTTTGTAGTTTGAGGCAAGGAATGTAAGCCTATTAATTTAACAGCAACCTATTTTCTAACTATTTTAAGCACAGCACCAACATGCTTGGTTGAACTGATTCCACTGTTTTGCTGTTAATTGATTGGGAACACATCCAAAAATATGAGTACTTCTAGCTAGCCTTGTTGAACCAGTTTCTTCTTTACAGCTATATTTCTGCTTCGAGATCATAATGCAAATTAAGAAAGATAATTGTAATTTAATTTTGTGAGATCTGTACCTGGAGATCAGGGCAAAATCCAAGGGTGAGTTTCTGAAAGAAGTAGTTTATATAGGTAGATAATGAAAATGAAGCGATTTCCCCTCTCTCCTCTAAACCAAGGGTCCCCAATCCCTGGGCCGTGGCCCACTACCAGGCAGCATCCTATTCAGAACTGGACTCCACAAGTGGCAGACACTTACACTTGCACAAATGGAGCTGGGCAAGCTCACGCCTGCCCCTGCACAGTTCCATTCCTCTCTTCCACCACCCCACCCCCTGCCCGGCTGCCCAGCCAGAAAGGTTGGGGACTGCTGCTCTAAACCTTTCAACCAGTATATGCTTCAAGATTGTACTCCATTGGGTCTTTCAAATTCTGTGACACAGTTTTCAAAAATGCTTGCAAGCCTTCAAGCAAAAAGAAGAAAGCCCTATGCACACTGAACTTCCATTTGTGAAAAGTTGAATTCCACACCATGTGGGAGACTTTGTGAGGTGGCCCACACTGCAAACTAGTCTCATTCCATTCTCAAAAGGCCACACCAGTATCTTTGCTTATCATTCTGGAGAATAAAACTCCTGGCAACAATAAAAAAACAAAAGATGTTGATAAGCCCCACTGAAGTACTAACTTAGCAACATAGATCTCAGTCAAGTCTACTTCCATCCTATCAAGCAAAAAGCAATGGGAATACACGTAGTTCTCATTTACCAGCCACAATTGGGATGGCAAATTGGTCATTAAACAAAGCAGTCACTATATGATATTACTTCAGTTTTCCTTTGTTTTACATATATATGAAGGTCAAAAATTCAAGAATTGGCCACAAAGTTACTTTTTCATTACTACTGTAATGGTCACTATATGAGGCAGTTGCTAAGTTAGAACTTCTTGTATAAATTGTGGAACTGTAGATCTTTTAACCAAATCCCAAGAGAACTTTCGGTCACATGTTGGCAAAAATGGAACAAATTACCTTTGGCTCATTATTCAGGATATCAGCACAATATGGATCTGACAAAGCTTTGAATCTGGCATGCATACCTAAATAATTCAAACTTTAGGATAAACTGACATTTGTTTTACAACAGAGACATTCCTACCTATTCTTAACATTCCACAACAGTGGTATTAATAAATTGCCGCACTCTTGCATTTTTCAGACTTTGCCAGTGATTAAATATAATGTTCAATTAAATCCATTTACTAATCATCATAAACATTTATGTTATAGACATGTTCAGTTCATATATGTTCAAAGCAATGTCTGTAACAGATTCAATTCTGATATTTTTTTTAAGTGATTCTTAAGATTTACCATAATTTCTGACATTACTCATTTGTCTCACATTCAATGTTAGTTAGTTGGTTAGATACCAACATTCATCAAATGAAATTTGCTTAATGTAAAGAAATATAAAGGAAACAGGAAAATGACTCCATGAAAAAAGATAAAAACACGATTAATCTTTAGGATGCATTTACTTCCGTCATAAATATACAAATCAATAACCAACATGATAGTTATTTTTTTTAAAAAAGTTTATCAATACATTGCATTTATGAATTTGGTATAAAAGTTTTAGTCAAATGATAAAAATACAACATTTTGGAACACATTATCAGTTCTATTTAATCAGTTTGTGTTGGCTTGGCAATTGGTAGATGAATAGCCACAAATGTCTTTCATATTAGAGGACTATTTTTTCTAGCCTCTCCTAAAAAGTCATATGCAGTTTCCATGACATCGAAAGCTTTGTGAGGGCTTTCCAACGACAGTAAGGAAGATAGACTGCCCCCTCTTTCTCGGTTTTTCTTCAGGAATTCAGCTATTATTCGCCAGCGAGTGCCTTCAGATTCTTCTTCTGCCCACTTGTACTCTGGGAGGGACACAGACTGAAGAAGTGGATAGACGGTGTCATGGTACACCAGGATAAACACTGATTTCAGAAATTCACCGTCTCTCTAATTAGGAGGAAGAGGAAGCAGAATATTTAAAATGTACTGTTCCCCAATGGCATCCTAAAACTTTATCTTTTTTGCATTAAAATCATCATTCTTTATCTGATGATACTGCATTAGAAATTACCCATTTTTATATTATATATTACATAAATGTTTGAAAACTCAATGGGAAACAGGTCTTGTACTTTTTTCAAGTTTACACCTATAAAAACTGGTTAGTGCTGACAAATGACAAAGGAAAGATAAATTATCCTTAATGACCCAGTTTTTGAAATGTGAATAGGAAAGAATTAATTTACTAAATGTAGTAAATTAGATTACAATAAGACAAGAATAACCCTTTTCTCCTCCTTCATTTTTACTGACATTACAACCACTGCAACTTCAACCATTCAACTCACTTCAACCATTCAACTCACCAAGATAATAGAATATTGTGAATTAAACTAATTACACAAAAACACACATAGAAATTATTTGATGTTGATATTGTTCTTATAATTGTTCAGCATAGAAACACTTTAACATTGCTGATGTTATAAACAATATCTTTTGTGTCAGGTTATTGGATCAATAAATACTAAATATTAAATTTACTTGGAACACTATACTTAGAATTGGTACATTCTACTGTTCGATATTATTCAACTCTTAATTACCAAAATGAATACAAATAGTCCTTAACTTATGACAACAACTGGGACCAGAATTTTAGTCACTAAGAGATGCGGTTGTTAAGCAAGTCAGAATGTGACCAAACCTGAGTTTAAAACCATTTTTACTGCAACCATTAAAGAAATCACACAGTTGTTAAGCAAAGCTGGCTTTCCCAATGGATGATGTTTGTTGTAAACTAGCTGGGAAGATCACAAATTGCAACCATGGGGCCACAGGATGTTACAATTGGTCATAAATGCAAGCTAGTTGCCAAGTGCCTGAATTGCGATCTCATGACTACAGAGATTGTGCAATAGTCATAACTTCAGGGATAGGTCCTAAATCACTTTTACACTTAAGTGTTTAAATAAATGGTCAAGGACTATCTGAAATTATTTTTCTAGAAAATGCTATAAATGTACCCAAGAGTCTGGATCTCTTTTTATGTTATTGCAGTGTTGTAAAACTGAACAATATGGAAAATCACAATTGTAAGGAACAAATTAAAAGATAGTCATAATTCAATTGTAACCTGAGATGTTCTTATTATATTTCACTAAACCGTATGTCCCTTTAAAATACACAGAATTAGTATTGTATATGCAAATAGCTGAAATTTATATGCTTTTTATATGTAAAAGACCTTTGACTTACTCTTCGGAAAAAGGGCTAATTAAATTGTGGAAGTTTGCTTTGAAATCCAGATTAGCTTCTTACATAAAAAGTAAATCTGATGCAGAATTTAATTCTAATTGGAAATGATTCTTTGATTATTCTATATATGGATCGATATGTCACACATCTGAAATGTGGATTTTCTTATCTATAGAAAACCCACATTTTATTATTATGATTTATGACTTTCAGTGTTGATCTAATGTACTGTTACTGTTTATAGTTTTGTCAGAGATTAATACTATGCTAACCAAACATGTTCAATTCAAAGTCCAACAGGAATAATATTTCCTGTCTTTCACATACTCAATATTTTTCTTACTTATATTCTTTCTGCTTCAATTCTCTCAAAACATTAAATCAAATTTCAGATTCAAAAAATTGAAAAACTAAACCCTAACCCTAACCCAAAAAGACATAGGATCACAATTTCATTATATCTTTAAAGTATTGGCTTCCTATTGAAAAAGCTTACTTTTTCTGATCTCTTCAGTGTACTTTCTTTCTCTGCCCAGGAACTCTAAAAATAATAAATTTCAAAATTTTATAGACAGTTGTCAAATTTTCAGTGTTTGTATATCAATACAGAGGAATTAAAAGGACTATGGATATATAATTCTTTGTGGTTTGTTGTTTTTTGCATTATACCAACAGAAAGTTGGGGATTATCATAGGAGCTTCAAATTCTGAAAGAAACATGCTATTCCAAAACCTTCTGAAAAGCTCAAAGAAAGAAAAGGTCCTACTTTCTGATTTACTATAACAGATATGAGGTGAGTATAGTTCCTCAAAATATAATTCAAAACTGTTTTTTGAATTCTAATCCACTGATATTTTCCTTTTTTTAAAAAAGAGAGATTCATAGTTCTTATCAACAAAATTCCATCAATGAGAAATATTTGTTACATGCTTGTTATATCCAAGTAGAAAGTGATTTCTACCAGTCTTTCTATCTCTCCTGAAAAACTGCATTACAGAACTCTTCAAAAAAAAATTTTTTAAATCAATTTCTATTTTAGTGGTAATCTTCATAGACTGCATTTCTTTTCATCAATAAGTTTACCATTTTGAATGTAACTGAATCACTGAGAATTGGACAGCATATAAATAAATTATTAAATTATTGTTTTCACATCTAGCCTACTCTTTCCAATATTTGAGCGTTATCAAAATACACCCTCTTAATCTACTCTTACTCCAGCTAGGCAGATGCATTTTTCCAGGTTTTTCTCACTGGAAACAATATTTATATTCATATTCAATTTACATCATTGAGAAGTTATCAGAAATCATTCCTGCTATAATGAAATACTCAAAATTTAAAAGTTTCAGAGCTTTCATTTGAACAAGCCATACCCTATTGTTGAATTCCAGTCCCTCTTAAGCCAACCTTTCTAAATTCTTCAGGTATTTTCCTTCAACTTCTATATACTTTACTTCTATAATATTTCTTGAAATTTAACACGATAGGAGTTGTGTCTTAGAAGAACTGTTGATAGAAATATGTAAAGGAACTGAAACTTGTCATGTTGAACGATACATTTAATCTGAATTTTATTTTCAGATTTAGCATTTTACCCACCCTAAGTGCATCCATAATATCAGGCTGTTCCATGAGTTTAGGAAAAGTTGCCAAAATTGGATTGCTGATCAAATCTGCAAAGGGAACCAAAACATATAACATATTCATATGGCTGTTTCAGTGACATTTTACTGCATGTATGACAGAAGAAATTTAAAGAAAACTATAAGCATTATCCTTATACAAGCAGTCCTTGCAAGTCCAGCACAGGCTATACGTGCACTGAGGAAGACCAAGGAGGGCCTGAGAGGGTCAGCAGAGGCTACACACAGGTGGAAACATATGTTGTAAGGGGGAACAACTTACCAGTGCAACTTGTAACCTTCCCTGCTTAGCTTCCCCATTGACTTTGCTTGTGGGAAGGTTATAATCATTTGTAGCTCCCTGCAACACTGCAATTATATAATGGACATACAAACATCTGCATCGTGATCACATGACCACAAGAGTGCTATGAGCGCTTGAACTTCAGGGACCAATTGTATGTCCATTTTTTTCAGTGCCACCATAATTTTGAACAGTTGTTGAACAAATGGGCATAAGCCAAAGACTACTAGTATGTCACTAAGTGGGCTGCCTAATTCTATTGATCGACAGAATGAATGAATTTCATTTGAATAATCTTATTTATAGTTCTTGATTAATAGGAAAATCACTATCCTTTAGCATATGCACTTTTTCAAATAATTCTTAATTTAAAAAATATAATCCAAGCATTTGTAGCCTATATTTTATTAACACAGTTGCTTATAAAATTACTGATATTTTTTTTAAAAGCTGCATAAAACTGAGTATGTTGGGAAATATTATCTAAAAAATTAATAACAGATGGATGGAAATTAGATAGGATTGACCCATCACTGAAGACATACTATATACAAGACACCTGAGAACAAAAAGAGAAAGTCACCCACTCCTAATATAAAAAACAAAACAGAGCAAATATTGACAATTCTTACTAGGCTAAGCAGGTAAATTGAATGAGTGACTTCTATTCATAAGCTGCAGTCACTGGATGTAATTTGTTGGTTCTATGGCATGGGTGTCAAACTCACCACGTCACATTGCTGTCACGTGATGTTTTGTGACGTTTTTCCCCTTCACAGAGCTGGGGTGGGTGTGGCCTGAGCGTGACGTATCCGGTCCACAGGCCACCAATTTGACACCCCTGTTCTAGAGTAACTTTATGCAACTTTAGGTGACATAAAAAAGTGCATTTTGAAGTTAGAATCAGAAATTTTATTCTAAGCAAAAACAAAAGGCAATAAAACATGGGATAAAATCTCTACCTATTCATGGATTTAATTAATTTTCCAGAATTAGCTGTAAAATGCAGTATTGGTCATAGTTTTTCTTCCTCACAAGGTGTTAATGCATCCCATCCTCCCATTAAGCCCACAGCTGTTAAACTTGATCGCGTCATGTGACATTATGTGACGTATCACAATGTTTTTTGCCTTTGCGGAACCAGGGTGGGTGTGGCCTGTCTGTGATGCATCCAGACCATGGGCCAACAGTTTGACTCCCCTGCATTAAGCAAAAGAACCCATCCCATCATTCAAATGCTGACCCTATGTAAAGAATTGGTGGTACATTATAGTTGACTTTATTGCAATATATCCCAAGTTTGTTCACCAAAATAACAGCAACTGGTAAAATAAGAACAATACTGACATATGCAATATTTCATACTTGTAGTTCTGTGAAAAGAAAAGATGATGAAAGAGTTGCTATAGGATTAAAAAGAAACTCTCAACTTGCAAAAACAAATCCCTCCCCTGCCAAAAATGGCACCTTGCATAATAAATGCTGAATCCATGGGCAAGAAAGACAAGTTATAGAGTTTAGAAGAAGGGCGGGTATTTTTTTTTTGGGTCTCAGTATTTCTAACTACCCTTACCTTAATACGGCCATTTTTTTAAAAAAAAATCAAGAAAAATAAATTCATTTCATTTTACATTATCATTATCATACCAAAAATGGATTTCAAACAGGAAAAAAAAAGAAGGAAAAGATATTTCCAGACAGAACACCGTAATTATTGGGTGGTCCTCATCCAGACTGTAAGATGTATATTTGGTCCAGGCACCGACTTGAAATACATGTTTGGGTTCAGCACAGACTCAAAACATTCATGTTCTAGAAAAAAATGTGCTCTGGGATGGGAGACTCTGGGGAAAATGCAACGTCATCCATAGCAGCTACAAGGAACAAAGATGCTAAGAAGAGTGAGATGGGATGGAGGAGCCAGCCAGATACGCTGTGCTTGAATTTTAGCAGAGTGGCAAGGCATTGGGCAGATCAAGCAGGTGAGTTGTTGCACAGGTCATGCAGAGGAAAAAGTGGAAATGAGACACAACACCCCCACATGACACCACCATCACCTGGCATTTTTCAAAGGAAACCCAGAACAATTTAAAAGTTCTGGGCTTCAGTTCAGCCAGAGGCCAAGATCCACTTCAAGCAATCCAGCCACAATCTGTATTATGCATAGAACCAAACGTAGTTTTCAACAAACACAATATATTTTGTAAATACCCAGCTGAGGTACTGTTACATTCACAACTGTATAACATTACAGTTACAACATTAAAAATAAAGGACCCTAACCAAATGAAAGCAAAAGACTGCATGAAATACCACTGGGGCATCTTTTTAACATGGAAGCAATTCCAGTCCAAGCCCAAGTACTGAAAGTATTTGCTGTATTTTCTGCTCTTCAAAGCTGCAACTCTTACCTGCATGTTGCACATTTGGTCTGTCTTTCAGGAGTACATCGCCAAGGATCTGACGATAAAACAATATGAGATGCATATAGCACATGCTGCCAATTAATACTTCTGGTAATAGGCTGGTTTAAAAAATGAAAAGAAAATGCAACGTTCATTTCAGGTATAATCTCAAGTGACATTTGGGCATATCATAATATAAACATTTTTTCTGACCAGATCTGAATTATTACTATGGCAATCATTTAGTAATTTTGGCATTAAATATAAAAACAACAAATTCAACTTTTAAAAAGACCTTTTAATTTATTGACAATTCCAAAGCAGTTCTATTAATCAAGATCTAACTATAATATAATACTTTTTTCTAAACTACCTTTTCAAAAATATAAGCATTCTGCTCCCAGTAAGGTAGGTAACATTAGTATTTCTTTCAAGATGTTTAATTTCTTGTCATTGAGAAAAGCTGTCATCAAACCTCATCAGACGAATATTGTTTATTAAAAGAAATTAGATTTCCATCTTTTATTTTATTTGACATATTTAGAGACCACTCATTTCCCTCAGAGCAACACATATCATCTAATCTAAAAAGGGCATTTTGTTTTTGTACATATTTGCTTAAAACTGTAAATATGCAAATCTATTTACTAAGGATACTTTTTATTAAAATGTTTTAATTATTCAATTAAATTGATTAATTAAACACTGTTGCTTTTTCTGTATTATACTAATTTGGCCTAATTTTATCATGGTAGCTTCCTCTATTTTTTCTTCTGGTTCACAATTTGAGATACTTCATTCTTTTTCCACTATTGTTTGATGACACCATTTATTAGGGCTGTATACACTTTGGAAGAAATTTGGAAGAAGTATTTAATACTTAGTGAAAACATAACCCTTTTCTGTTATTCCTTAAAGGAACATAAATAGCTGATATTGCTTTAAGATATCCCCACTACTAAAAGTTAGTACAACTATTAAAACAACAGCACCATTTTTCAGAGTCAGCAGAAGCTAGGAAAAAAACAGGCTACTTTAAGAAACAGGGAGTGATACTACACTTATGAATCACTTTTGAATATTTTAATTGTTTCATTTGCACATTTTAATTGCTTTTGTACATTTAGTAACTTTGAGACAGTTGACATTTGATGACAAAAAATATTTAGTATTTTATATGTAATAGAGACAATTACATTCATTATAGAACTTTATTTCAAGTTATGAGACTTTCAACATGATCTGAAAAAAATCCCAAAACTGATTTTGAAGGTGTGATATTTTAGGCATAACATAGGTATCTATTTGCACAGTAAAAGGTGAGACACAAAATAACTAGTGCTCACTTACTTCAGTATGCCTTTCGATCTTGTGCTAATAGACCTCAGTTTAACTAGAAGTTGTGGCTGCTTCCTCAGTGTTATCATATGTTGAAAAACATTGCTGCTGGCTTTAGTAAAAGAAATAATACATACAGTCAAACATACTGACCCATAAATAGGTTATTTTCCATTTTCAGCAATTTCTCAACCTAGTAACATATTTCATTCTGATTTCATTATCTTCTGGGCTGTATTGTTTTTTTAATTATACTAGTCATCTGTTTCAGCTCCTTTTATGTCTATAGATAGAATACCCTCACAAACATATCATAATGCTATTCTCTTTCAAGAAATAACTTTAAACCATTCTTTTCTTTGTGGTTTTTGCTGCTTGACATAACTTTGCATTTTCATCTACTCTTTACAAGTGGTTCTATTTATTTCAATAATAATTTTCTTTTTTTATCACCAATATTTCTTGCTGTTAATGTACAGCATTACATTATGTACAACTGGCGGAGAGTTTTGTACATGCTTACTGCCACATTTAATGTTTCCAAAGCTAACAATAAAACACAATAGGATTTCTGACTGTGCAAACTGAGACCTTTCATTTGCTTTTTTATTTTGTTATAAAATAAATTATACCTCTCCTTGAAATTGATGGGTCCACTTCTACCCTTTTTTCGTATGGAGTCCCACCATTTAAAAACAGCTCATATGTTCTGCAAAACATTTAAATAAAGATACATAATACAGGGAAATATTAAGTAATACTTCTGTAACTTACATTTCTTCTGAATTAGCGTAGGATTGAAATTACAGGGGGAGGAAATGATAGTTTTTTTCCTGCACTAGGAAGATTTAATGAATTATGTTGGCATATACTTGAAGATTCCATAAACATAATTACCCTAACCATAGCAAAGATTTTTAATTTTTAAAATCTCTTTTATGTATCCATATAATATTCTCTTCCGGATACGCTGTATCACACACAAAATTAAACAGTAACCTCAGTGCATCCTTCCCTTAGCAGACCAGAGCTTCCTTGGGACTCTGAGAGAAAAAGGAGATTCCTAAAATCTAGGTAGTGCTCTTACTCACGAAAGCTATCTGAACTTGATTTTCAGAAATCTTCCATGCCTCTGTATCCCATTGTCTTCTCTGTTTAGGAAAGGCTCTACCCAAGTGTAATATTTCATTTTTAAAGCCTGTCACAGTCACACTGAACTCAAAAAGGTGGATTTAAGCCACTTTTTCATTTCCAAAGTAATTTTTACACTGACGTTTCTACTTGGCATGCAATACCTGCACAGTTCTCTAAATCATGCCCTGAATCACCAGTTGAATCTTGAAAGGTATCTTTGATGTCATATATACACCCTAGGTGCATTTATGAGTGACATTTAAGGCAAAGCTCTTTTGAACTACATTTATTTCTGTTTTTTTAATTCTATTCTAGTCTATTTATTTACGTGCTATTTGAACAGAAATAACTAATCTTATTATCTTCTTTTTTATAAAACATCCGTGGATTAAAAAAAACTAGGTATGAAAATATCAGGTTGGTTGTGACAAAGGAAACCTGTAGCTTTGATTTTATAAATAGGGTATAAAAGAAAGCTCTTCTTTTATTAGCTTCCTAATTCAGGAAAACTTGTGCTAGGTAATCAATTAACCTCAGTAGTGAATTATCTATTTTTATCCTATTTCATCCTTTTTTTTGATAAATATTATAAATGGATTTTTAAGTTTAAAAGGCTTTTTAAATAATTTTTTAAAAAGTCACTATTTAAAATAAATTAAACATTGATAATTTAATGTATAAGTGCCAACCTAATAATGATGACTGTGAATTATGTCAGCTAAAAAAATTGCTGTTGTTATATTAGTGCTCCAGACTTGATGGTAAATGGCAATGAAATTGTTTTCAGGTATTCTTGAAGCCTGTTTCTGGATTTGAGAGGAGCAAAACTGAAATTTGTTTGTTAACTTCACCTTTCTGCTAGGGGGTAGTTAGAATTTTATGCTTAAGTTGCAAGCAAGTAGAAAATAAACAAATTGGTCACTTTTATTGCACACAAAAAAACGATTTCACTGGAAATATGGTAGCACTAAATTAAGCCAATCACAAAAAGATGTTTCCTTCTCACAAAAATACCTTTTTACAGGTATGATAACTATTATTCTGGTTTTAGGCTTGTTAATATAATGACATCTTATCCAGAAGCATAATGAAATTATTAAAACTGGCAGATAAAAAAAAGAGAAAAATATTTCCACATTATAGAAAATCTGTACAAAAAAAATTCATCCATTATAGTAGCAATAACAATAGACTTATGTACTGCTGCATAGTGCTTTTACAGCATTCTCTGAGCTGTTTACAGAGATAGCATATTACACCTAACAATCTGGGTCCTCATTTTATCGACCTTGGAAGGATGGAAGGCTGAGTCAACCTTGAGCCAGTCAGGTTCAAACTCTTGGCAGTGGACAGAGTTAGCCTGCAATACTGCATTCTAACCACTGCACCACCATGGCTCAGTGGTGTATAAAACTATATATCAACACTTATACAGCAGTGCTTTTCTAGGAAGCACATGATCTAGAGCAAGAAAAATTCATTGATATAATAGATATTGGGCATCCACAGACAGAATCCTGGACTTGTATTGAGCTAGGACACAAGTGTCAAACTCACAGCATCATGTTGCCATCACATGATGTATTGTGACACTTTTCCCCTTCGCGGAGCAGGGGTGGGCATGGCCTGTGCCTGAACATCTGGTCTGCGGGGTTGCCAGTTTGACACCTCTGGGCTAGGACTTCAGTTCTTTGTCAAGGGACCACATGGCAAACATTACTTTTAGACTCTAAATGAAAATGACCATCTCATTTTCCTAGAAACTATCAATATGGCATACAACAAATATTATATTTATCTGCATACTGTTCTTTCTCTCAGAGAAGCCCATACCAACTAAATATATAAAAATAAAATAATCTAAAATGTTTGATTGTAATATAGGCTTTTTCACACCAAAATATATAATCAAAATATATAACTTCTATTATGTGCTACCTGGAAGCAAGATCATAGAACACAGAATTTCTTTTCCAAGCAATGGGAAAATGTTATCCCTGTAGCATAGGAATGTAACTTAGAGATGTCTAAACTGAAGAATGTAATAAAAATTAACAACAATGTTTACAGACTTCAAGGCAGACCTCCATTATTAGAACAATTGATAAGACAGATTGTTCCTGTATATCAAAAAACATTGCTTAATATACAAAGGAAAGTTTTATTTATGACTGCAGCCAATAATATTAAAAATTAGGTATAAAACAATAATACAGGAAACTCTAAAAATAAGGAAATTATTATGTATTTCCATTGGCATGTTCTCAAATTGTATTATTTTAACATCTTTCAAGCAAGATTAGCAAGCTTAACACCCTTAGAAACTATTAAAGGGCTGCATGCCTATCACATGACATTAAAACCAGACCATGCAACACTTGTTTAGCACAAGCCTTAGAAAGAATGTCTTTTGCTGCAATAGCCAAGCCTAGCTCAGAGATCTCTGGTATGGCAATTTCCCTGGACTGAGTTCATGGAATGCAGAAACCATCATCATATTTGGGTGGGAAAAGGAAATAATGAAGAAGAATTAGTCAGTTTTGGGGTGTGTGAATGTGTGCTTTAATTATATTGAATATAAAAGAATACTAGATCAATTTGAGTGAAGCTGGTTTAATGAGGTTTGTCAGAAGAAAACATAGGACTGCATTCTGATGTATCAGTCATCTTCATATCTCTTGGCAAAGGAAAATTGTATATATAAAACATCATTGAGTGAGTGACAAAGAAGAGCAAACAGAACTTGGTTAAGAGTTCAGTGGAGAAGGTCAAAGAAGATGGAGATGGAGGGAACTGGTCTCAAGCTGCAGAGGGATATGAACAGGGGCAATACTACCAAAAAACTATACAGGAGACAGAAAAGGTAAAGTTGGGGGGTGGGGAGGGAATGGAGGAACATAACACAAAGCACCAAGCTGTCAAGTAGAACTTTTCTGTGGACCTTCAGAACAGAAATCAGAGACTTCCCATTGCTGATGATTCTAGAACTCTGGGTGAACACAGCTGCTATAAGGCAGCAATGTCTAAAGAAAATTACTAAGCTCTGCCAGAAATGGATTCCTGTTCTGCAGTGAACAAGAGGAAGTGACAGATGGCAACACAATGGATTGAACCACTTATCTGTTGACCTGATTTCGTATCAAGACAAAGTGCGCTAGAGCCATGCCAACAAAAAATATGAATGATGTCTTTCTGGACTAGATTATAGATGTTTCAACCAGGAGACATAGTAATAATGGGAAACTTCAACTATCTAGTATAGAGAAGTACGGAAATGGCCTTGAAGAGCATGAGCAGCAATTATAAGGAAACATGAACTTAGACCAGGAAAACAGGAAAACATGAGAAAGAAACTCAAGATTACCCAACTTTACTTTTTCTTTGTATAAGAGAGGGAAAAGAAGAAATGCTGTCAGGTGTGAAGAATCTTTTATTATAACTCATACCAATAGAATTCTATTATTTCTGGTGGCAAATGTTTCCTGATTTTATTTATTTATTTATTCATACTTGTATACCGTCCTTCTCCTTTCGGACTCAGGGCAGTGAACAGCCAAAATAAAACATGTATATATAAAAATTAGAATAATTTAAAAATAAATTAAATAATTTGGCTCGTATAATTAAAAGGTATTTACGAATTCTAATTTAAAATTTAAATCAGTATAATTATAAAAACAGGATAAAATCAAGCCAGCCTGGCTAATCGAAAAAGATGGGTTTTTAGGGCCCGACGAAAAGTCCGGAGGTCGGGAATTACTCGTATCTCTGGGGGTAGATAATTCCAGAGGGTGGGCGCCACCACAGAGAAGGCTCTCCCCCTGGGGGTCACCAGCCGGCATTGTCTGGCTGACAGCACCCTGAGGAGGCCCTCTCTGTGGGAGCGAACCGGCCGGTGGGAGGCAATCGGTGGCAGAAGGCGGTCCCGTAAGTACCCCGGCCCTAAGCCATGGAGCGCTTTAAAGGTGATCACCAACACTTTGAAGCGCACCCGGAGGTCCAGCGGGAGCCAATGCAGCTCACGCAGGAAAGGAGTCACATGGGAGTGCCCCGTCGCTCCCATAATCCCCTGTGCAGCCGCATTCTGCACCAGCTAGAGCCTCCAGGTACACCCCAAGGGGAGCCCCATGTAGAGAGCGTTACAGTAGTCCAAATGAGAAGTTTGGTCTATCATAAAAGGCTAATGCCTACCTATTTGCTGAAAAATCACCTCAACCAAAATTCCTCTGTCATCTTGTTCACTTCATTTCCCAAAAGGCTGAAACAGAAATAAGGGAACTAGCTGTCCTAGATCTGTTCTTAATCTACAGGGATCAGCTGGCTAAGAGATAAAAGCACTGGGGGTGGCAGGGGTAGCAGTGTGCAAGGCAGCCAAAAGGCAGAGATGGGATGGGGGACTGATAGGCAAGTAGTAGGAGCTGAAGCACACACTGAAGCACACACTGTCATAAATGTGGAGAGACTGTCAAGCATCCAAATTTCAATCACATGAACATGGAACAAAGCAACAGCCATTACTCCCGGTCATAATAACTGGTCATACCTGCCATTTGTTCAGCACCATAATAATATTGAACGATCACTGAACAAATGGTCATTACACAAGGATTATCTGTACCTCTAATTGAAAGTTCTGTTTAACTTTTACTAAACTTTTCCCTTATCCTGCTCCTTTTAGTCAGGTTCAAACCTTAGCAAACCTCCCAAAATCTACCTGCTTTCTTCAACAAGAAATATATATAGTGGAAATCTAATTTCAAGTAACAACCCATCCAAAATGAAGTGAGTATACACTTATCAAGCCTGCCATAAGGTCTGTAGCATGATGGCCAGAGACCTTCAGATAAATATGTACTTTGTACACCCAAGATTTTTCCTGCTCATAAATTGCATTTGTTGCATTGATCTCTTTAAAAGAAAAATGCATATCTGCAAATATTTCAGAGTCTAATAGCAGGAAACAACTGAGGATTTTCTTCATTCTTGGTCAAAAGTCTCCCCGTATATAACATTAGTTAGGAGAGTCCAGGACACATAAATAAAGCACAATTCAGTTCCTCCAACCTATGAGCAATAAACATTGATTTATACCTGTAACATTTGCAGTTCTGAATACTGGAATTTCTGGGTTAACTGATGCAAAAAAAATCACATCTGGCATAGGACTACAAAAAGGAAATCCAACAACTTTTATCAACTGAACTGTCTTCTTATAATGGTTCCACCTTTTTCCACTTGTCACAAAAAAAACTTACTTGGAAGGAATTGGAAATCCACTTGAATCAAAAAGTTTTAGAAATGCCCAGCCACAACTTAATTCTCCTCTCTCACCTGTTGACTAGAAAAGAATGAGAATGAAGTTAGAAGGTAACGTGATTAGGCACAATTCAATCTTAGATCTGCAACACTTGCCCTATATTTATTTGCTGATGGCTACAACCATCATCCCATTTAGCAGCCCTTAAAGTGTTCCCAGATTATCCCACTAAAAATAGCAATGCAATTTCCTGATCTTTTTGCCCCCAAAAGATATAAAATATGCCCACCCTGAATATTAGATTCACAACCTCCCTAAATAGAAAGTTTGTAGAAATCAATGACAGGCTTTATTTTCTCTCATCATATATACCCGTGATGGCGAACCTATGGCACGCGTGCCACAGGTGGCACGCAGAGCCCTTTCTGCCGGCACGCCAGCCGTCGGCCCACCCCAGGTCCACCACACATGTGCACACCTCCAATCGGCCAGCTGGTCTTCTGGTCTCTGCCGCGGATGAACAGAAGCAGGGCCTTCCCCAATCTCTGCAGGTTCTGCCTCTCCGTGGCAGGAAAGCAGGAGAAAGCTAGCACGCGATGGGGGGAGAAACTGCAAAAATCTGAGGAGGCAGGAGGCACTCAATCAGGGGAGGAACTTTGGAGATCCTGGAAGGCTGGAAAACGCTAGGATTCCATGGGGAGAGGAACTTTGGAGATCGTGGAAGGCAGGAAAATGCTAGGATTCCATGGGGGGAGGAACTTTGGAGATCGTGGAAGGCAGG
>WNWU01000018.1:12485207-12518669 GCA_012654045.1 Ptyas mucosa | reverse complement strand
GGATTCCATGGGGGGAGGAACTTTGGAGATCGTGGAAGGCAGGAAAATGCTAGGATTCCATGGGGAGAGGAACTTTGTAGATTGTGGAAGGCAGGAGGCAGCTCTTTAGCACAGCTAAAGCACAGCTCTTTAGCCAGATCTCTCCCCCCTACAAGCGCGGCTCTTTTAAACAGGGAAAGAAGAACGAACACGTTTAGCAGGAAACTTTGGAGTTGCCTGATCATTAGCCAAGCCATCTTGGCAGTGCCATGCACCAGGCGGGGAACAGCTGTCTCACCAGGGAACAGCGGTACCTAGTTGTCCTCTGGTAAGAGGTATGCCGGCCCACTTGGAAAAAGTGGGGGGACGCATTGGGGGAGCATGCATGCACAGTGTGGGCGCATGTGTAGAGGGAGTGTGGGAGTTGTCATGCACACATGTGTAAATGGGGGCGCGCATTGCATTATGGGTTCCGGCACGCGGGAGAGCGACAGCACACGTGCGCTTAGACTTTTGGCACGCAATGCCAAAAAGGTTCACCATCACTGATATATACCAATGCCAGCTTGTTATTCAATACAGTTAACCATGCAAACAAATCATGACCAAAGAGAAAAACTACTCAGGAGTCTACTGGCTATTACTGTTAAGAAGGCAATCAAGCCTACATATTCAGACAGACTATTCATTCATCACATTGTGCCACGAAGTGGTTTGTTTGATTTTTGCATAATGAGTTTTGTGAAGCAAACCAGTACGGAATGTAGACTGTGATGCTTAACACAAACCTATTTGTAACCTCACTGCAATCCCAAATGACTAGTCATTCTAGAAATAACAAAGTATCAGGTAGTTTCACAAAACATTATGAACAGTATTTGATATTTCATGACCAACAAGAACAAAGGAAGTAATGAGGGTAACTTGATGGTCATTATCATCGCTTAATTTTTGTTTACATAGCTAGACCTTTTTTGCATCAGTGTGGGAGAGAGTGAAAGAAAAACATTATTTGAATATTCCAATGTGGCTTTCTACAACAGAAGCGGTGACATACCCAAATATTGTGAACATGGGGAATATTGTTAGATATAAAGACATTTTGACAGATCGGGGAGAACTGAAAGAAAAACAAGATCTAGAGAGTCAAGGGATTGAGATTGATTTGTACACAAGACTGCAAATACAATCAAGATATGAAGCAGATCGTAGACAATATGACTTTAACTTGGGGAAATCAGAACTGGATGAAATATTGACAGGAACAGATGAGAAAATGATTAAGAAATTATATAATTATTTATTGCGTATTAGACTAGAAGATGAAGAAGTAAAAGAAACAATGATAGCATGGGCAAAGAATTTTGGATACACCATAGAATTGGTAACAACTTTGGGAAAGAAATTATAAATTAACAATGGCAACAGCCTATAAAGAAAACTTGTATAAGATGCTTTATAGATGGCATATGCCACCAGAAAGATTACCGTATATACTTGAGTATAAGCCAACCAGAATATAAGCCGACCCCCCCAATTTTACCCCCCAAAACTGGGAAAATGTATTGACTCGAGTATAAGCCGGGGGTGGGAAATGCAGCGGCTACTGGTAAATTTCAAAATAAAAAAAGACTGGTCAAAAGTGCGAGGACCTGTCAGAAATCACTTTTTTCAGCCCTCTGGGTAGTCCTTTTGTGCATATGGACTACTCAGAGGGCTGAAAAAGTAATTTTTGACTGGTTCTCGCACTTGTGACCAGTCCTCGAACTTATGACTGTCCTCACATTTTACGTTTTTGCCCTATCTTGTCACCATGGTGAAGAGAAGCAGTTGTGAAATGAGTGACATGGTTTTAAGAATGCTGCACGGGCATAAATGTGAGGATGGTCATAAGTGTGAGGACCAGTCAGAAGTGCGAGGACCTGTCAGAAATGACTTTTTTCAGCCCTTTGAGTAGTCCCTATACACATATATCACATGACCAGCTAGCCACGCCCACCCAGTCACTGGCTTGATCTATTTCAGGCAAGTTGAAGCCTCTGTTAAGAGATACCAGGGCTGGGCAAATTGGCCCTTTTACAACCTGTGGACTTCAACTCCCAGAATTCCTGAGACAGCCAAGCTAGGAGAACCCACTAGCTAGCAGCCAATTACAAGAAGGCTAGCTAGCAGCCAATTACAATCAGCTCTCAACTCAAGCTCAGTGCACATGGGATCTCCCTAAACGGTGAGGATTTCTTTGTTTCTTTCTCCCTTTAAGCCCCCCCCCCCCGCCCCTTTTTGCTTCCAGGGGGCTGCAGAGAGTCTTGCTAGGCACCCCCCTCATGCCCCTAGCAAGCCTTGGGAGCCAAAAAGGGGCACGGGGGAGGGGCGCCGCACCCCCCCCCCACGCCCCCTTTTGGCTTTAGGAAGCCTCCTTGCCACTCTTGGGAGCCAAAACAGTTGCAGGGAAAAAGTCATTTTTTTGTGACCCGAATATAAGCCGAGGGGGCGTTTTTCAGCCTGAAAAACGGGCTGAAAAACTCAGCTTATATTCGAGTATATACGGTAGCTAAAATGTTTAAAAATAAATCAGCTAAGTGTTGGAAATGTCATCAGTTGCCGGGATCATACTATCATATGTGGTGGTTGTGTAAAGAAGCAAAACAATATTGGGTGAAAATACAAACATGGTTAGAGGGAATGTTGCAGCAACATATAAAGTTAAAACCAGAGATATTCTTATTGGGAATTTTACCAGAGAATTATAGCAAAGAAGGTACATATTTGATTATTCATATAATAACAGCGGCTAGAATTGTATTTGCACAAAACTGGAAAGCAGATAAAATTCCGTTGGAATTATAAAGAAAATTTTAGAATGTGCAGAATGAAGAAATGAAGACATGGGATAAATTGTATGACTGGTTAGAAAAGAAACATGAATAAGGACATAGAGATAAAATAGATAGAGAATAGATGAGAGAAAATAATTAGAAAAATAGATACCCAAATGATGTCAAGTAAAAGAAGAAGGGGGGGGGGGTAAAAGGGAAAAAAGTGAGATATTATAAAAATGTACACAAATGATGAAATAAAAATAAATAATAATTGAATAAGAAATTGAAATGAGAATAAAGATAATTAGGAAATCGGGGCTGCTCGAATACCACTTTAGATTGAACTGAAAAAGGAAACAACAGGAGAGAGAGGAAGGAGTAGAGAGAGAGGAAGGGAAGAGAGGAGAAAGAAGAAAGGGAAAAGGGAAAAGGAGAGGAAGAAGAGGGAGGGGAAACAGGAGTAGAGGAGAAGGTTAGAAGGGGGAAAGAAGAGAGGAGTTGGGGGAAGAGAAGGGGAAGTAGAAAAGAGAAGGAGAGAAAGATCGGAGGAAGTAGGAGGAGAAACAGGAAGGAAGAGAAGGGGAGGAAAAGAAGAAAGGTTGGAGTAAAGATAAAGGGTAAAAGAGCAGCCCCAAAAAAGTAAAAATTAAAAATGAAAGTTAAAAGATGAATGTAAAATGATGAAAATGACTGTACATGTAAATGTGTTTATGAAAAATAAAAATAAAAACTTTATTTAAAAAAAGAACAAAGGCAGTAATGAGGGTAACTTGATGGTCATTATCATCGCTTAATTTTTGTTTACATAGCTAGACCTTTTTTGTATCATTTTTATTTATTCTGTTAAAAGCACTAATGTCTAATATGTTTAACCTCAAGACAAAGCACCTAAGAAACAAACTGGTTGACCATTCCATGAAAAAAATGACAAAGAACACATATTAAAATGTATCAGCTCCAAAAGAAGTGGATTTTTAAAAATACTGAAATCTACTTGTTTCATTCCTATGGATTATCATGCCAAACACTTCTCTTGTTAATCCTTTTGCTTCTCCACCCAACATAGTCTGCTAATAGTTTCATACACTGAGTCATCTCCATGGACTTACATTGCGGTAAGTGATTCCAAGTTCAAACAATAGTCCAATGTCTAGAGATGGATTATTGGATCTAATGAAACAATCACCATCAAGAATACATGGTAAAATGCCACTGACCTACAAACAAACAAAACAAAATGATCTTTTTTCTTTTAAATATTTTAAAATTTTTGTATAAATCTGTCTTGTAAACATTTCAAGAAATTAATGATCAAATTAAATCCTGGCTATACTCAGTTTTGGACATATTGTAATACAGGTATTAGTGCTAATTGCCCAGCTCAGGGATGGGCTTTCGCAGCCCGTCCTCAAATGTCTATTTTGTAGCTCCCCTTCAAAATTGCACTGCCAATATTAAAGTAAACCTCTCATTTTGGGAGGACTGTTGTTTTTAACAAAATAAGGTTTAAAATATGCAAGCTATTTAATATATCTGAGTAAAAAAAGGCATGCAGCCGTATGCCAAGAAACGGTAACAGCTTGCCTGAAAATATTTGACCAAAATGCTTGCAAGGTTATCATCATTACATTCTCTCCAGTTTTTTTGAAGGGACACTCAACAGATTTTGGAAGGTACAAAGAATATCAAAAGAAAGGAGAAATAACTCAAAACCAGTTCCTCACATCCTCTGTCAGAAGCATCACCTTATAAGAATTCTGGATATAATCCCTCAGAAAAGATGGCCAAGGTCACAGGTTATCTATTGGCTTTGTGAAAACTAAGATATAATGGCAATACAAGGGGAAATTTCTAAAGTCAAAATTCTAAAGTTTTAAAAGTCTTCTTTTGAGCCTCTTAATAAGCATCCCTGCTAATACTAAAATAAGGTCAAATCTCTGTATGGAGGAGCACTTCTGCCACAAGAATTATATTTTATTTTAATTTATTTGTGCTTTCGTGACGTTATAGGACAGTGATGGCTAACCTTTTTGCCATTGCGTGCCAGGAGGGGGGGCGGGGGTGGGTCGCATGCACGCCCACACCGATAATTCTATGTGCCCTGTCCTGTGCATGCGTGCGTAACCCCCCTCCCCCCCGCTCCTGGCACGCGATGGCCTGGTAGGCCCGTTTTTCTTTCTTATCTGGCTCCAGATCCTCTCTATTTATCTGGGAAGGGCGAAAACAGCCTTTCCCACTCCCTCGGAGGCCCTCCAAAGGCCTGAAACGGCCCATTTCCCAACTCCCGGTGGAACAGGAAGTGACTTTTTTGCTGTCCCCAGCCTCCAAAGCCTCCCTAGGAGTCTCTGTAGGCTGGGGACAGCAAAAAATGTCACTTCCTGTTCCACCGGGAGTTGGGAAATGGGCCGTTTCAGACCATTGGAGGGCCTCCGAGGAAGTGGGAAAGGCTGTTTTTGCCCTCTGCAGATGCATAGAGAGGATCTGGAGCCAGGTAAGAAAGAAAAATGAGCCTTCCCCACACCCACCCTCTCCAGGCCCTCCGGAGGCAGGAAACATCCTGTTTCCCTACTTCTGGTGGGCCCAGAAGGCCCGAAAATCAGCTGGCTGGCCCACGCATGCATACCAGAGCTGAGCTGGTGTGCCCACTGATATGGCTACATGTGCCACCTGTGGCATGCGTGCCATTGGTTCGCCATCACGGTTATAGGATAACCATAATGCCATTGGAAACAAGTCTTGACTTATAATTAAAACACAACAGCTTGTCAGCCCAACATTTGACCTTGACTGATCATAATAGAGCTTGGTTAATGCCGAAACAATGAGACCTTCACAATGATATTCAGTGTAACCTAAGTACAACCAATCTTGTTCAGAGCAGATTTTTGCTTATTTGTTTTGTTTTGTTCTTAGTTTGTCATAAAGAAAGTTTTAAGGCTAGAAACTGGAATAGAGTTCTACCCCAGATTTAGGTAAGAAACTCTAGGTAAGAAACTTTGGGTCAGTCACTTTTTCAGGCCTAGGAAGAAGGCAACGGCAAACATTTTCCAAAAATGTTGCCAATAAAACTGCATGGCATTAACTGTTGCTCACAATCAAAACTACCGTAATCTGAAGATGCACAAAAACAGTCTCCCAAAGATGGGCCCCATCAAGCTGTCACAGAATCCTAGAGTTCCATTGTTAAATAACCCTGTTTAACTATATAATATTTGGTGAAATATAAATGGTTTTTAAAAAATGTTTTAAGACAATAAATCAATAAAGAAATGTTTAATGATCTGTTCTACTAAGGGCTGTATTGGAGAACCACATTTCCTTTAAAAAAACATTCATTTGAGAAAGGAGAACTCCCTGAGCTGTTTTTCTTAATCAAACCACCCTCCGTTTGATATTGTGCCTGCTCCCCTTTCCAGTGGTAAATATGGAATAAGAAGACATTTAACCAAGAAAATATTTCAGTTTCCAGTACTGTGAACTCTGACCTATGTTGTTTATTTTTCAAGAATAAAATATTAGAAAAATCAACCATTGTTATCTCAAATCTTATATAATTATATCTTGGATAATAAGGTTTGAATAATATAAGCTATGATATAATTAAATGCCATATATTAATCTATATTATAATAGGCTCAGTCATCTTGGATATTGAAATAAAGTTGTGGGTTTTTTTTATGATTTAGCTTTTCATTTTCTGAATCAGAAATAAAACCTAATCAATATTTTTATAAAGATTTGTGAGGAATTATCATCCGAGAGTAATATGAACATTTATAAAATACAGACTACAATACTACATTATTTGCTTATTCCTCTGAGCAGGTAAAATACACCTTATCACATTCATCTATAGTATACTGTATACTTACCCTTGGAGAAAAGGTCCATGTTTTGGGGTTTTTTGGTTGCCATGTAACTCTTACAGTATGAATGTTGCTCAAAATCTAGAATAAGATAAAGCAAGGGGAAGAACCACTGAATTAATAGTGCATCTAAAAACAATGAAGTGATAAAATTAAGAGAAGAACTGATGGCAAAGGGATATAGCTGTTCCTTATTTAAAGTTATTAGAAAGATTTAAAGTAGACCACAGTTTTGTACTCAAATGATGAACACGTAATTGCTAAAATGTATACACTTTCATTGAAATTTGAAACAGAAGACTAAGTGAAAAAATGTATGATAAAGTAGGCTTAAAATTTTAATTGAATGGATCAATAGGAAAGTATGTCATCAAAAGGACTAAAATTTACATTATGTTACAATTTTAAAGAGAACTTTTACAAAATGATGTACCTTGGTATATGTCAACGGAGAAACTGTCTACAATTTATAAATTTATATTGGAAATGTGAAAAACAAAGGACATCATGTTTATGTTTGTGGACGTGTAAAAAAGCCAGAAAATTTTGGATTCATACACTAATTTAAAGGATTTTAAAGATTAATATACAACTGAAATCAAGGCTTTAATTTGGGATTGATAAACAAACAACTGGAAAAAAGTATGGAACTTTGTTTTTCTATTTGATAAGAGCAGCAAGATTATTGTATGCATGAGGATGGAAAAGACTTGGCATTACCCACAATGGAGAATAGTTGAAGGTAATGGAACTTGCCAAGATGGCTAAATTGACTTCTTTGATCAGAGAAAAGACATCTGTGTTTATTGCTGACTAGAAACCCCTTACAAACTTTTTGCATAAAACAGAAAAAAAATAATTTATGATTTATAGTTTTGATGATTAGCCAAGACAGATTATAGAAAGAAGAGAGCTGTTATAATCATCGAGTAAGAAGTAAATTTATAATTTTATTTATAACTGATGTAAAGAAGTTTGGAAACTACTTAGGATATCCTTTTTATTTTTATTTTTTTTTACTTTTTTATACTTTTAGCTTGCTGGTTTATTTCTTTTTCTTACTTTATATAGTTTTTAATCTTCCTTTTTTAAAATCTGTAATAAAAATAAAAATAATGAAGTGGTAGTAAAGAAGACACTCCAATTATTTTCAGTATTCGTTTAGAGAATCCGCTTTCTCTATCAGTTCAGTGAATTAGAAGTATGGATCCTATTTAACATAATGTGGTGAAAGATCCTTTCAATGATTTTTGTAGTCAGGTGAATCACTTGATGGATATTTAACTGTATAAAGAATGTCAAATCAGTCACTCAAAATTTTAATAGAAGGAAAGACTTAAATCTACTCAATGTAACATTCTAACAGTAGCATGTATGGGGAAAAACTGGTAAACATGTTGAACTTACTTGGTTGCCATCAAAAAGGCAAAATCGGATATGTCTACTGAGGACCTGTATACTAATGCCAGGAAAAGGAATGCCTTTGCAGTTCCATAAAGTCATAACTAGTGATATCCGAGTCGGCCTTGGCTGAATCTGAAACAGATAAAATAGAACCAAACATTTAAAATAATTGGAAAAATAGAAGTGTTGACTAATTGTATTATTGTGTTTAAAAGATGTACATATAATCTTATAGAATATTCTTACAGAGCCACTCCTTGCTTACCAATTCTATTAGCTCTAATTGTAAATATAATAGTAATTTTATTAATGGTAATAAAATTTCATTTTCTGACTAGTATGCACATTTATGACCAAATTTCATGCACCTGATGACAGAAACATTCAATATTAAACTGATTAAGGTCTGGTCGGTTATAGGCAGCAGTGACAGCCAACTGGAGAATTCCAATTAACTAATTAATGTCACAGAGCTGAGCCTGTTAAACTTGCAGTTAGCACTTAGGGAACTGGAGCTCAGGAAGAAATTGCTTGTTTAAGGAATCTCTTTGCTCATCTGGTTGCCACTTCTAAAAGACTGAACCACTTTTTCCTTTTGAAAAAAGACAGATGCAAAATTGGAATTAAGCGGGGCAGCCTTCTCTCTGTTGCCAATCATCATCTTATCATCCTTTCCAACCAGCAGACTATTTATTTGACTTTCTCTCTCCTTCCTTCCTTCCTTCCTTCCTTCCTTCAATTTCTAAAACTGCCCACCTCAGTAAATGACTCTGGGCAGCTTACAATTCAAAATTTACATACCAAAGAATCCACTTTGTTATTTTTTCATTCACTTCAAGTATTCTTAGTCTTCCTGACCCCATCCTTGGATTCAAATTATTTCTTGATATTGTTTTTGTTACATGCCCTTTTTTATTTTTTTAAACTCATTCTCTGTGTTTATGAGAGAGCTCTTTATGCAAGCAGATTGGTTCATTGGCTATCTCCCATGTTTCTTTCTATCTAATATTGTTTGTATTTGGGCCTTCATTATCTCATTTCAACACTTCCTGAACTGGTTTCCCCTTCAGGATTTTCATGCATGGAACCCTTCATATTTATTCTCTTACTGGAAATTAGCTTTCCTGAATTCTAGAATGCTAATCTGACTACCTTCAGTTCTCCCTGTCTGCAGTATGATTAATCATAAGATCACATGGTCACTTTCTCCCAAGTTCCTATAACTTCCTCAAGCTTTTCATTCACATTAATAAGTATTAAATCCAATGTAACTAATCCCTTAGTTTCTCTTTCCACCCTTTGTATGATAAAGTCATATGAAAGAATCTTGGAATTCCTATTTGCCAGAGAGTTGGATTTCCAATTGATGTTAGGTAATTGAAACACATTACCACAGTTGTGTTTCATAGATGTATTATGGCCATCTGATCTGTGATGATTTCATCTATATCTTTGGCTAATTGGATAACTAAGATATAGTTATTTTTATTTATGCCATCACCTGTCCCCCTTTGCTTGGGTCTGATTTTTTTAAACAAATTATATCCTTCCAATACTACATTCAGATTATGAATTCCATTCCACCAGGTTTCCAAAACATCAATGTCATATTTCCCTGCTTGTACTAGAACTCCCTCTTTGTTTTCACTCCCTTTATATTCATGTAAAAGCATCTTGAATCCTTTAGTACTGTCTTACAATTTTATTATATACCTCATGACATTCTTCCCAGGCTTTTGCACCGTTACTCCCAATTTCTTCATCATCTGTTATCCTGAAGACACTAGCCTTTATGTGTCTTTTTTAAGAACAAGTACTTACACTTCCTTTTTCAGGGCTCCATACCAGATCTTGGAAAGAAAGATTGGAAGGTGTAAGCACGGGTTGAAGGAATGAAGATGCCTTAAACTGATTTCCTACAAAAAAAATAGATGTACACATTTAAATTTCCCTTTACCCTTCATGCTTACTGGGTACATAGTCTTTGATAGTTAAAATTTCCAAATCTGAAGCTATGCTTTTTTTAATTTATGAACTAAATAAACATGGCTTGAATCACAGATAATAGCTTTTTTTATCAATGAAGCTGAGATCTAAAACCAAATTATGAGCAGGAACTATCTCAATTACTTAACACATTTACGTAAATGACATATATTTTCAAATGTTTTTGTTTCATTCATAGTTTATATTGTAAAATATACACTTTAAAAAACCTTATTTTAATAGGAAAGTAGCATTTAAAATTCTTTAATACAGTTTCAATCACTATTGCTCTCCAAAATCTAAAAGGAAATATGGTAATAAATCAATTCAAATAGCATTAAAATCAACAATCTGTGATGCCATTTTGTAATGTCACCATATTATACAATATTTAATGTTGTCCTTAGAAGCGTCACATCTGATTTAAATTTAGTGGAATAATTTTATAGAAAATCTACCTTCATCCAAGAGCTGTGCAAGTGTTGAAGGTCGAAATCCAGCAGGCACTGCTCCCATAGTTGTCAGGGCATCTAAGGTATTATTCTGTTCATTTAAACAGAGATATTTTATTGATTAAGGAAAGCCCTGTCTGAGTCAGTAGAAAAGGAAAGATAGCAAAAAAGAACTGCATTTTTCAGACTAGAAGATGCTCCAAAGTATAAGACACACCTAGCTTTTGGGGAGGAAAACAAGGGGGAAAAAATCTGCCTCTGCCTCCCAGCAATTTACCTTCTTCCAACAAACAGCAAACAGCCTGGTCAGCTTCATCACAGCCTGATTTAGCACAAGCAGCTGATTGGCGGTTGGATCAGCCTCCCAGAATACCACCTATCAGCTGTTCCAGGCTGCGGGGATCACCACCGCCCATCACTGCCCATAGCTGCCGCCGCCTCTTACCACCTCCACATGCCTCATTTTTTGCCTTCAAATGTCCCATTTTCAGCCTCTGCACACACCATTTTCGGCCTCCGCATGTCCTGTTTTGGCCCGTTCCAGGTGGTGGGGATCGCTGCCACTGCCTATCCCCACCTCCTGGAATGAGGTGTTTGTTATCCTCTTCTCATTCCCTTTCCCAGGCAATTAAGGAAGTTGTCCCATTTCATTTTTTTAAACATTTAATGAAATATCAGCTGCTGAAAGTTTCAGCAATACTGTTCCAAAGTCATGTTAGAAATTAAGGTGGCAATTGATTCTGAGTAAATAAAGAAAAGATTGTGCTATGAATATTTATTCCAGTGTAAATATTTTCAGCTTGCTCACTGTGCGTTCAATAGTAGGAATAAAACCAGATATTTGCTCTTCAATCAAAATCTTTTGACAAAACAAAGGTGATGGTTCAAATCATTACTGACATATAAATGTAACTCTGCAAAATGCAAACTTACATCTGTGAGGGCCTTTTTGACAGCACTCCAGTGAGAGTCTGTTCTGCAGACAGTACAAACATAAGAAAAAAGTACAATCATATGCTTATGGGAAATATCTAGACAAGCAAATTAGCATTCAAGTCAGCCTACTTTATGGGCCCAATTCAAAAGGCTCGATATGGTATCAAAGTCTTAACAGCTTGGACCCAGAGCCCTTGAAGGAGGACCTAATCATATACAGGTTTATTCCACACATTTAGATCTTTAATAAGACTCTTTTTGTAAGTCCCACCATGAATACATTTAAAACCAAGAACTAATTCTTTTTTTAATGGTAGTTCCCGTATTGTAGACAACTTTAGGAATAAGATTGAAGCTATGTTTTGGGATGGGTTTTTTTAGTTCCTTATACATTGCATATACAATTACTTATAAACTGAGTAAGTTGTCATAATATACCAACTGATATATGCTGTATGTCTGCATTAAAGTCTGCAGTCTACCTTTTCAGAATATCAGCTCCACCTGCTGTTTCATCTGCCACCTCAATGTCCTCATCTGTTTCCTCTTCACTTGGCTCGTCTTCTTCTTCCTTGTCTTTTGCCTGTCACAAGAAGTACACTGATCAGCCAAACTGCATCCTTATTTTTGTAATTGAAGGGTTATTCTGACAACATGAGGCAGAGTAATAGCCTATTACGAGCCTTATATTCTTCATTGAAAATAATACTCCATCATAAATAGCAGAAGTTTCTAATGGACAAAGTGGGAAGAAGTACTTTTCACAAGTTCCCCACATGTCTAAAGCCCATCACACTACTTTCCAAACTGTTTATAGAGAATCTCTGATAAATCAAGAATAGATAACTGGTTGCTGCCTGACAACCTAACTAAAGAAGTTTTTCACCTTCATCATCACTATTTCCTTTTGTATCTAAAGAAGTAAATGAATCCCTTGCCCACTCAAAAATTAACATCCAGATGGCAGTACCCTATTATCACTTGTAAAAATCTGCATCTCTCTATTACTGTGTTGTGATAATGGTTGATTTAGAACTGATAAGACGGTGTTTATTTATTTAACCTAGCCTAAGGTTCTTAGAATAGTGCTCAGGCTATAAATATTTGTATAAATAACTACTATAGGTGAACAATCCATGCAATTTTCAGAAAATGCTTGTAAAAGGACTGGTTGCAGAGATACTAGCACTGTCTTTCTTCCATATAGGCATGTACAATCAACAGTTAAGACTCAAATATAGGCTAGTTTTATTTCTATAAAAAAATATAGGCTTTACTACAGGCTATGGAAAAATATTTCACTTTTACTTTTATACAGTGTAATGCTATCAGCCTGCCATCTTACAAAAGAGCACAGGTGTCAACAATAATTAAAACAGTTAAAACTGAGTAGAAAGGGAAAAAGCATACGAACCGTAAGATAGGTTTTAGGCACAAGGCCTTTCTCCCCTTTTGAATTTTTAGCCAACCACCAACCATCAGGCTTTTTCTCAATAATAAGAAGAACTTCTTCTTTCTTCAATAATGAAAACAGAGAAAGTAAAAGTGGGTAAGTATATTAACACTGAAAATGTTTGATTAGTCCAATACAGTGCACAGAATAGATGGTATATGTTTTAATGTTTGTTTAGCATCAAATGTGATCATTATTCTTATTTTACCAACTGATACAAAATGTTACTGAAGATGCCAGACAGAGGCATAAAAAGAAAGTCAAATGGTTTTGCAGATATTGTAAATAAACAGAAAATCAAAAAGTTAATTTGAAATCTAAAAATGTTCCATTCAGCTTGATACAAATTATTTTTTAAAAGATGAACATTTCAAATGAACATTGGTAAATTTATATCACTGCACTTATACAAACCTGTTGTTCCACTTGGCCCCTCTGCTATAATCTAAAACATACTTTAGACAATGCCTACAATTCAGGTCAAAGTTATATAGGTAAAGATGGGTTGGTCTCAATTCTCATGCCACATTAAATGGTATGTGGCACAGATAACAACAAAGAAGACAGGCAGTAGAGGCAAACAAGTGGAACTAGTGAACTCAAGAAATACTAGATTTTACTTGCTTTAAATGTCAAATCCCCTTCTTGCTGTGCAGCAAAATCACCAAGAGCGATGAATTCTGTATTAGATGAACCATCTAGTTTACTTTCATCATCATCTTCATCATCTTCATCATCCTCGCTATCTTGCTCTTCTTCATCATCATCATTTTGGGTACTTTCTCCTTCTTCATTTTCTGTCTCTTCATTTTTCTGCTGTTCCTCTGAGCTGCTATTCTTTCTCAAATTCCTAACAACAAAGAAATAAAAACAGGAACTAACTGGTGTTTTGAAAATCACTTATTTTAATCAGTCCTTGGTTTGACTAATATGAAGCTTGAATTGGCAGTAAACAAGTATAGGAAATAAACAATGCTTCTGATTTTTTAGGAAAAAACCAGGCTATACTTTGAATGCCCTAAGTAAAATTGATTTATTGAACATAATTTTATCTTATTCTTCTTAAAAATACTGAATGCATTATGAAGATCATGAAAAATATAGTTTAAAAATATAACATTTAAACAAGAAATTTAAATGTAATATTTTTAAAGTGTATACATCAAAAATAATACAACATTTAGTAAATAAACTAAATGAAGCGAGCAATCCAAAAGAAAACAGGCATATCTTTTTCCTATTCCTGAAAACTATAACATCTGGCATTAACTGAGGTTAGGCAGCTTCCACAAAATGGAAGCAGATATCAAAAAAATATGCACAGTGCATTTAAATTTCTATATTATCATATATCTTAATTTTATGTTATAGGAAAGAATATATCTATATTTGAAATCCATGCTGCATTTGTTTCCAGTCTTGGTAAGAAACATTTACACTGGTTCTGAAACATGCCTATGCTTAAATTTAAGCAAACTTGTGATAGTTCGCTATAACAAAAATTAAATCTCTTAAATTTACCTACATGCTAGAGTCTTTGACTACATTGTCCTGATTAAGGACTATAGCAAGTTTTTCCAGTTGCTGAGAAAGCTCAAACAATTGTTTTTCTTCTTCTTCTTTTCTCTGATTATAATTTCCTACTGGTGCAGGCTCATCTGACTGTGAGATAAAAATACAAACACATCAGAATTTTGAGAAAATCCATATGTATACCAGTATTAATATTTACCAAGTTTTATCATCTTAGTTTATATTTATATCTTGTCATTTCTCTGGAAGCTCAAAGTAATATATACATGAAATTTTCCCTTTATTTTAGTCTCAGAGCCCCAATCCAATGAGATAGAAGGATCAAAAACATTCATGTGAGAGCCATGGTCAAGAGGGGAATTAAATTTGAGTTTTTTCCAGTGTTAACCTCTGCATAATACTGGCTTCCAAGTCATAGATGTGCTGACTTGGAAGAAAAGATGTGCTAATTAGTTATTATATGTAAACATTCACATGGTTCTTTATGCTGAAAAAGAACACGTTTGTTCTTGTGTAGATTATTAGTATTATTTCTATTTTAAAAACAGATTTAATTTAGAACAACAGAAATTCAGAAAACTATATATACTGGAACATGGAAAAAATAGCTTCTAATTTAGTTACTACTTTAACAAACAATATCTTGGAATCTTCCCTCTCTTATTTTTGGATAAGTATTTTGCCTCTTTGGAAAAGATACGGTATTCAATGCTGTGATATCTACAAAGATCAAAATCATGAAAGCCATGGTATTCCCTGTAATACTTTATAGAAGCAACAGCTGGACTTTGAAGGAGGGTAGGACGTTTTGAATTTTGGTGCTGAAGAAAACACCTAGAATTCTGTGGACAGCCAAAAAAATCAAACAATTAGATAATTGAACAAATCAACTCAGAGTTCTCAGTTGAGGCACAAGTGACCAGGCTCAAATTAACCTACTTTGTACACATTATGTGAAGACCTAGCTCACTACAAAAGGCTCCAATGCTGAAAAAGATGAAATTAAATAGAAGATGACCAGCAGCAAGATGGATTCATCCATCTAGATTCAGTTACAGTGGCACTGAGTACATCATTGGGAGACTTAAAGAACAGGTTAGAGATAGGTTGCCATGAAGAAAGTATATGTGTGGTTAGTAAGAGTCAAAAATCATTTGTTGTACATAATCAACCAATCAACTATAGCCCTAAATATTTACTTTCTTTAAGTTCTGAAGAGTTAAGGTATTTTCATCCACAGATTTCTTCAGCTCCAAACATCTATAAACAGAAAAAAGTCCACATTTTATATGCTGTCTACTAACCATCGAATATGCTGACCCTAAAATACTACAAATAATACTGTGGTTAAATTTAATAAACAAGTTAATGATACCAAGGTGAGCAGGTATGTTAATAGCATACTGCCATAATCAAAAAAAAATTGTATGCACATACCCCTAGACAAGGAATAATATTGATATTAAAGCCTGTTACATTTGCCTGGTTGAAGAATAATTAAATGCTTCAGCTGTTCATTCTCCTATAGCATCTCCTGCAGGCGAACAACAAAAATCTACTTAACCAAAGTACAGTAACCATAGGTGAAGCAAAGCCACTAGGTACTCTTAAATAAAAAATATACCTCTGGAAACATGTACTGTAGATAAATACTAACAAGTATGTATAGGGGGGAGGAGGCATTTGCTTTACGGTTTTTATTATTCTGAAATACAAGCCACCTGAATTCTTTGGAGTAACTAGCATACAAATTCATGAACAAACAATCCTGAATATTCTGTAAATTGGCCTTGAATCTACTTTCATAGTGAAAGCAATATAAAATGTTTTAAAAATTAATGATAAAATATAGCAGTTAAAGTGAACCAACTCACCACAGAAGAAATGGTATATACTGAATGCTAACATTCAAATATAATACATTTGAATGTGAAAAATCATGATATTAAACACTGCACATTAATCCACTGATACTCCACTGAAGAACAGTTCCAAATATTTATATTCATGAACAATTCAATTAGTTTTTATTTGATTTGATTGTGTGCTGTAATGAGATTAGACAAATAATATTGCAGCATCTCTCATCTTTGAAGTAAAATACAGATAGAAATGAGTCTTATTTTTTATAAATTTTCTTCTAAATTCTAACTTCTTCTAAGAAGTTTTCATCTCAACTATTTTTAAATCAACTGTTTAATTTCTTTACATTTTAAGTGCCATATAAAATGTTACATTTGCTTCTATCAAAAGATTACTGTAGCTAAAATGTACATTACCTCTCATTAAGGCTTTTCCTTTTTTCAGAATCCAGAACCTTCACTGTTTTGCTTTCTTGAAGCAAAGTTTCCACCTGAAATATTTTATAATTAAGACATAATTTGTTGAATAAAAGCAGTTACACAGCCTCATATATTTAAGACTTGTACCTATATTGTATTTAGAATAAAAATCAATACTCCAAAACAAGTTTCCCATATTCTCTAATATTCACACATATACACACATCATCTGCCCTATATTAATAATATTCACCAGTCCAATTACACTCTTAACTTCCCCTTTATTACAAACAAGTAACTTCAGAGTAGGGAAATTCACTAAATTTAGAAATCTATACTATACATACTTATCTAAATCCCATTAAGTTCTGTGTACATGTAAATTTTACTATACTGCCCTCTGCAGGACCTTGCTCCTTTAATCAGTCTGGACCACTTGTTTTACTTTATGTGAGATTCAACTGTTGCATTAAGTTAAAGTTAACTAGGATGGCTATATATGTGTAAGAAATACAATATAGCGAAATGCTTATTCTGATATATCATACATATATATTCATCACATTGTTTCCATTCAGAAAAGGAGTATAAAATATAAAGTACAGCTCAGAGTTGCCTTGAACTGCAAAATGGACAAGATATAAATTTAACAAATAATAAAATAATAAACAAAAGTAATAAAATGCCAAACCTAATGTCCATCAGTCATACCTTTCGATCCTTGTAAACCATCAAGGATTTTGCTAAACAAATCTCATTTTTTTAATCCTTTCAAAACATTGGAACCTTTACTTGCTGTATTCACTAGGTTTCATTTTGTAAATACAAATGAAGTACTGTATATTTTTAAAGTAAAAGATAAACTCAATCCTATTAGCTTCTTTTTACAAAAATCCATTCCTGGCCACAGATTACCAATTACTTTTCTGTCAGTATTTGCATATCTTAACATTTCTCCATTCTTCTATATTTCATGAACATTGTACTAAAGCTTATAGATTAATCTACTCGCTCTAATTTTCTGGCATATATAGATAAAGTATAGAGCCCCTTTTTGAGGGAGATGGGCGGTTTAGAAATATGAAATATGTGTGTTATCATTTACTCAATTTTCCCTACTGAACACAAATTCAATATAAAATTTAGTTCACCTATCAGGTTAGCTTTCTCACTGTTACTGAGAGTTTTGTTGAGAATCTCATTGGGAGAATTGGTTGTCTTTACAACTTTTTTTTACCAAATAACTCTTACTAAAATGCTTATTTGCAGAGTAGGATTACAACCCTAATGGTTCAATCAAGACCGTAATATTTTGGATTCTTACTCACTGGGGCGTGCATATACATCTCCCATCCACCCCCCACCCCCACCCCCGCCGCCACTTTAAGATATACACGTACATCTTCTAAATACTTAAACCATAAACTTCAGACTAGTTTTGTAGGGATTCACCCATTCAACAGTGAAAACGGAGGCATAACATTTGGGGAGCCACGACAGGTTTGCACTGAAATAAGCCCATACATGAGCTCCACAAACTGAGGTTTTGGGGGGATTTTTTTCAACCAACCGCCATCCTCTAGGAGTGGGTCACAACCGTAGTGGGATGCATTGGAAATTTTTCTTTTGCAAACCCAGCTGGCTCTCTCCCACTCTCTCCGACGAAAAGACACTTTACCTGTTCCCGCAGCTCTCGGCCCCGACGCAACGCGCTCTGCAGAGGGGCCCTTCGGCTCCGACGGCCGGTCATTTGTATAGACATTGCTGAGGTTGCTTTGCGCAGAGGGGCCACTTCGGTCGCTAAGGAGACCAACGCTGCGGCGCTTAACTAAAACGTCATCAATAGGCGTTCCAAAGACTCAAAGCGCGATTTAGGAGAGAATCGCGCTAACGGCGCTAGGTGTCACCGCAGGTAGCAAAGCCAAAGAAAAGGGATGTTCCCGAATAAAGGGAACAGCTGAGGGGGGGCTCCCAATTTTGCTCTGCTGTAGTAGCAAAAGGAATAGTCGATAAAATACCATTGTTGATTATGTTTCCCGTAATTTGATGGTTTTAAGAATTCTTACAGCCCCATCCAATTAGAAGCCAAGAATACGGGAAATACGAATATATATGAGTTTACCGTCGGTTTTGTTAAATATATGCCTGGTAGTTCACATCCTCCAATTTTATTCTCTAAATCTCCTTCTAGAATCTATTCTAGAGTGAACTTGAACCCGATTCTCTGGAATTCTAGCCCAGTACTTATTCAAAACCCTTGTCTTCTACTCTATGAGACACTCACTTGGGCAGGACAAACAGCAATTACATAGCCAATAAATGTATGTCACAGCTTTTTCTTGAATGTTCAAGGTGCCTAACAATAAATGGAAACTAAAAAAGTTTTAACTATTATAAACTTGATAAATAATATTGTTTCAACCATTGTTTCATTGAAACAACCATTGTTTCAACAAACATCCCAGAACGAAGGTTCACAAATTGAATATATGAAGAGTTAGGTTATCTTTTTGCCACCAGATAGATGCTTACTGTACAGTACTCATTCAATCAGGTTGCATTTTTACCTTTCTTATTAAAAAAATACCGGTAATAAGAAAAATTTCAGTATGAGTCTATTGGTACATTGACTCTCATGGCTGCACTAGAAAATCAGTCTGTAAGAATTTATAGCGAAGGATTCATCATGTACTGCATCTCAACCCCCATACATAAATACCATTTCTAGTCCTTTGTTTCTTTATACAGTTGATTAGGCAGATTGTTTCATATATCATACCAAAATAAATAATTCAGATTTAAAATCACATTCAATATAGGTTTGGTTTTAGTTTACACATTGCTCTAGACTTAAATATGATTTATTAAATAAGCTAAATGTAGCTTGACATAATACAGTAAGCCCACAGAAAACAAACCACATTATGGTTTAGCGTGTGAATCAGGCCAATAAATTTAAGATTAACCTTTAATGTTTATAAGTGGTAATTCACACATTAGGCTATAAAATTATGCTTGTCTTCAATTTCACAGCCAAAATAAAGAACTTTAAAAAAACTAACACAGAATATATTGCATTGTACTTATTTATTTTCTATTTAAACTTTGTTAGGAAGATCCAATTCATAAAACATCCTTAAGTTATTAGTTGTCCAAGTAGGGAATGTTAAGCTGTTCATACAGACAAGTTTCAAGAGACAGATGACTTCTTTCTGCAGATGCTAAACTTTTTTGTAAATATCAGTCCCATGAAATGAGATGGCAATTTCATAGATATCTTCAAACCATGTTTATGCAAGAGGATTTTTAAAAGAAGTCCATTAATATACATCAAATATGGAAACTTGATTGTAGTTCTTTTTGAGGCGTTCATATTCAGCTGTTGACAGGTGAAAAAAATGAAAATCAGTTCTATATAACTTTTAAAGTTTTCTCGAAATTTAAAATATAAAACAAAAAAGAATACAAGTTAAAATATATAGCAAATGATGTGATTTTAGTAGTTGGGAACAGCATTAAGAAAATCAGGCACAGTTCCATCCACTGAGAAGTTTGTTGATTTTGGTACAACTGTCAACTGACACATTGCGGGAACTCTGACAAAATGTCTATATATACAGTAAAGTATTTAGAGAAACAAATCCCTGAATTTAAAAATCAGCATATTTTCAATTAAAAAACCTAACAAAAAATAAGTTTTAATTAAAAATAGGCCTGCAATATGTTCAGCTACTCTGAAAGAAACTGTATGACTGTAACCCAGTAAACAAGGTTGAAACTTGTAACCCCAAAGTAATTTCAACCACTTTTAAATAAAACCATGAATTTCCAGACTGTTCTTAAATTTTTGCAAAATAAGTAGTTTGAGGTTACTATTCTCTCTTCCCAAAGCTTTCCCAGAACAACTAGCATTCAACAAGCAAAAATTATGCAGAAACAGGTCTTCTTCTCTGCCTAAAATAATAATGGCCAATAATGGCTCTGCGACTAGTATTAAAACACAAAAACCCTTCAAGGAAAAGGGTACAAATTGAAACATTAATTAAGGCTTTGTGCCTTTATTTTGATACAAAGAATGACAAAAGTTATTTGGTTATTTTAAAAAAAAAGCAAAGTAAAGCAGAGCGAAAATTAAGCGTGTTAGCTATTTGGCCTATTTCTCTTGATAACCAGCTTTGAAACGCAGGGATCACACCGCTTGAACTTTTCATCTCCCTGGCCTAGGGTTAAAAGCCCCGAGGCAAATGAGCGTTTCGGCATAAAAGAGCGCTGCCAGTCAGCGTGACCCCCACCCGGTCACCATTCTTGGGCTATTGCGGCGGCTTCCTCACCGCTTCACGCGAGTTCCAACTTATTCTGAGTTGCTGCTAGCTGGTCCTGCAGCCGCCGCTTCCGCCACTTGAGGTAATACCTCCGCGCTCTGTTCGCCTGCCATCCCACCACCACTCCCGAAGCGAAGGCTAGTAACACCGCTAGCTTGACCGAGCGATCCGACAAGGGCTCCGAGCTCAGCGCCATTGTCATTGCCATTCGCCTTCAATCTGATATGGCGCCTACTAGAGGACAGTCTGTTTTTATCTCCTCCTCGCGTCAAATGAAGAAAAGGAGCTAAGAATGTTCTTGGCGCAGCAACTAGCGGCTATTAGGTTGCAGTTATCCTATCGAAATCCATGATTTCCCTTTGAGTAAGCAAAACTGCTGCATACGGCAACACGTCGCTTTACATCGGTGTTTTTCAAACTTGGCAATTTAAAGATGTGTGGACTTCAACTCCCAGAGTTCTCCAGTTAGGTTAACGAATTCTGGGAGTTGAAGTCCACACATCTTAATCTTGTTAAGTTTGAAAAGCACCAAGTTAAGTATAGCATGATCTTTCAGCATATTGTAGCTTGAAATGTGAATCCAAATAGTGATTTATAAACCACAATTTGATAAAGGATAGGCATTGCTGTTGGGTGCCAACTAT
Organism: Ptyas mucosa; assembly: GCA_012654045.1. Classification (NCBI taxonomy): domain Eukaryota; kingdom Metazoa; phylum Chordata; class Lepidosauria; order Squamata; family Colubridae; genus Ptyas; species Ptyas mucosa. Next base: position 12,496,993 of record WNWU01000018.1, on the reverse strand, counting down.
AAGTTCTCTGTCTCATCCCTCTTAATTTTTTTTTCAAAATAAGTATTACATTATATTAGAAATTAGCTGCTTGTAAAACAAAGTACCAGCCTCTAGCCTATTTATTTATAAAAATACTTTCAAATTCAAACCTATAATAAAAATTCCTCTGTGATGATAGAAAAAAACCTGGAAGCTAGTTGGGGCATTTGGGACTGACTGTGGCAGCTATCTTGTGAATAAACAAATCACAATATATTATATTGCAATTATATTATGAATAAGCCCTATGTACTTTCAAAGCCCCAAATATATCCATAGTTCAAAACAGTTATTGCCTGACTCATTATTTTATGTGAATCCAGTATTTGGGATTCGTCAACAAACCAGAGTTTATTAATCATAGCTTAGCAATGCCTCAAAAGAGGAATTTGAAGATTGATTAAATGGGCCAATTAAGTTTGTTGGAATTTATATATGAGAAAACATGTACAAGTTGCATCTCTTTGTAGCAAGAATGTATTGGTATAAAAGTTGAGGTCAACTTTTCTTGATTTCATGAACATGTTTTTATTTATTTTATTTATTTATTTATTAAATTTATATAGCAATTTTTGCAATTTATTTGCAACAATATAGAACTCTTTGCTTTCTTCTGGAATCTTTTAAACTCTCCAGTGTAACCTATGACTCTATTTTTCTCTGATACTTCCACCACCAAATATTAACCCAAACCTACCCTGCTAACAAGATCAGCCTGGTGCTATTATCTTTTAAACTATGAACCTGATCCTGTTTGAGTTGTATTTAACATAACTGCAGTGTGTGTAAACTATAAAAAAAATGATTTTTTTTTCTAAAGAAGATCTGAAAAGTATTGAAACTGTTTCAGCCAGTTGCAACGTACTTTCAGTGAAAAAACTCTCCAAAAGCATAAGACTTTACTGAAAACTTTTTCATATACTTGCAATCTTCTAGAACAGGGTTGTCAAACTCAGTGTCACAGCGGTGTCATGTGACATATCGTGACTTTTTCCCCCTTCCACACCAGCACGTGACGCATCCAGCCTGCAGGCTGCAAGTTTGACACCCCTGTTCTAGAAGATGAAGTTTTGCTAATTAGAGATTGGAATTGCTTCTACAGTCAGAGCTGTTTTATACTGCAGACATGTGTACCCTTTTCCTATAAATTGTTATGACTACAAACTTTCTTCAGATTGATAACAGGCAGATGTTTTGGGTCAATCTAACATTCCTAGATAGACCCAAGTTGGGTAGGATCATTCAAACTGGCTATGCTCACTATGACTAGATATTTCTTTTGCCCTAAATCTTATTTGCAGTATTATAGATAAATCTAATCCTATACAATTTACTTTGATAGAAATCGTGAATACACAAATAGACTAAGTCCAGACTTAGAGTCCTCATTGAGCTTAGAGACTAGCTAAACATATTTTGCCTAATATATTGTGCAAATCCAATCCATACGGTTAGTTTATGGTTTAATGTGACATGCAAACTCAGAAAATTAGATTTATAATTTATAAGATATGGCTAAATAGGTCCTGTAACCACAGCTCTTCAATTTTTCTAAAAGTTTTGGAGTGCTGAGATACTTGGCCTCACCTTGCAATAATATTGTTTTTCTCCCTACCACAATAGATATAACTTAGCTACATGCATTTTAAAAGTAATTACTATTCATTTTTAGCCTTCAACCCTACAATTAATAGATCAGTTGAATAAGATCAGGAACAATTTACAGTAATGAGAGAGAGGGGGTCTACTCTCTTTAAATACAACTAACTAAACAGTTTCGTACTATTCCTATGTCTCTCCTATGTTCTGGCCTCGTGTGGATAAAATGCTTCCTCAGCATTCCCAAAGTACTCCATGGAGAATTAACATTAACATACTTTTCAAGTCAAACTTCCTTTTTTGAGAAAGCCAAGTCCCACCAATGGCAAAGAAATAAAACAAGATGGGGAACTGCAGCCAAGCACTAACCACAACCTGCAAAACCTGCCAATTCTGCAGCTATGTCGTGTAGCTATGTCTTTGAGAACACCCAACCACCTATACATGTAAGGAAGCTATAAATGTATATGGGTTTTTTTTTTAAAGTAAGACAAATGTTGCTGTTCTGAAATAATTCCCTGGGATAACAATGTAGATCTCACATTTAAGAAAACTACATATGTGAGGTTAGCAAAAGCAAATTCTAATATTTCTGTCCCTGTATACATAACACCAATTTTGCTCACTTGCTGTTAGAGATGGCATAGACATTAATAGGAAAATATTAAATAACAAGTTCCAGAAAATATAAAGGTAAATTCAGTGGTGAAATCCATTTTTTTTTACTACCAGTTTTGTGGGCGTGGCTTGGTGGGTGTGGCAAGGGAAGGATATTGCAAAATCTACATTCCCATCCCACTCTGGGGCCAGCCAGAGGTGGGATTTGCCGGTTCTCCAAACTACTCAAAATTTCCACTACTGGTTCTCCGAACTGCTCAAAATTTCCGCTACCGGTTCTGCAGAATCTGTCAGAACCTGCTGGATTTCACCCCTGGGTAAATTCATAGCAGTTTGAGGGAATCTTGAAACCTAAAGATCAGTAATAAAAACTATTACTTCTCATAATGATGGAATTGTACAGTACTTGCTTATTCTTTGGCATATGAGTAGGTTACTTATTAGATGTCTTTCACGTGCCTTGTTTGCTGGTGTGGCACCACATTTGATCAAATGTTATTGTTTGCAAACAAAATAAATACTGGTTGTTTTTCCTTCTTGTGTCTGGTTAATTGGAGGTGTTGGACAATGAATATTTGGAAATTGTTATTTCTGTGACACTGCATATTAAAATATACCTAGTTGCTTAGTTTAAGATATTTGAAGAAAAGATTGCCTACCTTCTCTTCCCCAAACTTCTACACTTGCTCTCTAATGCATGTTCAGTGCAAATCTGAAACATGTTAACCATATTACTGTAGCTCTACATGCATGGATTTGAACTGCATACAATCTAAATACCAGAATGAATGAGGAATTGAGAGGCTGAGAGAGGACAGAGTGGCTATTTTTTCTAATAAACGCAAGCATGAGCTTACAAAAATTTGGAGACCAAGTTAGTGCCAGATATTCCTGGCAAAATAATGTCCTTCAGATAACAAAGAAGTGGAAGCAACTGAACCACAAAAAGACTGTCTATACCAGGGTTGTGCATGGGGGCAAGGAGGGGTCAAAAAAGTCAAGATGACAGCCTCATTCCCATGATCAAAGCCACACCCCTTTTCCTTTTAAAATAAGGGCAGGAATTCAGTCAAGAAACACTGATTGCCCTCTTGGTTTTTTAATCTCCCTGCCAGACGTTGCTGCCTTACAGAATTATCTTTGCTTTTCATACTTGTACACAGACATGTAGGACAGTGTGTGTCTCAATTATCTCTTCACATACACAACATAATACACATTCAGGCCTTTTGTTCTGATACTGTCCATGCTTTTCGTAGTACTGAATACTATTTTCATTCTTGTGTGTAGATAAAAAGATGTACCTTTTTAAACATGGTGTTTTTCATCTCTACTTTTCATCTCTCTGTCTATCACTTCTTCAAAGAGAATATATTGGTAAATTGCTCTAAGTCTTTGCTGCAGCCTTGGAAAGAGAAATCAGGGTCAGTACCATCAGCTCTGCTGAGAAGGCAACTCTTTTACCAGAGGAATAGACTAAAGAACCAGCTGCAAAGTGTTCAGCAACTTTTGACTCCTCTTCTTCTTTAAAGTATTCCCATCTGATTATCACAAGGAATTTGTACAAAGCCTTAGCTACTGAGTTTGTTTTATCTCTTGTTGTTTCCAATCCTTTTTCCTTTTCTGTCACATCATTTAGATTAATTATATCAAATGACATAAAAGCAAAGACAGCCTTATTACAGGATTTTGCAAGCCTTTTAAAGAACTATTTTAATCTGAAGACTGAATTAAAGGTAAAATAACTCATAACATTTTCACCGAAGCTGCCTAGAGTCACTTTTCAGTATAAAATGGGCAGCATATAAATTCAATAAATAAGTTCTCCCTGATAGCTAGCTCCTAGTTGATGATATTCTCTTAATTTTTTTTTGAAAATAACAAAATTGTTTGTTTTCTGACAATTGCCTTTCAATGCATAATATTTGTAAGTTGATGCAAGAATATTTTCCTTTAAGTGGTAGGATGCTCAAACCAGGAGATAAATTATTCATATTTGAATAATTAATATTCATTTTTAAAAGATCTCACACTGAGCCTCTGGGGAATGGTATGCACAATTATGTACAGTATTACAGGATACACAAACTGAGAATGTTGCTATAATGCAGCATCTAGCTTGTTAAAAACAAATACATGCATATATTCCCAGTAGCTAGTAGTCATCCCTTTATCCTGCAACCAACTTCTGTAGTTGCTCTCAGGCAATCTTTTATGCCATTAATGGCTCCATATTAAGTAGAAATTCAATAGGTAATGCTAAATCCCTTTCACATCTATGGAAAGAAAAATTGCAAACCCTGCATTTCAATCATGATTGGATCTTGGATACAAGGGAAATGTAGTAATTTGAAAAGAAATACAGAAAGCTGCCGTCATTGATTAGCATAATTCATTTTGGATATTATAATTCCTCTTTCTAGCCCTTTTAAAATAGAAGACATCTGAAATGTAATGTGTGGCCTTTTGCCAAGTATGCCTGTGCTGTATATCCATCTCTTTAAAACAAAACAAATAAAAATATAATTTATTTGTTCATGGTTTAACTCTACCGCAAAAACACTCATGATGGTTTGTAACTATTTATGGCTGCTTACTACCATGTAAACATAGATTACGTTAGTTTATTCAAAAAATTCTTTTAAATCCTGGTTTAATGCAATAAGCAAAACGAACAGACTAAAGGGGAGGAGGGGGATATTGCCTGCAAAATTTGTCTGTAGCTTTTCCAAAGTATGTCACCTAGGCAAACCACTAACTATCCAGCAGAAGCCACAACATTATCACACAAATGACACAAATTTGTGTGATGACATAACAAAAAGTCACTATCTCTACTGAGAGTATTGATGCTGCTCCCACTTTTGGGATCAGAATGCTGAATGAATGATCTCTTGAGCTGATCCAACAGAACTATCCTGTAAAGGAGTTTTACTGTAATGCCATAAAAATTAAAAGAAAGAGGTAATACTTGACACTTTTTTTCATTTGCATGAAGAAGTTCATCCTTTCATATTCTAGGAATGATCTTTAATTTATTTTTAAATTATTTACTTTAAGATCTTCTGATCTTAAATAGAGCTTAATATTGGAAACACTGACTGGAAATTAGGAGAATTGAGATCCATATAGCTGAAAGGCTGCAGCTTGAGGAAAGCTGTCCACTGTTACACACTGAAACCTACAACCACATTTTTTTTTAAAATGCACATAAAAATCTGTTCAATTGCCTACAGACATTTGGCATTTCTTTTTTTTTCACTTCCCTTTGTCAAATTTCCTTACAGTCCACTCCCCAATGTGATTGGCTCTATTATCTCAACCCCATGATACAATTTCTGGTTCCCTCAGAGACCTTTTAACTATTTTGGTGAAAGGTACATTGGCTTCAGGAGAAGGGGCGCGCCAGTGTGGTTTATAAGACATGAAGTCTGGAATCAGTGGACCCCCACTGGCGTTTTATCAGAGTAGTTGACTACTCGCCAACTTTTATTCTGGAGAAGAGAAAAGTCACCCACACTCAATGACAGCCATGATACGACGAAAAACGATCTTAAGCGGCGCGCGCCAAGGCAATCCCTCCGAGATCAAGATGATATGGAATTCCAGTCGCCTGATATAACGAGTATCTGGTTTGGAACAGAAACGTTCGCCTTAGAGCTGACTGACACGAGCGTTCAGGAGTTGCACGGAGTACAACACCCGCTCAGCCGCGCCCTCCTTTCCCCCATCCCGCTCCCCATCCACAAGCGGCGGGCTGTTTCCGCCGTCCCGAGTCACGTGCGCCCGGGGATTAAAGCGCCTCGGCCAGGCTACTCCGCGATGGAGCCTTTGGCTCGAAGTCGATCGGGGATCCCTCCAACTCAGGCGACGGCGCTGCCGTCCGCTGCCTTGCCGTCGGGGAGGCCGGGCGCGGCCCCGCCTAAAGCAGCCATGGGCGACTCGACGAAGGAGGAGGAGGTAGCCCCCGTCAGAGTGGCTCAGGGGTTCCCAAACTTGGCAGCTTTAAGACTTGTGGACTTCGACTCCCAGAATTCTATGCTGGCTGGAGAATTCTGGGAGTCGAAGTCCACAAGTCTTAAAGCTGCCAAGTTTGGGAACCCCTGGAGTGGCTATTACGGGGTGGTCGGCCGGGGGGGGGGAGGGCGCATCTTCGAGGGGCTGTAGCTTCCGCGTTGCTCGGGTACCCCGACTCTAGGCCGAAGGCTCCTGTCGCCCCTTCCTTCCCCGCCCCAAGGGTTGTGCTATTTCCCCCTCTCTAAATGCCTTGTAAACTACTTTCCTCTACTACGCGTTAATAGCGTCCCTTTTGCGCGGAGAAGCAAGCGGGAGGTTGCGTAGTGCAGTTACTTTGGCATCTTTGAAGAGGATTCGCACTTGGGATGGGGCTTGCTTGCCGGTTGCCGGCTAACCTCCGTTTCAGATGTCAGGCGAGCAAAAGTATCTTTTGTTCGCCGGTGATGCCGCGAAAAGTTTGTCCTTACGGGCGAATAAACCGAGTGGGGGGGGAGGTGAATGGGAGACGGCGTCTGTTTTGGATTGGCGGGCTCCGTTGTTGCTCTGTGTCTCTATACTAATTTTCTGCAAGAGTTCAACAAGCCGAAGGAGACATTTGCTGCGCATTCCTTGGCTCGTTTTGGCTCAAGTTAGAGACACTGCCGGAGCCTTTGGTTGGGCGGGGCGAATATTGTAAAAGAAACGCTGAAAGCAGAGGTCCTGGCCAAGCGGCCTCCTCTTATTTTGTACCGTCCGGTTGTTTTGCCTTTCAGCTCCATCTATGTCAGCCAGTTTAGGAATGATGGGAATTGAGGTCTGGCTTAGGTAAAGAAAGCTAAATGCCTTAGAAGAGGGGAGTGTAAAGCCTTGGTTGTACAGTGGTTTAAAGCACCCTGTTATTAATACCAGCTGCCTGCAATTATTGCAGGTTCGAATCTCACCAGGCTCAAGGTTGACTCAGCCTTCCATCCTTTCTAAGGTAGGTAAATTGAGGACCCAGTTGGTGGGGGCAATAAGCTGACTTTGTATAAATATACAAAAGTATGAAGGCTATTGCTTAGCACATTGTAAGCCGCCCTGAGTCTCCGGAGAAGGGCGGCATATAAACCAAATTTTTTAAAAAAAAGTAAAAATAAAAAAAGTGTGAAAAAGCGTGTGCCTTTTCTCACACTCCCCTCTTCTAAAGCCTTGTAACAGATCCTGCCCCATCATAGGCTTCCAGGGGGTGTGGGATCCAATCTGGATCAGTTACTGGAACCAGAGGTTTAATCTTCTGAGCTTTCGGACTCATGCTGGAGCGCATTCTCAGGGAACTTCTCTCTCACCAGAATGTGTCTGCCAAAATGTACATGTCCCAGGATGTGAGACACATTCTGGAAGAGACAAATTGCCTGAGGATGGGCACCAGCATGAGTCCAAAAGCTCAGAAGACTAAACTTCTGGTCCCAGTGACCGATCCAGGTTTGATCCTGCAACATTATCCTGGGACACATATATTCACCTTCATTCCAGGGGTATGTACTGTGGATTGAAGATGGACAAAGAGGAAGGACATCTCTGATCAATTCAAAAACACCCATAGCCTTATGTATTTTGACTGGTTGAAATGAGTTGCTGGCTTTTTCCTCCCCTGTAAGCCAACATAGCTACTATTGATTTTATTTTTTTTTACTTAAAAAATACTTGAAATATCTTTTGTTATTTTGCTGGTTGTTGCAAATGTCCTAATTGAAAGCAGAAGCTGCCCTAAAGGCCAAGAATGCCTTCTCCATCATAGGAATGTGCCATTCTGTGATAAACTGGATTTTGTCAAAAGCTTCTTCGGAAATTTGATTTGTTCACATCACAGAAAATAACTTTCTTTTCCAGATTCCCCCCCTTTTTTAAGTGTGTGATCTTACTTTTCCAAGCCATAAAATGGCAAATAGGCATTTGACTACACTTAATTACAGGAACAGCTGGATCTCAATCTGCACATGGCCTTTGATGATGAGGCTGGTGTGATTCTTTTGTCCTAGGCATTTGCTTGAGCAAATGAATGGGCTGCACTGTTTCATGTTGCAGATGGGATGCTATGATCTGTCATTCACACAGTACTGTAAGCTTTATCCTCTAGCTTGAGTTCTCAGACAATTCTTTGTGATACCCCTTCAGGTATCTCCAGAATGTTATATACCCTCTGGTTGCCTTATCTCAAAACTAACCACGTAGAGTTTTTCTATATCACCTTTCAGGACTTGTTTTTTCAGTCCCTCCCACATTCTCATTGCCTTTCTCTGAATCTTGTGCTTTTATGTTGTTTTAAAGAATGGAATTCGGATGCAATTCTTAAAGTGGGATTCAACCACCTCATATAAAATTCTTTAGTTGGAAACTATACTTTTCTTGATAGAGCCAAAACCCAATTGCATTTGGCTTTTTTCCACATTGTTATACAGGCCATTTGAAGCTCCATACATATGGATATTTACATCACTTTTCAAGACTGTTTAATCAATTGTAACTAGGGGGTATAACTCTTAAGATAGCGAAGTATAATATAAACTTTTTTAAAGGTCTTTTTGTGGGGATGCTTCTAAGTCTGTGTTGATTTCTAGTGACTGCCTGAACAAGTTCCTGCAGTTTTCTTGGCAAGATTTTTCAAAAGTGATTTTCTATTACTGCTTTCCAAGGGCTGGGAGAGAATGACTGGCCACTGCCTTTTGTGCTTAAGACAGAAATAGAACTCATGGTCTTCAGGTTTCTACCCTGATGCCTTAACCCCCATACCAAACTGACCATAATAGGAACATAGAATGGACAAATAAATTAGTTTATTGCTGGCTCACCACTTTCTTGCCTGGTTAGGCAGGGGCCAAAGGTTGGAGTGCATGTTTTGGTCCTGTGGGAGCATCTGTTGTTCCAGTGGATAAAAGCCCACATATACATGGGCATCATTATGACAGCTACCTAGTGAATTACTAGAAATTCACAAAGAAGGCAAGATTAGTTCATATGGACAAATGGACTTGATAAGATAGTTGCATGTGATAGTATTTCTGTTTTTTCCCAAATTAAATAGTAACTATTGTAAAGGAGAGGGAGGAAAGACGATGGTGCATGGACGGTATTAATTGTGTCTCCTTGCTTCTGACTATAGTGAAAGTTAACCACCCAAATAATAATGCCTGCAGTTTTCTCAATCTGTAGTATTTCCAAAGGAACAATTGAAATGGTTTGTATTCTGGCAGCTTCAACAAATGAGTTGTTTTAAAAAGTAACTAAAAGGATAATATGCATTATATACTGTGGTACAATACGTTTCCACAATACAGTAAAGTCTGAAATCTGATCAGGGTGTAAAAATACATGATGCAACAGTTTCATAGAAACTAAATTAATCTGATCAAGAAATGAATGGAAGACATCCAATTAGCTTATATATACATTCTGAGTTCCATCACTGATGAAGGATAGCCTTTAAATGTAATCTGTTCTTGGCAATGAGGGTGTAAATGAAAAAGGCCAATAAAGCAAAAGTATGAGCAAATAGTTTGCATGTAATGGATCTTCAAAAAAGCATTTGTTGCTTTAATCAAGGAGAGAACCAACCTAGAAACGAGAAATCTCTGGACAGTTAGAAAAAGTAATCAGTGGAATGACTTGCCTCCAGAAATTGTAGATGTGCCAACACTGGAAGTTTTTAAGAAGAGATTGGACAACCATTTGTCTGAAACAGAGGGTTCCTGCTTGAGCAAAGGGTTAGACTATAAGACCTCCCAAAGTCCAACTGTGTTATTTTGTTACACAAAATACTTTATTTTGTTCCTTATTTTAACAGTTTAGTAGTGTTTAAACCAGACATACAATTTGAGATTGTTTTGGAGATTAAGACATGAATTTTATCAATAGTTCTGAATTTCACAGGTATTCCAAGCACTTGACTGCTGATGAAACACGCACAGGTACACTCTGCTCCCTGTCATCAAGTTGAGATACAGCATAAAATTTTGCTTGTCTTGTTCTTAAGGTGGTACCTGGGTAGCTTCAGGTACACATCCAAATGTGAGAATAATATCTGAGCTGAAGGTCAGGACAAAAGTTGGGAGAGAATTCAATCTGATGAGTTAAACTGATGAGTTTGACATTTTACATGACAACCAAAATAGAGTAGAATGAGAATGGGTGGGAGTTTTCCAGCTCAGCTCTAAAATAAGGATTTTAAAAAATAATAATTTCTGCAATAATAGCTGCCTTTGTAATCTAAAGAAGCCTAATGGGGCACTCATTTGAATTCTTCTTCCCAGTTCTTATTTCTGGACATCTGAAATGGGGCTTTGTTGCAATAGCATTGGAATCTTTCTCCAAGGCTGTAGCTATAGAGGGGTTGACCTCTACAGTATTGCATGCTCATAGAAAGATGCTACATCATTCTGCAGTGACTAGCTCTCATCTTGAAGGGAATCCATATGCTTCCATTAAGGTTGGCAAGTGACTAATGAATGTGATTAGTTAATGAACAAGGTATCTTTATTCCTCTTAAGATGTGTACTCCTCTGGTGGGAAAAAAAATCAGGGTTGTTACACTCACAGTAGGCAAGAATGTTATCTGTGGCTTCTGTTCCACATTTTCTTCACTGCATTCAAGAAAGAACTCTTCAGAAACTTGCAAATGAAGCTGTAATAGCAATAGCACTTAGACTTATATACTGCTTCATAGTGCTTTACAGTGGTTTACAGAGTCAGCATATTGTCCCCCTGGGTCCTCGTTTTATTGACCTTGGAAGGATGGAAGGCTGAATCAACTTTCAGCCAGTCAAGATCAAACTCCTGGCAGGGAGCAGAGTCAGCCTGCAGTACTGCATTCTAACCACTGCACCACCACGGCTCTATAATGAACTGGATGTTGGTGGATTCTGATTCCCAGCATTCTTCACATTGGTTCATGCTGAGTGAAGCAACAGAATTAAACTTCAGCTAAATTTGGAGGGCCACAAATTCTCCACTCTTCTCTGGGAGTTGCTGCTTCAAGGAGTTTCTGAGTATGACTATGAGACTGAGTTGAGGCAGCAGCTGGACCAAACCCAATTTCTGGTTTAAAGTCTCCAGGTTGCTGGGTTAAACTAAAACCAGGTGGCTAAGATGCTGAGCTTGTCGATCAAAAGGTCAGCAGTTCAGCGGTTCGAATCCCTAGTGCCGCATAACGGGGTAAGCTCCCATTACTTGTTCCAGCTTCTGCCAACCTAGCAGTTTGAAAGCACATAAAAAATAGGGACCACCTTTGGTTGGAAGGTAACAGCGTTCCATGCATCTTTGGCGTTTAATCATCTGGCCACATGACCACGGAGACATCTTCAGACAGCGCTGGCTCATCGGCTTTGAAATTGAGATGAGCACCGCCATGTGTGTGTGTGTGTGTGTGTTTCTTTCTTTTTTGTAGGTTTTATGTATATTTTTCTTTAGCCAGATTCTACCTACGTAAGCCAAGATTTTATGCAGCCCTAGTTCAGTGAAATTTCATTCACTAGTTTTGGGGCTTTTTTTCTTCTAGCAGCCAGCAAGCTCTTTGCTGC
>WNWU01000018.1:12267421-12484807 GCA_012654045.1 Ptyas mucosa | reverse complement strand
ATATATATATATATATATATATATATATATATATATATATATTTGAGAAGACGTATGTATGTATGTACGTATGTATGTATGTATGTATGTATGTATGTATTTTTCTCCAACCAGGTATTTTTCTACATAACCAAGTTTGCAGCCATAGCTCAGTGAAATCACATCCATTATATGCTAGGCTTCTTCAGACAGCAAGCAAGCATTTTGCTGCCTATTGGGAGACTAATATAGATCTATTTTGGACTGATTGGTCCTCATCAGTTAGCCACACCCTTACCATATATTCCCTCCCTGTAGAGGCTAAGTATTTGCTTTTATACATTTCAATTTTATATATATATATGTGTGTTTTCTGAGGTTTTCGCGGGTGTTTGTATGTAGGTCTTTGGTTATTCGGGTTTTCTCCCATGTAAAATTGGAAGTGTCTTGGCAACGTTTCAATGAAGTCTCATTTGTCATCTTCAGGCTGGTGTTCTCAGCTTCGTGGAACATATACATATACATATACATATTTATAATTGAAAAAGAAAAGCATAAAATAAATTATGCTATGTTCCATCCTCATTCTAAATAGGATGACCTCTTTGAACAGTCAGAACTTTTGTGCCAGACTTTTTTCCCCCAAGACCACTACTTAAGTAATTAAAAAAGTTAACGATTACATTTTAATAACTAAACCATGCAGATAAAGCAATCTCTACTATTTTGTCTTGCATAGTCTTGCTGATATATGGGTCTGTAAATCATCCATCAGTAAATGTTTTGCTGCAAGCCCTCTAAATTAGGACAGGATGTCAGTCTTAAAAGTTCAGACTGATTTCCAAGAGACATCACAAGGGACTCTAAACCCTGTGTATTTTTATGCTGTAAACTTTAGAAGAGATAGCTAAATCTAGTTTATCGTGCAGTTCTGTGAATGTTGATTTACGAGTCTGATCTGTTGAATTTAATGAAATTTACTACTTGTGGTGTGGACACAGAACTACCCTGTTTCCCCCAAAATAAAACATGCCTTGATAATAAACCCAATTGGGCTTTTGAGCGCATGGCAATAAGACCAAGAGCTTATTTCGGGGTTCAAAAAAATAAAAGACAGGGTCTTATTTTTGGGGAAACATGGTAATGTTACATATTCAGCAACAGTTTCTTATAGAAAATAAACACTGCCATCGCTCGTACATACTCATCACATTCATTTTATTTTCACATTTATTGTGAAAAAATGCTGCCATCACTGATTGATATCATTAACTATATATAGCAAGGCTGGGACTGAAATGTGCTATGCTGTAATCATACTGCTTTCTAGTAACAAAAGAATGAAATGCTATTGTAGGATAGAGGTGAGGAACTGACAACTTTACAGAAATTGCTGAACTACAACTTGCATTTCATAGAGTAGCCAGTGCTAAGCAATGCTTGGAGTTGAATTTAGCAAGTTCTGATGGGGCAAAAAATGCACAGAAGATTGTTAAGAAGCTAATCTACCTATTGAGTGCAGCAGTTAAAATTCACCCATATTGAATAAACCTTATTTCTTTGTTTTATCAATAGAGCCTTCTCTTGGCGGCAGCATATGTCTACGATGCCCAATATAATAGGAACATCCCATTTGAGACTTCACCAAAGGCAATCAGGTAAAGCCAGGGTTACAACAATTCTGAAGTGCAGTGTAAAGAGATACGTTATTAAGCATAAACATTCTAAGACTCAGTCATCACTAAAGATTTTTTTTTTCAAGCTATGCAGCCAAAGGTTTCGCTCTCCAATAAACAATAAGCATTAGTCATACTGAATGAAATTAACTTTTGGTGCTTTAATTGTCTCCAGTTTCCTTCACATTTGGATCCAAATGTAGTTAAAGTAGTTGCTACTCTTTTAAAATAAAGTTGAAATAATAATTATTAAAACTACTTGCTGGCTTTTTTTCTGAGTCTGTGTGTTTATATACAATATAGTTTGATTGAGTAATGTGAAGGTCTAATACACTGAGATTTTGAAGTCTTTGAGAAATGCCAAAAATGAAGTGTGCCCCATGTACTTCTTAGCATAGCTAACTCACTGTTAAGGGCCTAAGTGCCCTTAATTCTTTGTGAGTCTAGAGGGATAAATAACCCTTTAGCGGAGCTGCTGCAGCTTTAGATCTTCTCCACAGGGATACTTGCTTAGTGTCTATTTTGTTGTGTGTTGCCAGAGCAAGTTCTCCATAGCTTGTCCTGTGTTTTAGTGCAAGTTTAGATCTGGTGGGTTTAAGTTACAGTGCAGAAGATATTAATGGATAATTGGGTTCTATTATTTTCAATCTTTCACCATGCATTTGCGGAGATCTTAAGCTAAGGCTGGTGCCATATTCTTCTGAAGATACTCTATAATTTGCTACTATGTGCAGAGTCAGAGAAAACCTCCTCCATCCAGACCTTTCTAGATCTTTAAATGTACAATTTGATTCTGTCTTATCATGGCTTGGAGTATTATTTTATTCCTTAGTATCAGAATAGTAAATGACAGAATTAAGGTCTTTTATTTGACTTAAGTCAGAAATAACATATTTCTTAAAAGTATCTTAACAGCCGTGGTAGTACAGTGGTTAGAATGCACTACTGCAGGCTACTTCTGCTGCCTGCCGGCTGCCTGCAATTTGGCAGTTCAAATCTCACCAGGCTCAAGGTTGACTCCTCAGACTTCCATCCTTCCTAGGTGGGTAAAATGAGGACCCAGATTGTTGGTGACAATATGCTGACTCTGTAAACCACTTAGAGAGGGCTGTAAAGCACTGTAAAGCGGTATATAAGTCTAAGTGCTATTGCTATTATGTGGTATGCAGTCTTGGCTTTTCTAGTAGTTCTTTTCCCAAGTTCTAAAGGACATGTTTTCATTGACCTAGAAACAACTTCAGAGTAATATCAAGGACTCACTTTTATGAAATGTTGAGAGCAATGTCTCATATTTTGTTGAAAAACAAGTTCATAGTCTTTGCAAGATCTACAATTATAGTTTTTTTAATTGTTAGAACAAGCTAAGGGTTCTTGTTTGAACCTACTTGCTTTTTGTAAACCAATGTTCCAATCATTCCCATATGTTTTCTTTACTCAGGCTTTATTATCTCTATAACCATTGGGCCATGCAAGCAGGTACTTATTTCTTCATTTTTGTAGTCCTGACACTTGCACTATTTGAAGAACCAGCTGTATACCTACTTCCTTTCTTGGTAAGTATGTCATTAAATATATAACAGGGAACTCTTGGAAGTTAGAAGCTGAAACAGTGTGTGTAGAGATAGAGATAACCCATATTTACGCGTTCAAAAGACACGATAACAAATTTAGGAAGTAAACAGCCAATATTCAGATAAGTAGAGATCAGCAGTAGACAAATAATCAGGCAAAAAATAATACTGTAATCAAGGAACCAAAGAGGAAACCACACTCCCACCAAAACTGGCAGGGCAAGCTATCCTGTACAAACACACACTGATGATGTTACCAAGTTGGGTAATGAAACGTCTGCAAGCAAACAACCAAGCTCAAAGAGCACCAGGGGAACTTCAGAGAAGTGTGTGTGTGTTAAAGCAATCTTAAGCCTGGCCATTATGACAAGCAGTTTTCCTCCTTTGACTTGGATTTCATATTTATTTCTGAATTTATCTATTCTTCTTTTCAATAGATTACATCAGTGATTGAAGTCTTGTGCCTTTTTGTCTTCTTTGGAAGACTCATCCATTTTGCACATGTTACACCTCGTAATACATTCTGGAAAGACACAAAGAACATCTGCATCATGATAACAGTCTTGGTGGGTTTTAACTTGTACAGCATTTGCCTTCTGCAAATAGTGGCTTGTCGCAGTTTCAGATGAAATCATTTTTTGAAATCAATAGAAACTAAAGTACTATGTTGGGATTGGAAAGCCTAGAAATGCTATAAAATGAACAAATCATGTTATTGACATAAATTCATTTTAAAGATGCCTAAGTTTGGATCCACCAGTTGACACTGAAAGATCTATATAACACCATATAGTGGTTCTATCCTTGCATGCTGATGCTGATGCTGATGCAGTTCAGTTTTGGATGGGTGAAGTCCCCTCTTGATCCATAGTTGTAACTGCTATGAGATTAAAATGAAAGAAGAAACACATGCGCTGTTCTTCTCTCATTTTAATGTGAGCTCCTTGAAGAAAAACTGGGATATAAATCTATTCATAACACAGTAGTAGAAAATGAATGAAGATTCATGCTATTCTACGATATTTTGCATCACCATGGTGGGCAGCCCATTTTGGTTTGAGATTTTGGGAAGTTAACACATATGAGCTTATCCTGTGTACAATGACACAGATCATGCTGTTGAATTTTGATGGTGCAATTGTAGCAAAGGGATCTGTTGTGACGTGCCTAGAATTTGGTTTTAAGATGGGTGGCCATATACATGTTGTAAATAAATAAATAAAAATAGATCTAGGACCTCCTGTAGCAGCTGGGCTGTCTACCACATCTTTCGATTCCATTGGCATGTTGCCTATACTAAAGGCATGCTGGAGTCTCCAGTATCATTTATTCATATATTTGTGAATTGATTCATATCAGTTCTAAACATTGCCTATGGAGGCTTACTGATGGATCCTAACTAGACCAACTAGGCAACTGATACTTAAAATTGTTGGATAACAACCATAAAAGAGCTCTTTTGCCATAGTTTTTGATGCAGCGATTGTACACCAGTTCTTGTTTGCTTAAACAGCCCCAACTCAGCACGTATAACTACTGTGTATATAGTATACAGTATATGTATAGTATTATATTAGCATATTAGGCATGATAACTACTGTGCTTTGGGAGAAGAAGGAATCGTGTTAGTCTAACACAATTAGACTAACAATTAGTTGTACTTGCAAATGTTACATTTCAAAAGAAGTTTCTGTTAATGGCAATGAAAGGAACAAGGATAATTTCAATAGTGGATTGAAGCTGGAATGACCTTGGTTGCATAATCTTTATTCAAAAGTGCTTATTGCTTTCCATTGTCTGGAACTCAAATTTCTCTAAAATATCTAGGCTGGATTCATGCATTTTCAAGGAGACTGCTTTATAAGGATTCAAGTAACCTCTCGTGTTTTGTTGTATACAAAGCTTTGTTTTAAACTATTGCCCTGGTACAACAATGGTGAAAGGTTTTTAATTTAGTCATGTAGAGAATCATTGGTGCACCCTGCTCATTCTGGATTCGAATCTGCAAGTAAACTAACTTACAGTCCTTATTCTCATTCTATTTCCCCACATTTCTGAAACAGAAGACATGAAGAATGACAGTAGTGCTTTTGAGTCTCAATACTCAGCAACTAAACATTGACTCCTTTGTCCTATACTCTGCTCTCTTTGTGGATGCCAGCACAAATCTCTGGTGTATAAGACCCAAATTTACCATTTTATGAGGTCAAATTCTTGACTCTTGCATACCAATATCCTGTATGTGAAATCTAAATGCACAAGCATAACTTTATTTTCAGCTTATTGGAAAAGGGACTCCTACCTGTCATTAAGTATTTATTTAAACTTAATTGCTTAAATGTAAATCACTTTTCCCTCTTCCTTTCAAATTGTAGATGACATTGATTGACCTAATTATCTATGGCATTCTTAGAACCTTGAACATTCATGGTGTTCGGTGGTCCAGGCCATTGAGACCCATCTTTTTAATAAACTTTGCAGAGAGCCGTCAGGTAAGAAACTAGAGTGGGTAATTTCCATGTTTGACAGTCTATAATACAGTTATTATTTAACTATACAGTTAGTAGATAATGTTGATGTGGTTGCTATTATGCGTGTGAGCTTTGGAGGATATTTTCATCTTCTTTTTGAAATTGTTTTTTTCTTCCTCTTTCTCTCTTCTGTGCAAATAGGCAGGCTTAACCTGGCCTACCTTTGGCAAAGCTGAAGCATGAAATAAGATATTGTTGAGCCCCTGAAAGCCGGGGAACATGCTGGACTGACCTGTGAGGGTTTTGAGAATTCTGCATGTGGTGGTGGTAGCAGCTAATTTGAAGAGGTCTAGAGCACCTTTGAGGCTACAGCTACAGAAAGTGCAGGTCCTATTCCCTATGCATCATTCTGTGGTTGTTATTTTTTTTATTTAATACATAGGTTTTTTTAAAAATGTTTTTCCCCAGGAAGGACAAGTGGGGGGGGGGGGAATTGCATGTCAGCTGTACCTGGCATATAATGGAACAGGAAGAATGGCTTCTCTGTGTTGTTTGTTCCTTTTGTATTTGAAGCTGCTCTGAGCATGAAGCTTAGTTGTTGAAGCACCTGAAATGTGATGCCCAAAATGCCCATCTCCATGGCAACATCATCCTCTCTGGTTTAAAACTGAAGTCTGCCTTAAAAAGCTGCATCCATATTTTCAGTTGACATATGATCAAGCTAGATTTCACAAAATAATCCTGCCTCCTGGTGCCTGTGCAAATGCCTATAGCAGAGAAATCTGTGTGTTTATAATTGCTGCATGCATGAAGGCTTTCCTCTACAGGCAGAATAATTGTAAGAGAGCAATTTTTGTAGAAAATTTGAAAACTGAATGAGCTTAATTGTTACCTATTACAGAACACTGAAGAAGGTTCTAGTCGTTTGCTGTTTCTCAAAAAGTTCTACTTAGGCATGCATGTGTACAATCAGGACCAAATTAATTAAGCTGCGGGTAATAACCATTGCAACAGCTTTGAGTTTCAAGTATGTAAACATGGATCCAGATATGGATCCAGAATTGCTGTGTCCTCTGCCAGGAGGTTGGGTGGAGTTTTGACTTGTACTGAAGGAAGCTTCTCAGTGGTGAAATTCAATTTTTTTACTATTGGTTCTGTGGGTGTGGCTTGGTGGGCATGGTGTGGCTTGGTGGGCGTGGCTTGGTAGGCGTGGCAGAGGAAGGATACTGCAAAATCTCTATTCCCACCCCACTCCAGGGGAAGGATACTGCAAAATCTCTATTCCCACTCCACTCTGGGGCCAGCCAGAGGTGGTATTTGCCAGTTCTTCAAACTACTCAAAATTTCCGCTACCGGTTCTCCAGAACCTGTCAGAACCTGCTGGATTTCACCCCTGAAGCTTCTATTTGTATAGATGGCAGCCTCCTTTGCATTCATGGAGCATGTGACCCACTAAACTAGTCTCGAAGGTTGATTGATTTTTGTGATATAACTCTAGTAATCTTTTGGGGGGGGGGGGGAAACATTTCCAAGGATGTAGGCAATGGTACTCCATCTCATTCGTTTCCTGGAATATAGAACTTCTCAAATATCTGAAAAATCTCAACTTTAGAGATTGGTTCCAAGATTGTTCCCCCCTGATCTGTTACTGGATATCTTGCAGCTGGAACTAATTCTATAGGGAAAGGTAATCATTACAAGTAATAGAACAACACGGATGCTCTTTTTGGCAGATCCGGCGAGCCTTTCGAAGCATCCGGAACACACTGCCTGAGATTACTTATGTTTTTCTACTGTTCATGTTCAGTGTCCTGATGTTTTCTCTCATGGCTCTGAAGCTGTTTGGAGACAGGTATGGGGGCTCAGGTTAGCATCACTGCCATTGTTTTTGGGCAGGGGTGGGAAGTATTGTCTTATAATAAATAACACTCAAGCAGTTTGTTTTAATTTCTCCTGTTTGATTGTGATCCCTCATTTTTTAAATGCATGACTGTTTTTGTTTGAAGGAATTTGAAGACCTTGGAAGGCTTGCCCTATTTTACAAATTATCTTGAAGTTGTATTTGATATGTACGTGCTGGTGACCACCGCAAATAGCCCAGACATCATGTAGGTAATTCTCGTCAGACCAGAAGTAGTTGTTAAGTTGAGGTGACATGATGTGCAGGAATTCATTGTCCTTCCCCTGCCATTTTCACAGTGGAACAGTCTAAAACCGCGATGGCGAACCTATGGCATGCGTGCCACAGGCGGCACGCAGAGCCATGTCGCCTGGCACGCCAGCTAAGCTCTGGCGTGCATGCGTCAGAGTCTCTGGAGGCTGGGGACAGCAAAAAAGTAACTTCCTGTCCAACCAGAAGTTGGGAAACAGGCTGTTTTGGGCCTCCAGGGGGCCACTGAGGGGGTGGGGAAGGCTGTTTTTGCCCTCCCCAGATGCATAGAGAGGATCTGGAGCCAAATGAGAAAGAAAAACAGGCCTACCTGGCCATCACGTGCTAGGAGCAGGGGTGGGGAGGTTGCATGCGCAGGGCGAGGCGCATAGAATTATGGGTGTGGGTATGCATGCACGCGAACCTCCCCCGCCCCCCCCTTCCTGGCACGCGATGGCGAAAAGGTTAGCCATCACTGGTCTAAAATAACCAGTCCTAATCTGAATCCTCAGTTTATATTGGAGGATGGGGAAACGAGATAAGTATGTAATAAATGTGAATTGCTGTTTCCAGGCTCCCTGCATTTCATTTGTGAATTAGGCATACAAAGATTTTGCTTTAGAAGGGGTGGCCATTGGGAAGAAGTAGTAGTTACCTAGGCAACTTTTGGAAGTGTATTGTAGATATTTATCTCTTGTGGAGAGCAGATATATGACTATTGCTTCAATTTTGTGCAACAATTATGATTATAGGTGGAACTCTATTCAGATCAGAACCATGCATCAAAAACCATGGATACATGAAATTGTTCATCACAGACAACAATGTTTCAGCTATATTTATCAACTACAGATACACAAAATTGTGGATAATGAAACTGTGGAAAAAGACACCCATCTGTTATAGAGCTATGTGAACGGGTTGGGTTCAAACATGGTTTACTCTTATTTTAAATCAGCCAAAATTGCCTGGGTTCATTTATCCTAGTAAGCAATGAATTACAATGGCTAGCTGTCATGATATAAAATGAAATAAATCCCATTAAAAAGCCTGAGAATAGGTGATTCTGTTATGGGAAAAGTGTTTTCGACATTCTCATCCATTACCAAATATCTGCTTTTTTCTCTGGAAATCACTAGGGCCTTCTCTTTAGTATATTTAATGCAAATTTTCTTTCTTCCTTATAGGATGCCGGCTTATGACTTCAGCTGGTGGTACAGTTTATTTTTCATAATATATGTAATAATCAACACCTACATTTTCATGTCAGTCTTTTTAGCAGTTGTATACAACAACTACAGGAAACACTTAAAGGTAAACTCTGCATTTGGGTAGCCCCTGCCCTTAAGCCTGCTTACTGAGCTCACACTTGAACCTCTCCAATTTATACCCCTGAAATGTGACTTGTGGGTGGGGCAGGGGAATAAGCCACAAAATAGGTATATTAAGGCTGTGATAAATTTAATGCCTCAATTTTAGCCTCCCAAAACTTCACAAAAAGGAACTGAATGTTGTCCTACTCCACTGCAATTGCTGTACTACAATTATGGACCTTTAAAGCCATTTTTGAGAGTATTATTCCAGCCACAAAAATGTTGTCCATTTCACCTTAGCTGTGGACTTAGCGTGTGTGTCAGATATATACTGATGGTCGTGCTCATTCAGTCTATGCGGAAGTTATTTAGGCCATACAGTTTCAGGTTTAAAAGTTATTTTATTATTTACAAATATACAATAATGAACAGGGTGTCCTGCTGCATTTATTACCCTGACTGTATGGCTCAGAGGTTGAGAGGGAGAGAAGTTCACTGCTGTCTTGCTGAGATGGATGGGAAGAAATTAGGGAAGATATCCAATTGATTTGTGGGTATGATTCCAATAAGGGAGTTCATTGGTTTATACAGTCACATGGGATGTCTGTAGACTTAGAAGACTTAACCCCTTCTGGTGCCTGGGGCATCATACGTAGGCAATATCTGACAGACCCCTTCTATTGCCAAGTGTGATGGAACAGTGCTCAAAGATAATAATAAACAAGTATAAGAAAAATAAATTATAAGTACAGTCCAACTGATTTGCAGTGGTTCCAATGTGTTTCACAAGGTACAGGTTTAGTTAAGAAATCAGCAATTTGATCCTTGGTATCGCAATAAACAAATTCAACAAAACCCTTTTTAACTAGGTCTCTTACATTTTTATAACGTATATCAATATGGCGAGATCTGAAGCTGACATCATCCCTGACCGAAGAGGCTATGACGGACTCATTGTCCTCGTGGAGAGTGATAGGTAGTGAAGGTTGTGTCCAAATGTCTGAAACTAATTCATATATCCATGTGAGAAGTGTGCAAGCGTCAGAAGCACTGGCATATTCAGCTTCGGCCGTGGAATTAGCAATGAAGTTTTGGCGACAAACGCGCCAATCTATGGGGCAACCATTTAGGAAGTATATAAAGCCTGATGTGCTTTTTCTTGATTTTTCATCCCCTGCCCAATCGGCATCTGAATAACAGGTAAGTTTTGGGGTTACCCCTTCATCAGGTTCTAATAATAAGACCATATCTTTTGTATTATGCAAATATCTGAGTAACCTTTTCATAGCAACCCAATGTTGTTCTTTAGGCTCATCTACTTGTCTAGATAAGAGATTTGTACTTAATGATATATCGGGTCTACTCCATCTGCTGATATAAAGGAGTGATCCTATGATGGATTGATATTGAGCTTTATCATGATGCTTGTTACCGTCTAGATAAGCAATTTTATTATAGTCAGTGCGCATGGGTGTATCTGTGGGGTTGCAGTTTTCCATGCCACATCTTTGTAGCAGGTCTTCAATCTTATCCTTTTGTGAGAAGCAAAAACCTCTATCAGTTTTAAAAATTTGTACACCCAGATATTGGTCTATATGACCTAAGGTCTTTAAATTAACATGTTCTCTTAATTTGTTTGCAAATTGTTTGCTGGATTGTTCGTTGGGCCCGATATAAATCAAATCATCAACATAGATTAAAATAATTTCTTTTCCCCCTTCATAAGGTTTTGTCATTACGCACTGGTCAGATCGAATTTGATTATATCCCATTGATTTTAAAGTTTTGGTAAGGCAGTCAAACCAGAGCTTGCCCGATTGTTTTAAGCCGTATAACCCTTTGTGTAGCCTCCATGTTTTGCCGAACTCAACTTGGAACCCTGGTGCCCCATTGACATAAATTTCCTCCTCTAATGGTGCATGGAGGTATGCGGTTTGGACATCAAATTGATAGACTTCTTGATTTGAGATAATGGCTGAAGTCAGTGCCGTTTTTACGCTTTCTGGTTTTACTGTGGGGGAGTAAGTTTCATCATAATCTTCGGGAAAGCGTTGGGCAAAACCTTGGGCTACGAGGCGTGCTTTGTATAGATATGTGTTGTCAGGGAGTGTTTTAATTTTGTAAACCCATCGAGTGCCAATTGGGTGTTTGTGTTGTGGAGGTGTTGTTTTTGTGAATACTTTTAAATTTATTAAACAGTCCATTTCTTTGGACATAGCGTCCCACCATTTTAATTGTTCTGATTCCGGTAATTGGAGCATGTGTTTAAAATTTTTTGGAGTGATGGGTATTTGGTTTGTCTGTGTCACATTGTTCACGTCAAATCTTTTAGGTGGGATGCCTTGTGTAATTCGTTTGGATTTTCTGATTGGTAGTTGTGTATCTGTGTTGTTTGTTCGAGGTGTAACTTTTGGTGTTGTTGTTTGTACATGTTGAATTCTCTGTGGTGTATCTGATGTATTTGGTTCTTGGGTTAATACGTATGAGTCATTTGAGTGTATTTTGGTCCAGTTGTGGTTTTCTATGAATGTGGCTGAACGGGAAATTATTACTGTGTTGTTGTTTTTTATGAATCGATATGCTTTCGAACCTGATGCATATCCTACGAAACGTAATTTTTTGGACACCTCATTCCCCTTCCGTCTGAGTGGTTTGGGGATATTGACATATGCAAAGCAGCCAAAAACGCGAAGATGTGTGAGGTGTGGTTGAGTGCCATATACAAGAAAATAGGGTGTTTGGTTAATAACCTTATTCCATGTGCGGTTAAAAGTGTAATTGACATATGCAAGGGCTTCTGCCCAATAGCTAGGGGGTACATCAGCATCTAACATGACGCTGCGCATCATGGTCTGTAAGATTCCATTTTTCCTTTCACAAATCCCGTTCTGCTGGGGGGTAAAAGGAGATGTTTTGTAATGTATAATGCCTTTGGAGTCAATCCAGTTTTGAAATTGTACAGATGTGAATTCGGCTCCACAATCTGTTTGAATTTTCTTTAATTTGATGTTGTGTTGGTTTTGTATGAGAGTGTAAAAATTTTTTATTTTTTGAAAGGCTTGAGATTTTTCAGTAAGAGTATAGATATGTCCGAAACGACTGAAATCATCGACTAAATTCAAAAAATATTTCCGTTTGCCCAAAGAAAGTGGAAAAGGGCCTACAATGTCAATGTGTACCAATTCGTATATGTGTTTTGATCGTCTAGTGCTGGTGTGGGGAATTGGGGCTGCCTTTGATTTTGCAGCTTTACAAATCTCACAGTCAAGTTGGATAGGGCAATCCTTAGTGCAGACGCCTTGGGAAAAATTTTGAGTATTGTCTACAGCAACAGTACTGGCATGTGCTAAACGTCTGTGTAATAAATGGGCACAATTATCATGTAAAGGTTCACCTATATGAGTTTGAATTTTTGTTTTCGAGGTTCGTTGGTTTTGTGATGTTGGTGAAGTTGGAGAGAGGTGTGGTATGGTGTGTTGGTCATTATGTGAGTTGGAAGTGTCATGTGTATTGATATGGTGAGGTGTGGTACCTTCGTGGTGGGTGGCAGGGGTACGGTCGGGATGATTGTCAGGGTCAGGTCTCGATGAGGATTGAGGTAGTTGAGTCGTGGGTGAGGAAGATGTAAAGGAATCTGGAATAAGAAAGGGTAAACCATTAATGACAGAAATATTGGCAATAATATTGTTATCATGTTTGGATTTTATAAAACCGTGTTGATCATCAAGAGATACTTTAAAACCGATTTTACCTAATTTTGAAGTACTCAAAATATTGTGGCCAAAGGTAGGTGTATAGAGCACTTGACTAATTTCCCCTATACCGGGTATAAAGATAGATCCTTCATACTCAACTGTATTGGAAGTACCATTTGCTGCTGTAATAGAGATATTGGTTGGGAGAATATCATATAATATGGATTTGTCATTGGTGGTATGGTGTATGCTTCCAGAATCGATGACCCATAAGTGCGTGGTGTCACGCAGGTATTGTTGGGTGTTGGGAAATATGCCAAGTGTTTGGGATTCAGAGTTAGAATATATAGATTGTTCAGTAGGTTGTCCCCTTCTGTCTTTATAATCTTTGTGTGTGGGACCCTTTCTAATGTAAGATTCAGTGTGCATGGATCTTTTAGGTTCAGTATGTTCTTTGATAGTATGATATCTTTTGTTAGTCTTGTCTGTAGGGGTGTATTCCCTTGTATCATGAGTGTGGGTGGTGTTATCACCGTGTGGAGGATGGGAGTTGTAGGTATGATAACGTCCTCTATAGTTACAATAATTAAAATTATTTTGATATAGAGAGGGGTGGTTCTGCCAGTTTTGGCAGAAGGGTTTGTGTGAAGAATGTGAAGGATGGGAATCATGTTTAGAATAAAAGGGGTGGTCAAAAGAAGTAAGGTATCTATCAGTATGGTAGAGTCTTCTATCATAGAGAGGTTCAGATGTATGTTTATAAGCATTAGATCGTCTCCTATCTTCATCTATTAATTTGGATTTGATTTCAGCGACGGTGTACATGTGGGTGGGTAGGGAGTGGAGACTATTTATGAATCCTGACCAACCAGGAAAGTGTTTAATAGAATTAAAAATGATACCAATCATGGCAGTTTCAGGTACAGGATGATTGTGTTGAATCAGTTGTTTTCGCATGGATTCGAGGTGGAAAAGATGTTTGGCCATAGATGTGCCTGGTTTATATATGGTGCTATAAAAGTCACCGGCAAGAGTAGCGATAGTTGCAGGCGAGGGTGTGTTGTAATGTTTTTGTAGGTATTGCCATACTTCTTGTGCAGTAAAACCTGTAGGTATAGAATGAACAATATCACTTTCTAAAGTTGACATAAGAGTGGCATAAACACTATTGTGAAGAAAAGTTAAGTCAGATGACCAAGGTTTGTTAGGGGGAGATTCAATAATAAGGAATGTGCCTTCTCTTAAAAGATGTAAATGAGTTTCATGTTCCCAAGTAGGGAAATTATTACCTGAGGTTTGTAATTTTTTGAAGTTTGGTGATAAAGGTAATGGGCCATGTTGTTTAAAATGTTGCAAAACAGTTTCAAGTTCTAAAGATAAATTTACATTAGTACATAAAGACAAGGAATTATTAGTTTCAATATTTAAATCATTACAGTGTACAGTAATAGAAGGCTGAAATGAGTTACTGTTAGCAGAGATAGGTAATTGAACGTTGGATTGTTGATTGGAGTCGTTTGGTGTGAGAGAAGATGTTGTAGGTGATTCAACGATAGGAGGAATAATGGAGATGGTGGTTGTAGTTTGATTCGGAAGAGCTGCTGCGACAGCGTCGGCTGCAGTAGAAGGTAGGTTGGCTTTTGATGCAAAGGCTGCAAAAATCGTGTGAATTTGTTGTTTGGACGGGGCATCGGTGATGTTGGAGGCGGCAGCAGCAGCAGCGGTGGCGGCATCTTCGGCGATGAGGGGGGGGAGCGAGGCGGCAGCTGCAAAAACTAAGAAAGATCTTTTTACATTGGAAACAATATTGGTATCAGTAGAAATATTTGCAGCTGCTACAGCTGCAGCGGTGTAGATGGGGAGGTCTGCAGCGGCAGCAAAAATAGAAAAGTTCTGAAAATTGGAAAAGAAATTGGGAGGATTCGAACTCGGTGCTCTGGATGAAGAAGATAGGGAATCAGTCTGAATATCTCCAGTTGTGGGGTGGGTAGGAGGATGTATGGGGGTAAGGGGGTTGGTTGAGACCTTGTGGTCTGAAGTGGTAGACATCATTTTGTTTAAAGTGTGGTCATATAAATTGTCGGCCATTTTGGGGACCGCATGGTGGGGTATGGGGGCGGCCATTTTGTCAGCCATTTTTGAAGCCATGCTTTCGGGGAAGGTGGAAGCCATTTTGGAAGCAATAAAGTCAGTAGGTGGAGAGGGAGGATTTGTAATAAAATGGGTGTTTAAAAGTTCAGTCTGGGAATCTGTGGGTTGGAGCAAAAAATTGTCGCTTACCAGGTCTGGTGAGGTTGAAAGGGTGTTTAACAGTTCAAGAGTTCTTTGAGGAGTCCAGCCTGCATTTAGCAGGCCTGTCGCATGTAAAGCTTGATATAAATGCTGTTTTGGAGAAGCTTGAGAAAATAAAAATTGGTCTGAAGTTGGAGGGTTGGAACATACAAGGGATTCAGAAGGTTGAAGTCCTTGATGAGAGTCATGAGGTGGAGTAGAATGGAGATCGAAGCAAGGTGGTTGTAAGCGTGGGTCTGGTCTTTCGGTGTTCGAGTGAAGAGAAGGAAAAAAAGTTGGGTCCTTTTGTAAAGAGGTTTGTACTTGCAGTGTAGCTTCAATAGAAAGTTTTTTTAGTCTTTTGGTTAATGATTGGTGCTGTTTTGTTAAGGATACGGTTAATGCATCAATCTCTTGTAAAGATAATTCGTTCAGGTTCAAGGATTCCATGTTAGGTAAAACGTTCTATGATTTTTAAAAAAAATTACAAAAATTCATAGACCTGAGCAATAATTCTCCATCGTCTGCTACCATTTGTCAGATATATACTGATGGTCGTGCTCATTCAGTCTATGCGGAAGTTATTTAGGCCATACAGTTTCAGGTTTAAAAGTTATTTTATTATTTACAAATATACAATAATGAACAGGGTGTCCTGCTGCATTTATTACCCTGACTGTATGGCTCAGAGGTTGAGAGGGAGAGAAGTTCACTGCTGTCTTGCTGAGATGGATGGGAAGAAATTAGGGAAGATATCCAATTGATTTGTGGGTATGATTCCAATAAGGGAGTTCATTGGTTTATACAGTCACATGGGATGTCTGTAGACTTAGAAGACTTAACCCCTTCTGGTGCCTGGGGCATCATACGTAGGCAATATCTGACAGTGTGGGCCTGTTTCAGGGCTTTCCCTAATTTAAAAGTAAATGGTATTTTTTACAAATCTTTGGTGTTCCAAGTCTGTTGATATTTCCCTCTTATGTATGGGTGATGTTGTTTAGGAACTGGAGTGAATATTCGCAGCTTGCGTATCTGAAATAGAGATAGTTGCCTTCCATTAGGGGCAGACAGAAAACTGTCTTTGTTACAGAGATATTGAGAGAAGGGGATATAGTGGATTTCCTATAGAATATTGTCCCTGAGTCTCAAAACTGCTTTCTGAGCTTCCCTATAAGCTCATATGATAACTTTTCTTCTTTAACAGTTATTCGTGTTTTCCAGAATGAGATCCGCAAGCTTGCTTACATGAAACGTCACAAAATGATAGAAGCCTTCAACCTCCTAAAGGTCAAAGAAAGAGATGAATTTGTTATCCAGCAAGATCAGTGGAAAAGTCTGGTAAAAATGGTGGCACCTCATATCAGCGCATCCCATCGTGAACTCCTTTTGAGGATATCCGATGAAGAACAGAAAGGCTACGTGGGTGAGTATCAGTTAAAGATGCTTTGGATATATTGATTGCTTCAAATTCTGATGCAAGCTGATCAACTATGTCCCTTGAGTCCATGTGACACTAAAGATTACGGAGCAGGCAAAAGGGATATCAGCATTATTATATGGTCTTCACCTGCCTTAGTGATTTTTTTTAAAAAAAGAAAGAACCAGTTGTAGATTGCTTTTAATATAAGTCTTTAATTCTACTGAAACAAAGCCCTACTTAACCCATATATTTAAGGGGGGGGAAGACTACCCATACTTGGACAGAACCTTAGTCATCATTTGTTTATGATTTGATGAAAATAAATGTAGTCAAGATGTGATCAGGTTGTATCCTAAATACTCTCTTGACCACTTGTGTCAGAAAATGATTGAATGTGTAGATTAAGTCTGATCTACCTATTCTAAGATCACCTTTCCCTGTTGAGTTGTTTCCCACAAAAGAAAAATGGATGATAAGCTGAGAGTCTGTTACAAAGTAAACTAGTGAAAAGTTTACATTACCGCACTACCTTCTGCTTTAAAAGTTAAAAATAGAAATAACTAATATAGGTAGTCCTCAATTTATGACCACAATTGAGCCCAAAATTTATGATAAGTGAGAAATTTGTTAAGTGAGTTTTGCCCCATTTTACGACTTTTCTTCTCACATTTGTTAAGTGAATCACTGAAATTATGGAATCACTGAAATTGTTCAATTAGTAACATGGTTGTTAAGTGAATTTGGCTTCCCCATTGCCTTTGCTTGTCAGAAGGTCACAAACGGTGGTCACATGATCCCGGAACACTGTAACTGTCTTAAATATGAACCAGCTGTCAAGCATCCAAATGTAAATCACATGACCATAGCGATGCTGCAATGGACATAAGTGTGAAAAATGGTCATAAGTCACTTTTTTCAGTGCTGTTCTAACTTTGAATGGTCACTAAGAGCACTGTTGTAAATCAAGGACTACTTGTACACATTTTTAATACAGATGAGGATTATCTTCACAGAATCTTGTGATTCATTCCATACACATTCTGCAAAATACATAACAACAACAACAACTTTATTGTCATTGTACGTGTATACACAGTATACCCATACAACGAAATTCACTTAACACCCAAAAACCAGGTTCAACACATATAACAATCCCTAAACGCACCCCCATCCACCACAATTCCCCACCCCTAAACCACCCAAACTTCCACACAACAGAACAAGTAATGCTGTCCAACAGCTCACTGATGGTGGCCCTTTAATTCATTGTTGAGTGCAATTATAGCTCTGGAATAAAAACTATTCAGAAAATGTATGGTCCGAGTTTTAATTGTTCTGTATCTTCTGCCAGAAGGCAACAATCCAAGAAGATTGTAAGCAGGATGGGAAGAGTCTCTGAGAATGTTATGCAACTTCCTCAAACAGCGAGATTCAAAGATGTCGTCCAGGGCTGGTAGCTGGAGCCCAATGATATTCTGGGCAGTTTCAGTGATTAAACTGATTATGAAATGATTAAACTATTGCAAACTATTATTGCCCCTCATAAATATGGCATGCATGCTCATCAGTGTCTCTGTCAAGTTATGATGATGTCAAACTGTGATATCATGGTGCAAATACCACAGGGGTGTATTGGTGCTGTGATATGAGATGCAAATGTGTAGGTTGTGGGGTTGCATGATGATATCATCACACACCGGTTGTCCTTTTCCCCTTGCTCCACCTGTGGATGCATATCCTACCATATATAAGCCATGAGCAAAAATTGTTGCTATTCTTTGTATCATGCTGTGATCATTTTAATAAAAAGTTTTGATTAGGGCTGCTTCTTAATTGGATTCTGTCATTCTTTTGTGCATGACAGACAAAAAATCCTTTGTACGTCTGGCTGATCTTTTGAATATAGAGGTGATCACACTGAAGGCCCGCATCCACCCCTTAGACATCTGGTTTCCACAGGTGTATAACTCGACTCCCAGCCTGGTTTTACGCAGAATGGTCCAGCACAGGTATGTCTATGTTCAGGAAATGACTTGCAACAGTCCCGGTATAATATTTCTGCTTGTCCATGTGGGTGGCACATAATGTAGCAGCTGCTTTAGTAAAATACATAAAATGTATTTTATGAAATGTAATCTCCTGTTAGACAAATTGATCACCAAATTGATCTGTATTTCATTTCATTTATCTGCAGAGCATTCATTTGGATATATGATATTATCATACTAATTAATGCAGTCTTCATTGCACTGGATGAGAAGAATCCTTATATTTCCTATGCAGAGTGGGTGTTTCTATGCTTGTATATCATTGAAATACTCCTGAAATTATATGTCTTTGAACCCAGGACTTTTTTTGCAAGAAACCAATTCTGGAACTGGTAGGTAATCCTTAGTTTTGGTCTTTTTATGATGAGCAAACCAGTTCCACCTACTTTACATCCATTCACTGGGGAACATTTCACATGAAGGCTAACAATTTAGCTGCTTCACATTCAGGATTTGGGTTGTTCTAACAATAAATCACATTTAAAAAATATTAAACGGTTTGGTATTACAGTAGAAAAATATTGAAGAGCCAGAATAAAAGAGGAAAGTCTCCTATCTATATGTCTATGGATATTCTCAGTCATCCAAGTCATGGTTTTCCCAAAGGTGTTTTTTCAAGAGGCAACTGGACTTTTTGGTTTTTCTATGAAGATGTTTTGCTTCTCATCCAAGAAGCTTCTTCAGCTCAGCTCAGCTCAGCTCAGAGCTAAAGAAGCGTCTTGGATAAGAAGCGAAACATCTTCAAAGAAAAACCAAAAAGTCCAGTTGCCTCTTGAAAAAGCACCTTTGGGTCTCATATCTATGTATTCTTGCCCTTGGCAATAACATGTTAAAATGCCTATTAAAAATCAACGACTGCTCTCTTACTGATTAATTGAAGATCTGACTGGCACTTAATGCTTGTCTGACATCAAAGATTTCAAAATATTGACAGATTTTTTAAAAAATAGATCAGCACATGGGAGGTGAAACAGGAAGAACAGACTGTTTTGATAAGCCACCTTTCCATCTTTCCTAGGTTTGATACTTCTATCATTATTGCTGCTTTAATTGCAACAGTATTGAACACTGCACTTAAATCAGGTATTATATGCATTATATTACCTTTTACTTATAATTTTATATCTCTTTTATAGAAAAATGGTGGTGGGATTCAAGTAATTTAACAACCGGTTCTCTGCCCTAACGATTTCTTCCAACAACCAGTTTGCCAAACTGCTCAGAAAGTTAACAACCGGTTCTCCCGAAGTGGTGCAAACTGGCTGAATCCCACCACTGGTCTTAACTACCCTTAACTAGTATTATTTTGTTTCACTAAGATTAATCACAGGTGATTAATTTCAGACAACATTGAAGCTATAGTTAAAAAGTGTTAGTTCAAGCTGTTCACAGCAGAAGAGCAAGAGTAAAGGGCTCTCATTCTTATTTTTAAAATTACCTCAACTGTGAGGTAATTATTACATTAAACTGGCTTGAGGCCAAGTGCCCAGTTCCATAAACCAGTTTAATAGGGCTAGATAGTTTAACTTCTTATGATTATTTTCTACCAGTCAATTTAAGCAGAGTATCCAGAAATGAATTTCACTGATATTTATCTACAGCCTAATTACAAATAACATTGAAATTGATGGTTCATTCAGGAAAATACAGAAATTTTAATAGAAGATGAGGGGCTCCTGCTCTTTGTGAAGTAAATGGTTACAGCTAGTGATGAGGATCAGGGCACCATTTTTTTATTACTTGTAAACTACTTGGCACATTTCTTTTTTCCTTAGTGACTACATACAATAGCCAGCAAATACTGGACATTGTGTTTATCTTACGAGTTCTTAGGCTTATAAGAATTATCGACAGCGTCCAAAGGTAAGTGGTTTTTAGAAGAACACAGGTATTGTATGTCTGCAAATTAGAACAGGTAGGGTGCGGTTGAGGATGAACAATCTGAATTGGCCTTTTCCATCCTGATTATTTTCAGATGTGTTGGATTGTGACTCCTAGCCATCAATAGGCATCATGGCTGAGGATAAGGGAGTTGCAGTCAAATGCAGTTATATGAGGTTGGAGAAGGATAATTCAGTAAGTGACATGTTGATAGTACACAACAGAATGATGAAAGGCAGCAGATGGCATATAGTAAAGGAATGAAAGCAACTACATGGATTAAAAGGTTGAAAAAGTGATGCTGTCTACTGAGTGAAAGTTTTCACTGAATTGGCTAATAGTGTTTTTAAAAAAATCTTACCTCTTCTTCCATGGTGTTTTTATGCAGTATTTCCTTCCAGGTTCCGTGTTATTATGAATACACTAATAAACATTGTGCCTACGATGCTAACCTTTGGAGCATTAATTCTGGTAAGCAGTACATAATTTTGTCCTTTTCTTTGCTTCTCCCATATAAGTAAAGGCAGGTCTTAAGTTCAATCGCCAATGTTTCCCATTTAAAGGAAGATCACAGCAAATGATGGAGAAAGATCTTTGACTTCCTGGATAGTACTTGCCAGTCAAAGTACTTGATTAGACAAAGAGATATTCTCAATAACAGGCAATCTCTGTGCATCTTTATTACTTGCTTGATTATGTTAGATGTTGTCAGTTGAAGAACTGTGACAAGTGTTGGCTTATGTATCTGCTTGAATCAACCATAGCTCCATCTGCAGTATGACTCATTTTTAATGATACTGGCTCATGGCCTATAGACTAAAGGTCAAGATTTTTAAGTGACGTGTATTGTCCTTATAACTTTTCAGCATCCTTCTGGCAGTTGCTTGTTCTTGGCTCTATTTAAAGATCTGAAGGTTAATCCTAACGTCTCCTGCATGCCAGTAGTATCCTCTGCCATGACTGTGTTTGCTTTATAGAAAATTGAGATGAACAACTTTCTTTTTAGAGGTAGAGATAGGGAAGACAAGATGCTCCTCTTTTGAGCTAAAATTGAGCAAGTATTTATAATTATCTAGGAATCCTTCATCATGGGGAGATTGATTGCTGAGTAGATATGCATAGGATCATGCTGGAAGAATAGTTCCCCTTTTAAATTAAAGTCAATTATTTTAATTCCATTTTAATATGCCAGAAGAAAATGGTAAAGATTATGATATCTGTTGTACTCAATTTAGGAGTAATTCATAATTATGGCTGAAAAATATATTTTATTTATCATGGATGTAAAAAATTCATCTGAAAAAAACTTCTGAGACCACTGGTGGAATGGAAGAACTATACTAAACTGAGTTCATAGTCATCATAACCATGGTTTGCTTATAGCTTGCTGAATAAAAATTGGCTGAGTTCATAAAGCATATATAAGCCATGACTGACAAACCTTTAAAGATCAGGTTTGGACCATAACATGCTACGTCTCTGTGACTATTTATAACCAAGTTCTGGATGTGAATTCTTGTTTTGCAAAAGTGCCCACCAGGGGTGGGTTCTAAATTATTTTACTACTGGTTCTGTGGGCGTGGCTTATTTTGTGGGCGTGGCTTGATGGTCATGTGACAATTTAGGATTTAGCAGAGGTACTGGTCTACTAGGCTTTTAACTGCTTGCAGAGGTGTACCGATCTACCCATTTATTTTTGCAGGCACTGGTCTACCCATTTATTTTTGCAGGCACCAGTCTACTCATTTGTTTTCTTTTAACACTGATCAGCTGTAGGGCGGCTCTTTGAAGCCCGGTGGCAAGAGTTTAAACAGTTTTTTTCCCTCTAGCCATCAGCTGGGACTCAGGAGCAGCAATAGATTGGGGGTGGGGCCAAATAAAAGGTAAGAATAACATGGGGGTGGGGGTGGGGGCAGGACCAGTTCGGTGACGTCATACGTCACCACTACCAGCTCAGCGGAACCGGGTGGAACCCACCACTGGTGCCCACGGTATGCTCCCTCAAAATTTTAGATGTGTTCATGCCCTAAAATTGTCTAGCGACAGTGATAAAGAACAAGCTTTCATGCTCAATACATTTTGCCTTTAATATAAACTTATAAGCTAGTATAAGAAACAAACAAGTAGATATCTTCTTTTTTGTCAGGTGGTTTATTACGTATTTTCCATTATTGGGATGGAAATCTTCCATGGGAAAATCCAATTCTTTGCCGGAAACACCACCTCACCACAAGCCATGTGCTGTGGAAATCCTGTTTTGAGTGGAACTACATTTGCACGAGCCAAATATTGCAGGAATAACTTCAACGACATTGTGTCTTCTTTTGTTGTCCTTATGGAATTAACTATTGTCAACCAGTGGCATGATATCCTTTTTAGACAGCCATTGTGAAATACAGAGACAAAGATACAGCTTTGAGAAGAAGCATCATTATCAAGGCTTGAGTTGCCAAACATAGTAGGTACATCTGTGAAGGAAGCTTCCAAAAGAAGCACTTTGATGATTTCATCAAATCAGTTTATGCAGTCTTTACTCCCTGAGCTAGAATGTTTGGCAGAAAGTGTGTGTGTGTGTGTGTGTGTGTGTGTGTGTGGGTGGTATATTTGTACATGTAGGTGCACATTTGTCTTTTCTTTTGAGCTCTCCCTGGAATTCCCAGCTTTATTATTATAAGGCAGCTTTTGAAGATAGTGAGCAGAAGCTTGTGATAAAGCTCAGAGGGCTGCTTTCACAGAAGGGGTCTGAAAATTGTTGTTAGAGAACAAGATAATGAAAGGCGTTCAGAATCATTGTTTGATCATCCCTGGTCCTGTGAGAATGCAGTTTCTCTAGAATCAGGCTTTTGATCAAAAGAAGTCTTGATAGATTTATATAACTATGAAATGCACATATAGTAGCTACTTTCCTTGTTCTCCTTAATATTGTACTTCTTGCCAATGGGTTTGCCCTTGTGACTCATGAGAGTGCAAAGCTGTTTTTCATCATCTTTCACATTGTTGTGGTGATTATGATTATTAAGTAAGTCTACCTCTTTACAGTCATAACATTGGAAAGTTTTATTTTTGCATGCATATTTTTCAAAAATTTGAAATTGTATTCATTTATGGAATTTATATGCCATCCACATCTATCACAACTATATGCTAAGTGGAGCATATTTATTTATTTATTTGTATTTCGTCAAGCATGTATTTTATGATAGATACAAGTGTAAACATAGTTATAAATACATGAAATGGATACGAATAATATATATATATATATATAATATATAACTGTTATATATTTAGCATATCCAACTATATGCTAAATGGAAATTACCTGCACTCTCTTAAAGACAGGTTATTATTTCCTTGGGGAGATTCTTGTTCATTTTCATAGTGTACTTCAAGTATTGAAGTTTTGGGCCTATGTTTATAGTTACTTGGAAATAAATACATTGTCTGGTTTATTGGCAAGCAGGGGTAGGGAGTGTGGTCATGAGAATATTAGCTAGTAGTTTGACATTTGGGGAAGAGTAGTTAGTATTTCTGGGAGGCCACAGAATCTTGATCTGGTTTTTCTGCCTTCCAAATTCAAATAACAAACCATAAGTGAACATTGCATTGTCTGCTATAGTCATCAACATATTTCCATCCATATTAGGTCATGAACCTTTGATCCAAAAAAATTATTCCCAAACTCTTTTTGATTAGCATAATGGAGGAAACAACATCCTTTTTGTGATACACCATGATGTTAGTACTCAGGAGAATTATTCCTATCCACGTATTATCTGCCAGTTTTATTGTTTGCCAAAATAGGATAAATCTGTATCTAAAATGTTAACCCATTTACATAAATTTTTATTTTTCATATTTTGGCTCTACATTCTTGTAAAGAATTGAGGGATTATATGATGTAGAGAGGTTGCAATACAGTGACTAATCCTATAAAAAAAACCTAACTAAATATAGTAAAACCTCTTACTGAGTAAGCACAGATAAAAGCGTTTCAACTCTATTCAGTCATTCTTATCCACTTTGAGGGCTGTTCAGATTTCAATAGGCCGTGCTAATAGCAGATTATAGGAAGCTACCTTTTACCTAACACTATTTTTGCTCATTCTAGTACTAAATTAGGGTTGGTCACACAATCAGCCCGATGTTTACACTGGACTTGGCATTTTACCAGCCTATGCAGTCCTTCTCAAGGATGTGGGATAGGCGGATGTTTCATTTCATTTCATTTTTCATTTATTTAGATTTATATACCGCCCTACTCCCGAAGGACTCAGGGCGGTGAACAGGCACAGAATAAAATACATAAATACAAAAGTTAAAACATAAATAAAACCAAATTAAATAGTTTAGCCCCAGACAATTAAAAACCCAATAATTTAAAATGATTTAAAAATTTCAATTTAAAAGAATTTAAAAGAAAAGAAAAGGGGAGAAGGTTAGGCCAGGCCGGCTTGCTAAAATAGGATGTTGCTTGAGGGTGTTTCTCCTGTCTGAAAATAGTAGGTTGGAGAATCCTGCCTTTTTGTCCAATGATAATTCATGTCCATGCAAATTGCCTCATAAAGAAATTGTATCAAACCAGGGAGATATTGATTGATGGCATTTGAAATGTGGTGTGTCATGTGACATGTTTGATTTCCAGCATCTTTGTAGCATTCATTTTGGAAGCGTTCTTTGTGGAGTATTCTATTGAGAAGAGTGAAGTAGAAACTGCCATTGAGAAGAAAATTCAAGAACTAGGTATAGGGGTACAAGAGTAAGTAAATCAAAAATACTTTTTATTGTCCAAAGCAGATGATTTATAAAGCAGTTTTGGTAGAATTCTTGTGATCAGTAAATGTTTTCTCCAGATCCAACCACAGGTGAAATGCAGCAGGTTCTGGAGAACAGGTAGTGGAAATTTTGAGTAGTTTGGCTGGCCCCAGAGTGGGTTAGGAATGGAGATTTCTCAGTATCCTTCCCCTGGAGTGGAGTGGGAATGGAGATTTTTCAATATCCTTCCCCTAGGAGTGGGGTGGGAATGGAGATTTTGCAATATCCATCCCCTACCACGCTCACCAAGCCACACCACACCCACCAAGGCACACACCCACAGAACCAGTAGTAAAAAAAATTAGGATTTCACCACTGGACCCAACCATTTGTCCCATCTCATTATCTAAAATGTTTTGTTATAATCTGTAGTAGTTAAAACAACTTTTTTTAGTGTTATGAAACTAAGACTTTCCTAACTAACATTCTATTCCCACAATGGGCAACTAGTTTCCTAAGAGAAGTTCACTAGCTAGACATCAATACAATAGCAATATTACTCTGCACTAAAATTACAAGAGCAAGCTTGCTGCAAAATATAGGGCTATCAGATCTTGGCTGCAAAAATTACAAGTGACCACTAGATGGCAAAAGAAGCCCCCACAATCCTTGCTGTTTGCTGCCACTTAATGGTTTCTTTGAATTGTAGCTACCAAGCACAGGTAGCCTTAGCAAAATGGCTAGTACAGACTATGGAGGCTAAATCATGTTATGGAAGCCTATGAGTTTGAGTAATCGTCTATTTGCAAGGTGGCATATACTGTAACTGGCTTTGGGCAGAGTAATGGTCCCCCTGCAAAGCTGGGTATACTGCTTGAGTATTCCTGGATATAGTACTTTCTGTGAAAATATAGATGTCACTAAATAGTCATAAATCTTTTTTTTAAAAAAACAGCTTCGGGTAGTTTACCAGCTAGGAAAAAGCAGTCCTCCAGCAAATAAAACATCTTGCTTTGGATTAGTCTAGATGAGTCAATATTATCAATTCTGTTTGGGAACTTTTTTAGACTATGTGGGAACCTAAGTTAGTACAGAATAAGGCAGCAAAATTATTTCTAAGGTCTACATCAGTGGTGAAATGTAAATTTTGTTACTACTGGTTCTGTGGGCGTGGCTTGGTGGTGGGGGTAATATGACTGAGTGGACGTAGCCAACTTTTTTTTTTACTTTTAAAACCATTTTTCTACCACCTCTTTGGCTGAAAAAATGCTTTTAAAGCCTCTGACAATCCCAGCTGACTTGCCTGATCGGCAGTGGCTTTTTTTTTTTAAGCCTCTGACGATCCTAGCTGACTTGCCTGATCGGCAGAGGCTTTGTTTTTACTTTTAAAAGCATCTTTTTCTATAACCTCTTCGGCCAAAGAGGTTGTAGAAAAAATGCTTTTAAAAATTAAAAAAAAAGCCTCTGATGATTGCGCGGCTCAGCTGGGCAATGGGGGGCGCAGGGATTTTTGCTACCAGTTCTCCGAACCACCCGCCTCCATCGCTACCAGATCAGGCAATCTGGTCCGAACCGGGAGCATTTCACCCCTGGTCTCCGTGTTAACTTCTTATATGGACCTTGGTTCACATATCATTCTAAAACGTCGTATATTTGGCTATTGTTTTCTGGAATAAACATCAACTGTTGTATTCATAACATGCTTGTAACAGCGGTGAAATCCAAATTTTTTTACTACCAGTTCTGTAGGCATGGCTTGGTGGGCGTGGCAGGGGAAGGATACCGCAAAATTCCCATTCCCTCCCCACTCCTGGGAGAAGGATATTGCAGAGTCTCCATTCCCACCCCACTTTGGGGCCAGCCAGGGGTGGTATTGGCCGGTTCTGTAAACTACTCAAAATTTCCGCTACCTGCTGGATTTCACCCCTGCTTTGTAGTCATCAACTACGATGTATTTTTTAAATGACTGGATTTACATAATATTTTAACCAAACCAAAGAAACAATATTATGGCTTAGCACATATTGTGAGCACAGCCTTATTTTATGCTGTTTATGTTAGCTGCTAGATGGCTCTTGGCATAAGATTTCAGTAGACGCTGTGATGATGTCACATGCATAACATCAGACAAATTATATCATTTGTTATGTCAGCATGACACATATAGCTTCCCCTCCCCCCCCACTTGTTTGCCCTCTGCAGAGGTATCCATGACACATGAATAGAAAAAACTTGAAATCAAAGAGACGCTTTTTAAAAGGTCATTTTTTAAAAAAATGTATATGTGTATTAAGTGATGGATTCTGTTTTTAGGGATGAACTTTTTGATGGTAGGTTGATAGACAACCTTGAAACCAGTGAAAATGATCTTGGAAGTGAAGAGGGAATGGCAGTGAAGAAGAAACCTAAGGGGTTGATGTTTAAAATTGCCTCCAGAAGTAAGTGCACTGTCAGAGAACTTGTGTTTATTGTTGGGCATGGAGAAATAATAACTACTGTTAGGAGCAAATTATCATGCTGTGTATATTGTAAGATATTATGGGTTTTTCCCTTAAGGGGGAGAAAAAACATAAATCTAGTTCCTTAATTGCATTCCTCCAGACAAGTTGGAAAATTCCCATAATTCTTAGTTCAGCTAAGAGTCTTGATTGTTGAAAACTCAGGGAATTTCTAGAGAAGAGTAAACTGGAAAAGCTTATGTAAGTGATGTCAATTTTTCTCTATGGCTTCTTAGTTTGCTGCTTTTCAAAATATAGGAAAAGATGGTATTGTTATGTTGACCTACAACTCTCTCTTCCTTGCTTCATGGTAAATTTTTTAGAGACTTAGTAAATTTTAATACAGCATGAACAACTTTGATTCTACCCATACTATCTAAAAAGAGCAATTTCACTTACATATAGATTGATGGGATGGGTGGGTGTTGTGGCTATGGCCTTTCATACTTTCTATACTTTTGCTCTTCCTTTTTTTACCCCAGTGTCCCCTTCGGTTATTTGATGTACTTTATTAATACTACGGATTCAAACTTTAAAACCTAGGTTTAGTGTAAGTGGGAATTTAGGTTGCAGTGTCCACCCTCTTCACAAAAGGAAGAAAGACTGATCCAGCCAAAACCAAATGGTAGATATCCCCTATCCAAGGGGTGTCAAACTCGCGGCCTGCAAGCCAGATGCGCTGGCCACGCCCACCCCCAGTTAAGCGAAGGGGAAAGTCACGACACGTGGCATGACGCTGTGCGTTTGACACCCCCCCCCCCGCCCTATCCTCTCCGATACTGTACTGCATAGTTATATCTAAGGCTTCTAGTGTTGGGTACAAAGAACAGTCATGATATTGACAGCATAGGCTGTTCTAGTCCACAACGTAGCTTTGCACAATCAACCAAACAAAAATGCATTGCCTGCTCATATCTGTGGACCAAGTTAAGTGGGAATCAGTAGCTTGAGTTTTCACTGTACTTGGAGAGGTTCAGCTAATTGATTTGTTTTTGGCCCCAGGATACAGGACTGTGGATGCCTTACTTCAACGCATGTTTGAGGCAGAGATAGCTCCAGAAGAAGAAGGTCCTTCCCTTGATGAGATTTTAAATCTGTCCCCAGACGAGACCTACCCAGGGAACCCAGCTTTTGACCGGGCTGTGTAACGTGGAGAATGAGTGGAAATAACTGGAATCTTTTTGAAGCAAGTCTATTTTAATCGTTCTCTAGCTCACTAGGTACCAGCTTTAAGCTATTACTGGTCCCTTCTGTTACTTGCAACTGAAAGATAATTGGTGCTGTGTTCAAGTTCTTCCCTCTAATGAATCAAGCACTCAAAAGCTTTAATATGTACAGTATATAATAGATGAAATGCAGTATTTTTTATAAATGGAAAGCATATTGGATATGTTTGAAATACTTTGAATTCTCCTACATGCTTAACGTAGGATACCTAATATTGAAAGTTGTATTACTCAATGCTGCTCTGTCCACTACAATCCAGAGATTTTTTTTTGGGTCACATTATCAATAAATATCAGGGAGATATCAAGTAATAAAGGCAGGGGATCCAACACTACTTACTATTGTTTTTCATTCACCCACCCACCCACTTTGTCTTTACTTACACTGTAGATCCCATCACGTCTCTGAAAGCTGAGTGCATGGATGCATTTGACTGACGGAAGTAGATCCATGTCTGAATTACTTTACCATGGTCAGTTTAAGTAAAGATAGTAGTATCTGAGTCCTAAATATCAAGCACTTGTTCACATAATTAAGGGACTGACACGGCCTCACTGGTCCTGCTTCTCCCACTGTCTGGTGTAAAATGCTGTTTTCTACATTCCATTCATCCAGAGATGGAAATCAAGAAAAGGGAAGACAGTTGACCCTGGCTTTTTTTCCCCCAAACAGATCAGCCTTGAACTTTCCACAGTATTGGAATGTTACGGTTGTAATTCCCGATTCAAATTGTGTACAGTATCAAAATTCAAATATATGAAAACGTATTTAATGTTAGGTTGAAAAATAAGTTATTTGTATGCTTGACTTTAAAAGAATCGGACTGAGGTGGAAATCAAATGGAGATGTTTAATACACGTTCAAATGAATCAAAATGAGTCATTCGTTTTTTGCATAGGGTTGAAGTGCAAGCCATCTTGAGAGCTATTCAGTTGAAGTTGGGATATATCTTATTGTCAGGAATGTTTTTGACAATCTGCATCTTAAGTTTCTGGGGTAGTACTTATTAAAAAGTAGTTCATCACATTACTGTATGTGTTATACTGTGAGAGGGAAAGGTAATTGACCATTTAAGGGCTGGGAAACATATTTCCAATGTATTTTGAAAAGAAATTCTTTGTACAAGAAGCTCAGGACTCATCAGAATGGAATCAAATTTGGCCCTCTTCAAAATTCAGATCTGTTGATCTTCAAAAATGACTTCAAGAAAAAAGAATCACCAGTGAGTCTGTATGGGAGAGAGACAGACAGGGATCTGTTGGCTTAAACCCACTTCCCTCTTTTCACCTAGGTGGAACAGTTATTAAGAGGTTGGAAAGAATTACAGAAGCCATGCTCTGCACACTTTCCCTAGAATAAAGCTCATTTCTATTCTGGAAAATCCCTGCCAATTAAAACAATTTTAATCTGAATTGTTACTGATTTGAACAAATCAAGTCCTCCTTCCCCATCACTAGTTTGGGGGGTTGCCTTCAACTGATGTATTCTATACCCCTCCTTGTAGCAATGCAGTATCTGTCAGATGTTTTAGATGAACGACTTTCATCTGAAGTCATTGTTTGATTGCTGATTAAAGCTTTCCAAAGTATGTAGTGGATAAGTTTGTTCCCCTGCTATACTTATTCTCAA
Source organism: Ptyas mucosa (assembly GCA_012654045.1). Lineage (NCBI taxonomy): Eukaryota > Metazoa > Chordata > Lepidosauria > Squamata > Colubridae > Ptyas > Ptyas mucosa. The sequence goes on along the minus strand of WNWU01000018.1, from coordinate 12,454,221 downwards.
AATCTTATTTTTCTTCCCTTTCAACTTATAGGTATACAGGTATTAGTCACTTATTGTTGGGGCCATTAACTATCACTAAACAGCATGGGTTTTTAAGTATCTTGTGACCATGCCTGTCTTATATGTTAGTTTCAGCTGTGGTTAAATAAATCTTCCAGTCAATAAGCTCAATGTCACATTGGTACTTAATGGCTAAGTAATAGCTTTAATACAATATAATTGTACTTTTAACTCAAGATATGTTGTCAGTATTACACTTGATGCCTTCTGTTATTTACTATTATTCAACTCGTTTATCTGGAAAATTAAAATGAATGGACTTGACTAGACAATTTTCCTTTGAAAGCACGTTTTATTGTTTATAAAGTACCCACAGGAAAAAAAAAGACACTGGAGCATTTAGATATTTACATTTGAGTTTCCCAAGTGCTGACTTCTTCATCCATCTCAATTTTCATTCTCAAGCTTTGAGTCTTTCCATATTAATTTCTTTTTCAACACTCCACTCTGTTCCCTATTTTTCTGCTGTCCAGTTCCAAAAAGAAGGCTCATCTCCAATGTTAATATTTTTGACAAGTGTTAGCAAATGGACGCCAATTCTTGTCAAACCATTAACAGTGCACCATTTAAGCATCAGAAATGCAGTGCCAACCTTTGCGAGTCAAACCAAAGTTAAACTGCTGCTTGACGAAACAAGATGAAACCTCATGAAAACTTGATCAAACAATCTCAAAACTTTTTCGTTGTTTCACAAGAGTTCAGCATTTACTTCCGCGATCGTTTGTTTTCAACAAGCAACACCGCAAGCCTGTTACGGAGAACTATTATTTTATTGGAGTACATTTTTAAAAACAAGTCTCTCAAGGTTGCCCGTAAAGCTCCCAAAGAAGGCAAGTGGTTGCAGTCTTGTATGTTCAGCAAAGTGACGAAGAAATTAACCCAGACCTCTCCATTGGGAATCCTAAGGGGGGGAAAAAAGGGAAGTAAAAACTTAAATCAACCTTCCTCAGATGTGGCCAGATGTTTCTCAGAACCAGCATCACAAGTGGAAAGCTGTGTCAACTATTTTGGAAGATGGACTAGAGCTTTATCCAAAACAGGATGTACAGCAAATCTCAAATTAGATTTCCTACTGGTCAATACCAACTCTGGGCTGTTGGATCAACAATAAAACATTTCAGTTTGTCTTCAGATTTTTTTTCCCTAGGTTTCAGAAATACATTCTATTCTTTCAGACTCCCATCCCTTTTTGTATTTTCAATGATATTCCTAATTGAATGGGTATAGAAAATGGTAAAAAAAAATTAAAATCATTGTATTTCTAACCTTGAGAGCCCTTTACATGAAAAATAAATGTGCTAATCACCATTTTTGCATTTATTCTATTAGCTGCCATAAGCTGAGCTATAATGCAACTAAAAATCCTAATGTTATTTTATATTTTACAAGCATAATCAGATTTTATTAAAAGTGCCTTAAGATCACTCTGTAGAGCAGTTTTTAATGTAACACAGAAATAATTGTGTATCTGGGGAATATAATGCTAGTGGTATCCGAGGGACATATTTATGTTTTGCACTAGTTCTTTCCATTTCTTGGAGAATACCCTTAGAGAAAATTAATTCTTTATTTCAAAAATAAATTGCATATTCTTGTGCAGGATTTGAAGAATATAAATAGAAATTGTCCACAAATCCTGTGTTTCCCAACTTCGATTATGACAAAGGTTGACAGCATCTTCTGTAACAGGGGTGTCAAACTCGATTTCATTGAGGGCCGCATCAGGGTTGTTTGACCTTGGGGGTGGGGCATGGTGTGGCCAGCTCGACGTCATTCGTGTCAGGGGCACCTGAGGTGGCCAAGTGCTAAGGCAGGACTTCCCTGAGACCCTCACTCACTCTCATTATAATCTATCTACCTACTTTCCTTCCTTCTTCCCTCCCTCTTCTTTTTCTCCTTCCTTCTTCGTTCTTCCACTTTTCTTATTTTTCCTTCCTTGCTCTCTTCCCATCTTTCCTTTTTCTTTGTCTTTCCTCTTTACATTTCAACTTTTGTTGTTTTTAGTTTGTTTTGCTAGCCCTCTGCCAGCGAAAACGGAGCTCCATTTTCGCTGCCAGAGGGTTGCAGGAGACTGTCATGGGCCCACCAGGGCTGCATGCGGTCCCCCCCAAGCTCTGTTTTCGCTGGCAGAGGCACTGGGGGGCGGTCCTTTGCGGTTTCTAGGGCGGCCTCAGAAGCCAGATCTAAGTGCCCCGCAGGTCAGATCTAACATGCAAGGAGCAATTCTACAGGAGAGAAAATATATAACTCTGGAAAATTATTATTGAAATAAAGTAATTATAGACCAACCTCCTAAAGATACCATCAGGTTTCCAGATTCCTTGATCGTTTTTTACTTTCATATATGTGCCAAATAACATGCAGTACACTGTTGCAGCAATTCCAAAATAATCAGTCTAAGAAATAAACACATAAAAACATTTAACTTCAGTTGTTTAAAAATATCTGCTTTTAATCCCATCCTCCCATGAATATGATCCAATTGCAAACAGCCTCCTTTCCCCTGATTTATTCTTGATGCTCTTCTGGAATAGATTAGATTGAGCAGTGTTTCTGGGCCTGAACATGATCTGAATGCAGAAACTTAGATACACTGATAATTAAATTATTACTGCTGTGTAATAGGTGTTCTAAAGAAAAATTAGTAACGTCTGAATCGAAACTTACATCTCTGAATTGAATTTTCCTCCATGATCAGCAAAGTCTGTAATTACTAGTGACACGGGCTACATAGCATAGTATGAAAATCATACATGTAAGTCCATACCTGGTAATTCCATGGCTTGCCTGTAATCATTTCAATACATTGAAACCCAGATGTCTCACACTTTCCCTTGAAAGTGGTTCCTTCAGGAAACAGGTTCATATCTATGCTTTGGCCAAAATCAATAATTGTCAGACCATGAGATGTGCCATCAATATCACATGTGTCATTGTCCAAAAACCTTGTTTAAAAGCAATTAACAATGATTACTATTAAGCAATGCAACAAGTCAGATTGACAAGAAAAGCTCTCAAAACATTCACAAGTGAGATACTTGCCTTTCGCCAAATATAAAGTTGTCAGGTTTAATGTCACCATGAATTATTCCACACTTGTGAAGCTCTTCTACCATGTGCAGGATTTTTATGGCGAAGTAGGTAACCAGAGCTTGGGGCATCACCTCTTTTAGTTTTTTGTATATATTTATGGTGTTCTACAGAGGAGAAGCAGATGATCACGTGGACAAATGAATATGCTGAAATCCTGTGTATAGTGGATATAGAAAGTTTACACCCCACTGACACCCTGTTAAAATGCCAGATTTTTGAGATGTAAAGAAACAACATCGGCTGTACACTTATCAGACAGCAAATTCCACTTAGACCTTGGAGAAAAAATGCATCCGGCTGCTTTATAAAATTATACCCTATTAGAAAGATTTCATACATAAATTCGGCAAAACAATGCTTTCTAAACAGCTAAGCTATTTTAATTTGGTCAAATATTTTCTGTCAAGGGCAACTAATTCTACTTGCAAGTCATAACACATTCATTCATCTGCTTGGGCGGACGGGGGGGAGGATAGAAAAGGTGAACATGGTTGTAATGCAGGTAAAAAAAGGGATGCATCTTTTAATTGTGTGGTCACGACTCCCTTCTTGACTTTTTATTAAAACCCTCCCATAAAAAAAGGACATTATAACTCCTCCCTTTCTGGTCCTTCAGACTGTGATGACATTTGTACAAGAATATAAGAACCTTGGTGGCACAACAGACTAAAGTGCTGTTAAAGTAGCACTTAGCTGCCAGCTGCCTGCAATTACTGCGAGTTCAAATCTCACCAGGCTCAAGGTTGACTCAGCCTTCCATCCTTCCGAGGTAGGTAAAATGAGGACCCGGATTGTGGGGGCAATAAGCTGACTTTGTATAAAAAAGAACACCGCTTAGGGGCCCCGAAAGCCCTACTAAGCAGGTATATACAAAAAGTATGAAGGCTATTGCTTAACGCATTGTAAGCCGCCCTGAGTCTCTGGAGAAGGGCGGCATATAAATCTAACAAATAAATAAATAAATATACACACGGATCAAAGCCATATTTACCAGTAAAGTTCCATAACTGTAAAGCTCCCCTATTAGAACACTTCCATTCTGAAAGAAGTGAGCACCATAGAATTGGATGCAAAGGTGATGCATACTGGGCTTCAGCCTTTCAGTCAGCTGAGCTGCTATATAGAATTCCCAGGGGCTTGCAGGTTTCTGTACCTATAAAGACAATAAACAGTTCTGCTTTGCTTTAATGCACGGGAGCCAGTAACCACATAGAAAGATTTTTTAATGCTATTAATTTAAACCAAAACCTGACATTTTCTATTGTTTCAAATGACAATGGCCGATTGGCCATAACACTACCTGGAATTTGAGGGGCACTACAAAATAACAAGAGGTTAACTGATCACCTCTCCCAGACCATGTTAGAACATTTTAAAAATCTATTTCATTGTTGAGCCTGGCCAAAAATACACCAACTTCCACACTGCATAAAAAGCAGTGTGTGTCAATGCTATACCATGTTTCTAAGATACATCTAGAACATCCCTGGCTCTACAGATTAGATACAGTCTGCAGAGTCTTACCTATCCAGCTTGTCCAGGCACCCATTTCTCTTCACTAAATTCTTCACTAAATTCTAATCTGACATCAACTCAGCAATGGACAGGAGAGATTATGGGGATCAGAGATTTTAAAAAAACATTGTTTTTACTAGTAAAGCAGATGGATTAATTGATTTTAAACAAGATTCTGGAAGTTAAGAGTCAAATATAATACCTTTAGTATCACTCTCTGATTATTCTTAGAGTTCTCCATATCAAGGGCAGAAGCTTGATACACATGTGCAAAAGCTCCTTCTCCAAGTAAGCAATCAATGTGGAAGGATGTGGATGCTGAATGAGGACAAGGAAAAGATAAGCATGTAGAACAGGTTTTGGGATTATAGCCCAAACTACCCATTTCCAGCTAAATAGGGTTTGTCTCAAATCCATCCGCGATCGCCTCTCTAAAATTTCAGTGAAAAACAAATGCCAAAGCACACCAGACAGAAGTGCAGGAAGTGCAGAAGCAGGATCCATGCACTGGGGAAGGATGGTCCTTCCTTTTCAAGACCACCAGCAATGAGCGTTGACCAATGTTACCCCTAATTCTGGAAATGCAGCCAAATACACATAAGAGTTTATACTATGAGAACAGAATGAGTGGGTTATCAATAGTTATCCTTCCCAACAAAGCAGAACAATAGAATTTAATTCCTATTATTTCTTTAAGTGTATCACTTGCCCTACAAACATCTGTATGTTCTGAAGTTGCATGTAATGGGAATTCATGTAAGGCTCATGTAATAAGGTTAGGCTCCTTCTTATCTCACTTTTCCTCCCTCAAGTGGAAAAATGAATTGGAACATATTTCCATTTTAGCAGATTCTTCCCTTAGAGTGATAGTTTAAGTAATTTCCAGTCAATTTTTTAAGAGTCAGCTGAAACTCTGGACTACTTTTGTTGTTTTATCAGTTTACTAGTGTAACCTGTTGCCTTTTGCTTTCTATAATTTCAAGCCACTACAACCAATGTAGTCTGCTCTATTAAAAAAAGAAAAAGTATCATCTTCAATTACACAATTGCCTTCCTTATATTTTACAGTTTTAATTCTTTTGCTTTGGCAAGAATTTTTACCATTATTAAAACAAACCTTGTCTTAGAATTATGGATGACACAATCAAAACAGTTGGCATGTTGGCTTCATGGCAATAAATTCTTCCATAAAGCTGTATTGCTTTAATGGACACAAATACAATGCGGAGTCCCAATTTCCCTTTTATACTGAAATATGCCCAATAAAACCACAAGAACATTTTTAAAAGTTTCATAGCTCTGAAAAGAATAACACTAAACATGGGGCTTACCTAATGTGACAACAGTTTTTGGTCTGACAACCGGAAGATTCGATGCCCATTGGAAAGTATTGGGATAAGCACTTATTGGTTTTGGCAGCTTGGACAGAAGCTGGAAGATTAAACTCTCATCCCAAGGGTTCTCGATGACTTTGTAAGAGAATAATAATAGTCAGGTTGCTGACAATAATCAGGAAAGTACAAGAAACCCTTAATGATAGGCATTATTAAAATCTGGAGAGTTAAACCCAAATGAGAGAAAACAGAGACAAGCACCACCCTTTAGATGTCTGGGTTTCAATTCCCCCCAAAATTCAGCAATGGCCATGCTGACTTGGAATTCTTTGGAATTGTCCACATATCTGGAGAGGGACCAGACTGGAGACAACCAACATAAACTTCCACAGCCAATGAAATACATATTCCCAGGCACTGGGATGCAAGAAGGCCCACTCCCTGTTAAGAAGCAAGAAATAATGATTTATTTAAGTATTTTCTACTTCGATATTTCCTTCCTAAAATATTTGAGATGGCTTGCAAATACAATACAGAAAGTCCTCAGTTAATAACCACATTCAGCAACTGTTCTAAGTTACAGTGGCATAGAACAAGGGGGTTCTTAATGACCAAACTTCAAAGTTCGGGCCATCCCAGCACCAATAGTTACATGATCATGATCCAGGCACTTGGCAACTGGCCTGCACTTAGAATGGTTACCATGTCCCACAGTTACATGATCATCATTTGCAACCTTCCCTACCGCCTTCCCCCAAGCCAAGGCAATGGGGAAGCCAGCAGGGAAGGTTGCAAGTCGCTCTTGCAAATCACTCCCACTCCTGCCACTTTTTGTCCTTAGGAGCTTGGTTATGGAGTATGGGAGCCGGAGAATCTCATACTTTGTAGCATGTGCCTGCCTGGTTGCATTTATGCAGTAGCACAATAGCCACCTGCATACCCTCCCACCATTAGCAACAACCACTTGCAGGTCCTCCCACTTATGACCACATTGTTTCGCGATGAAAAATCCAGTCTCACTTAATGTTCTTAACCGAGGATTACTTGTACAAAACAATAATCTAACAATTAAAAAACAAAACCTGACTGTTGACAAATTTAAAAACAAGTCAAACCGCACTATAATTACTGGTAGGGATAGAGACCTTCCATTACTAAGCAGTCATTAAGTGAGTCAGGTCTGATTTTGCCTTTTTGTTCATTAAGCAAATTCCATGGCCATTAAGTGAATTCCAGCTCCCCTCATTGACTGTGCTTGTCAAAAGCCAGCTGGAAAAGTAGCAAATCACCATGTGACCTCGGGATGCTCAACTGATGTAAACACATGCCAATTGCAAAGTGCCCCAATTTTAATCACATGATTTCAAGGATGCCATGACACTCATAAGTGCAAGGACTGGTCACAAATCACCATTTTCAGCATCGTTGTGACATCAAACAGTTGCTAAATGAATGGTTGTAAGTCAAGAACTACCCATAAACTATTCTCGGACGCTATGTGGTTTACCTGTTCGTCCACTTTAGTCTAAGAAAAGCATTACAATTATGTATTGTCCCACATTACAGCAAAAGTACTTCCTGATGCAACATTTTACCTGTAGCTTGCATCTCTTGGGCTAAAGGCACCGAAATGGTATTGAACGGTGTAGAGGAGGCAAGGTGAGCAGCTTGAATGAAACCTTCTGGGCTTTTCAGACATGGAGCAAAAGTTTGGTTACATGGGTTAGCCCATACCGTATAGTCACTTGTCAGGCCCTCTGCTGGCTGGCTTTCATCCTAAAGGGGAAAACCAAAATCATCATCAATAACTTTTTTCTTCTCTAAACACGCAAGATGGCTGAATTTATAGTGTGTGTGTGTGTGTGTGTGTGTGTGTGTGATAACTGCAGCAAGGCGCGCTCTCTCTCTCTCTCTCTCTCTCTCCATATATATATATATATATGGTCAGACGTGGAAAAAAAGATGGAACTTACAGAGATGGCTAAATTAATTTCTTTGCTCAGAGAACAAACAAAAACTCCATTTATGGATGACCTCATAGACTTTTTGCATTAACTAGAAAATATGATTTATGATTTGCAGTTTTGATGATTAGTAAAAAGCTAGATAGCATAAAAGAATGCGCTTTCTTTTGTAATCATAGAGTAAAAGATAATTTTGTAAGTGTATTTATATTTGCTCCAAAAGAAATCACAAGCATCTATTTTTTTTTCTTCTTGAATTTTTGTCCTTCTGTCTTGTTCTTTTCTCGCTTTTTATCAAGTTGTGTCAGCTTCTATGTTCTTTGTAAAACTTTTAATAAAAAGCACTTTAAAAGATGGCTAATATTGGAGTCCCCTCTAATTTTATCCCCACAATGACTCCAACAGGTGGATTGTGCTGAAAAAGAGAATTTGGCTTGCAACCCTCAGGCGAGCACGAGACAAGTGAAAGTGTCTTCCTGATCAAATTCAACACTGTGATAATCTTAATTATTCCATAAGGTGCATCCTTTTTCCTACATGGAAGGGGAAATGTGTGCTTTTTGAAATTTCATTCAAAAGAGATCTAAAAAGACGAGAAGACATTCCTTTATCAAGGTCCCAATGAGCTACCAGAACAACCAATTTTGTCTCTATAGTATGCCCTCATCTACGCAGCATATATGTAGTAAATTAATCAATTACACAGGTATTCTTATACCAAGCAGTATTTTTCAAATACCTACCCTGAATTAAGATATACTCAAGTAAAGGGTTCTGGATATTGATAAATGGGAATCATTTAATCTTACTCTTAGGGTAAGAGAAGCATTCTTCACCTGAATATAATTCCCATAATTATTTATAATGTGTGTGAAATTCCTATACATATATTTCAAACTATGTTCAAAAATTCAGTACAGTGTTTTGTAAATTTTTATGGGGTTCTTTAATTCTAAAGTTATCTTTAAAAATGATGCAATTGTCAGTTAAATAGCAATAGCACTTAGATTTATATACCACTTCACAGTGTTTTACAGCCTTCTATAGGCCGTTTACAGAGTCAGCATATTGCCCCCAACAATCTGGGTCCTCATTTTACCCACCTCGGAAGGATGGAAGGCTGAGTCAACCTTGAGCCTGGTGAGATTTGAACTGCCAAATTGCAAGCAACCGGCAGTCAGCAGAAGTAGCCTCCAGTACTACATTCTAACCACTGCACCACCACGGCTCAAAGAGAGGTATTTGGATTTTCTGAATCTTGAATTATTGCATAATGCATACTTGATCTCAATGTCTTCACTTAGTGCAACTTCTCTTTCCTGGCCCGTTTAGGAGTGTTTAAATATAAATCTTATTCATTGGGTTGTTTTGGATTCAAAATGGAATAGATTTGCTATGTCTTTCATTCCTCTTTATGTTGATTCAAAAACTGTAGCACATTATTTTTTGGAAAAATATGTTTCTACCCTTTTTCTCATGCTAAATTGATGCTATGGAATAACTCAGTCCTCAAATATGATTTAACAGTAGTTTTATGAAAGAACTGGATGGATGATAGTATTTTTATAGATTGGATCAACCTGTGGATGATGTGTTTTTATCGTTTTCTGTGTTAAAAGATACATTATGTTTCTCAGTTGCCACTCGCTGACAATGTTTACAATTGCAATTTTTATTATTATCTCAGTTTGGATCAGCAATATTTTCAGCTTCAAAGACATGTAAGTTATTAGAAGAGATCACTAAAACTTATGAGACCAAAAAGCTCACAATTTTTATAAATATCTGTTATTAGTAAGACAAACTGATACTTAAATTTTATTTAAGACAGAATGGAATAAGGCAGTGTTTCTCAACCTTAGCATGTTAAGATGGGTAGACTTCAATTCCTAGAATTCCGCAGCCAGCACTGAAGTTGAAGTCCACCCATCTTAACATGGCTAAGGTTGAGAAACACTGGAATAAGAAATTGGAGACCTCAATTCTGTCTGAACCATGGAATAATATTTTCACCTTAATACCAAAAATCTTGGTAAATCTCAGATTATGGCTTATACGATATAGGATAATATTGCCGTACTTCAAAACATCTGAGAAACAACTAACAGACCATTATAACCACATGGCATCGCTGTAGCACACAAACCAACTAAAGCCCCTCAAAACATCCTAAGTAAACCAAAGTCAACTTGGTTGAGTTGGGTGGCTATAGAAATTGAATGAATGAATAAATAATTATTGGACATGGAAATAGACTCCATGCTTTTGCTATTGCCACAGGATTAATTCTTCAAACTGAAAAGACAAAATTATGACCGTAATTACCTTATGGCCAGATGATTACAATTCGGTCACTTGGCAACTCACATTTAGAACTGGTTGCACCATCCCAGTCATGTGACTACTATCTGTGACATTCTCTGCTGGTTCTGGTATTTCTTGCTGGTTTCCAGAAAAGACAACCATTCAAGAGAATGGATTTGGAATACAAACATGTGATTTGCTTAACAACCACTGTAAAAACAGTGGGCCCAATCATGTGGGTATCTCAATTTGAGATTATCATGGCCATTATATCAATCCCAATTATGGTTGTAAATTGAAGACTACCAAAATGTGTGTTTGTGTTTATATGTGTATAAACACACGTACACACAAATTTATTTTTTGCATTTTTTCTTTTTTATTATTCTTTTCAATATTTTATTTTTCTAATTCTGATTTATTTGATTAAATATATATAAACAAAAAATAAAGGCAATTTGCTTACTCTTGGTTTAGAAACAGTCAAAGTGTCTCTGGGACGTTCACCAAATACTTTGACAGATGTTGACTTTGGGACTGACGCTGACTGCAGGACACTAAAAATCAAAGGAGGAACATTCAGAGTCATTTTTCAAATAAAACATTTTACTTACAGTAGATTTAACTGTCCATGAGAGCAATTATTTTCCAGAAATCAGATCTGCTATAACAGAATAGATCAAGAACAGGTAATCTGTAAGTCCTCAAGACTTACAGATCTATCTATCTATCTATCTATCTATCTATCTATCTATCTATCTATCTATCTGGACACGGTGGCTCAGTGGGTAATACTCTGAGCTTGTCGATCAAAATGTTGGTAGTTCAGCAGTTCAAATCCCTAGTGCGTGTAACTGGGTGAACTCCCATTACTTATCCCAGCTTCTGCCAACCTAGCAGTTCGAAAGCACATAAAAAATGCAAATAGAAAAATAGGGACCACCTTTGGTGGGAAGGTAACAGCATTCCGTGCACCTTTGGTCATGCCAGCCACATGACCATGGAGACGACTTCGGACAGCACTGGCTTTTCGGCTTTGAAATGGAGATGAGCACCTCCCCCTAGAGTTGGGAACGACTAGCACATATGTGCGAGGGGAACCTTTACCTTTTTTAAGTCCTCAAGATGTTTTGGACTCTCATGTACCAACACAAACCAATAATAAGAGATTACAAGAGCTGCCCAAAACATCTGGAGGGATCCCAGATCACCTAAAATTCCTGTGCAAATAACTGGTAATTACAGGGAAATTGTAATCAACATTCTTGAGTATAAGAATATTGTTTTCTTCACAATAAGCATAGTGAGTCACCATTGCCTTCTTTCAAGATTTTCTTTTTTAGCTTCTCAGTCTAGTCTACATTCTCAGTTTCTTAAGTAGTTAGGTAGGATTTCCCATCCAACCACTATTTGTCCTTTCATAGCTTTTTTAAGATGAGCCAAAATCAGCTAGCTGTAACAATACATAGTATAGGACAAGTACAGTACACATTCTTACAAGAATCAAAGGGTGACTTTTTCCATAGTTTGTGATGCAAGAAAGTGAAGAAAAGGGAGACTGATAAAAATGATTAATGAGAAACTGAAATCTTCATTCAACACCATAGATACTAGATGTGCTAGTAACAGTTTTCATTGCAGAATGTACAAATAGGCTTACAGTGCAGTCTAATGCAAACTAATCTCAATTGTAAAGAGCATTCTTCGTGGTAATTGCCTACTGACTTCTTTACAAGGCTACCTGACGATTTTCAACTTACTCCATGTTCTCATCTTCAAAAATTGTAAAAGCAGATAATGCAGCAGGAACACTAGGCTTAATGCTGACAGCCTCACCTGGATCTAAAAGGAGAACCGAAAAGGAAAGATGTGATAGGCTTACATTTTCCCTGCCTCTGACTGAAGTCTCACATAGACAGAATGTATATATCTTGTAACTGCTTGAGCTATTGCCTCCTCAACCCTCTGAAGCGCTTCCAAGTGGTCTACAAGCTGTAAACCAAGTTGAAGCTGAAGTCACATAGGTAATTGTGAGAATCTCCTGATACAAGAATTATCCGAACTGGTGCACAGATCTAACTGTGTAAAACTCTCCCTGATCTCAGCAGCTCCCTGATAGTCAAACAATAGCGGTGGATCCAAGAGGATGCTGAAACTGCAAACCAGTTCAGCTTGGGGGACCATGACCTATCTATAAATAAAACTGGACCGTGTTTATAGTTGGCTTTTGTGGGCGATGGAAAATGCTTATTGTGATCTTTAAAACCCTACATTAAGCATGTACAACCTGCAGCCGAACGACTGCATGGATCCTAGTAATACAACTCCACAAGATATAATAAAAAATGTAAAAATAAAGGAAGTTTATTATTCATATACATTAACTGTATTATATATTTTATATGCAGCCCAAGATTACTCCTCTTCACTCAGTGCAACCCAGGCAAGCAAAAAGGTTGGATATCCATGCCCCACATGATTCAGGGCCTGGTATATTCAAGACCACCTTCTCCCATTAGTACTTGCATGCTCCCTAAGATCTGGCATGGAGGACGTCCACCAGAACTCTACTATTAAGAACTGCTTCTATCAGGTACCATGAAGGAATACCTTCCCTATTGCTGTTCCCTCCTCTACAATAGCACCTCCCAGTGTTCAGGTTGTCCCTCTCATCCAATTAAAATTCTACAAAGCCGTTAAGATCAGATCTTTAGAGTGTGATTAGAATTTATTTTTTCCTTCAGTGGAAATATTTGGTTGCTTGTTGATTGTTGTCCTTGATCCTTTTGTCCAATTCTTGTTTTATTTTTCATTGCTTTTAATTTTGGTAGAGCATGAAGGAATGTTAGCTAATCCATTGCATATGATTGGAATGGCATATAAGCACAAGTCAGCAACTAAATAAGTATCCTTCAAAATATAAGCGTAAACAGATATTCTGATTAAGTTAGATATATAATTTTCTCATCATAGGCATTTATTTTTAATTCTCTCTAAAAAGCCAGCAGTAGTCATGTATATATCCCAAAAGGTTTGTCTGTACAAGAAATTAAACAGACAAAAACATACCCTTGCTAATATTATGTTATTTGACTCCTACTTATTTTTATTATTAAAAATCCTCAGCTATATCTAAAATTAATCCTCACTTTTGTTAATATAAAGATTATGAGATGTATCTTTATTGGATCTGTTCTGTAACTCACAAGGGAGCTCCTCACACTGCTCAGAATAAATTTATATTTTAACAATAATGAGGCAGAGAAGAAATAACTCCCGTCTATTGTTTTAGGTCCTTCAGCTTTAGCATCTTGAAATCACTTTGGCAAAGATTATTCCAATTATGTCTGCCTAACAAATCTTATAATCCAAGACAAATTCTTGAGCATTTGCAGAATTTGGGGCTCCAAATTTATGATGAGGTCTCTCCAGTTTCACTTAGCAGCTATGCTAAGCTATAGTTCCAAACCATCTGGAGATTCCCAAACTGAGGAAGACCAATGCAAAGATAATTTATCATTTGTACGTAATGACATTTACCTTTGTTTCTGAAGAAAGCCTCACCATCTTCATCCTCATCTTCTGAAAGTATAGTAGTATCTTTTAGAGAAGTCACTTGAAACATGTCCATGATGAAACCTTGGTAAATCAAAAAAATAAAATAAAATAAAAAAATTCAAAGTAAAGGACAGGTAAAGTAAATAAATAAATAAATCCAAGAACATTTAGGAAGGCAAAACCATTGGAAGTATTTAAACCTTTTGGTTTCAATTCATGAAGACCCAGAACAATTACTTCTGTCTGATTTCACCCCTGCCCTCAATGAAATAGAGTTTCACCTCTGCCCTAAACCATGTGACTGTGATCACATGATTCTGGAGTGCTTGGAGCCGTGTACTAGATGGAATGTATTTTTATCAGCCTCTCTTTTCACTTTCAGGAAATAAGGTCTTCCTCGTTAGCCACACCATTGTAGATTCAAGTTACTTTATAGTGACATTTGCAGTTTTAGGATATTTTAATTGTCTTAATTGCAATCTACATGGAAGTAATGTGCAAGGTAAAAATAGCTTACCAGCTAAACCTACTTTTCCAGCTGAAAAATATAGACCATATTTTTCATGTGATAAATATATGGCTTTTTTTTAAAAAAATAAAAACTGGTTAATTAACCCACGTTTTTATCAGGTTTTGTCATGGTTATTTAAATGTATTTATGGATTATAAATTTGCTTTTTATTAGTTGGATAATCAGTTTCCTTATTAGTTCAATCGAGATATATTTTGAAACTACATGTATATACATAAATATTGACATCTTTAGTAAATTTACTTAGTATGTTAGCTGTAGTACACTAACAAAGTGCACATAAAATTATCACTTCCAATCTACCCTTTCTTTTGCAACTCAGTACTGGCTAACAGATGTTAGCAAATATGGAGAAAAACAAAATGTTTAGCTACATTTTCTGATAAGATCTACTAAGAAAGAAAGAATGAGAAGAGCTTTTTTGGGCAAAGAAGTTGCTTGTTCTGATTTATTTTTAATGTTTTGATTTTAATTAAACAGAAAAAAGTAAAACAAACATATATTCTAACATTGTTGTATTCTGTGAAGAATTATTTACATTAGACTTTGAGACAGGGTTTAATGCTTTTGGATGTTCCTGTTCTTTTGAAATATATACATTAGATGGACATACTAGTAATATTAGGAAACTGCTAGATAGCAGAAGTGGATTCTCCATGTCCTTTTATTGCTATGAGTCTAGTGAGACTAGTCCTTCAACACTGGAAAAATAAATTTATGGCCCAATTATTCTGTAAATTGAAGACTTGATATTACTTGTGAATTATGAATGAGTTGCTTACAGGCACAAATTGTATTTATGGATATTGCAATGAAGTACAGTCATCTTTTATTGAAACTATTGCATAAAACTTTATAAACATATGTGTCCTTTCTAATCTACCTAATCACCACTTCCAGAATTCTTTCCCTGAATGTCCCATTGTAAGGAAGCTAATTTTTCACCTGAAAGGGTTTCTTCTTATCAATACTTATCAATGTTAAGCGTCTATAAAACTAAGTCTAAGAGTCTATAAAAATATCCCCCAGGATGTTGGGATTTTTTTAAAAAAAAAATACTTACCCAAGGCTTCTTTTGTGTGAACAGTAGGAGAAGGCTGCACTTTAGATGGGGTTGCTTGTATTATGCCTGATGCGTTTAGAGTCATATGACGTTGATCAAAAAAGCCTGACATATTTCTGTTATCTGGTACCAAAAAGTGCAATATGAGAATTTGACAAGCACACAAGAGGTTTAAATTTATAGGAACTACTACAGATTATTATTCCTAATGTACATTTGATACAACAATAACAATGGAAGAAAGAGTATTTAAAAAAAAGGAAATTTTTTTGAATTTTAGCTTGATATGCCCTACTTTTAAAAAAAGATAGCTCCCAGAATTGATGAAGTATTTAAGTTGTATGGATAGTCCTCAACTTACAACCGTAATGGTGACCAGAATGTCCATTATAATTCAACATGCTGGTTATCATCTTTAAAGACCTACATGCCATATGTCTGAGTTTTTCACCTTTCCTTCCCACTAAATCAGATAGGGTAGGTGGACTTTAAGCCCCTTCCCTTAAATGCTATAACCTTAAAGATATGTAGGCCTTTTCTGTAACTGTCTCAGCTCTTTAGAATAGACTCTCAGCTGAGATTCATGGGGTCTCTACCCTTTTAGCTTTCCAGACCTGGCTCTTCTCCTTCTAGTATTGGGTTAGAATGGGGACTGAGTCAGGAGACTATTGGTTGCTTTAAATTGCTTAGAATATGAGATATGTTTCTTAAATAAATAAACAGTGAAACAAGCCTGCCTCCTGGAATCCTTGATGTGCATCCTCAGAGTAAGGTTGGGCAAGGTTTTTTTTGCTTGGGATGTTATGAGAGATTTGGACTGTATGTTCTGTGAGATCCCTTCTGACCCCATGACACTGCGCTTCAAAGATCTCAGACTACAGGCTGCAAAAGACTAACGCAGAGACAATGATACCTTGTACAATCTCCTTAAAGTACGGATTAGTAACCCATCAGAGCACTCACAGAAAGCAAGAAAATATATTACCGTCTCTCATTTCCATAGAATGCTGCTCTTTCCGATTTGAAGGCTCTACGTGCCTGCCCAGAAAAATCATCACATAAATTTTCCCATATTAATCTGCTTCTAATTATTACAAAAACAAAATTGTACTGAAATGTCACACACACACCCACACAGATGGAGGGGAGGAGGCGGAGATGGAGAGGCAGAGAGTGAAAGCATGACATGATTTTAAAAACGTGGCATGGTTGTCCACAAATAAGACCTTACTATAAGTGCTGGGAGTGGTTGTCTTTCTGCATTACATAAAATGTAGAAGTATTCAATCCCACTATACAGACTGACTTTTATCAAGAATGGGATACGAGTTCTAAAAGACCCTTTTAATCATCTGTTGTCACTAAAAGTAGCTTTAGCTTTGGGGACGAGGCGATTGTGGTGCCCCCTTTTTGTTTTGCTTGTTTTATTTTGACCCGATTGGTTTTGGGGTTTTGTTGTTTGGTATTGTACTCTTCTAGTTAGCTGTTTCTCTTTTAGTTGTTTTAGTTGTGAGCTACCCAGAACTGTTTAAGAGTCAGGTAGCCTATAGTTAAAACGAATAAACAAATGTCTACATGTCAGCTCGGATCTCTTAAATTTAATATTTCAATATTTTAACAATGTGCTTAATATTGGATTTCAAATATCCTCAAATAGAGTAAATCTTATTCATACAGATCTCCTAGCACATATAGTGGCATATAATGCAGAACATGTTCACATGCATCAGGTTGATTGTTGCCAATACTAATTTTGATAAATTAGGAATACAAATGTCAGAGATCAACAGTCCATTCCTATCCCAGCTTATTAAAATATGGTTATCTAAACATCCCCAGCTGCTACACTGCACATATTTAATTATGGCTTGTTTAACCAGGGTTTGTTAAACAAGTTATGGTGATCTGGTTCACCAGTAACCTAGGTTATAAACTACAAATACCAATAGTTAGATTTATATATAACAAAAATTAATCAAACCATATGAATTGTTCATATGATATATAATCCAACCAATACATCAACCACAAGATGTAAGAAATCTAATTCTCATCTATCCAGAGCATTCATTCTTGGATTTAAAGAAAGCAACTGAACCTGAGAAACCTAACTTTTACTTACATCTCTCCATCATGGCAATTATGGAAGAGAGTATACTTCTGAGATAGTTGGACAGAATCATTACTGCTGACTTGAAGTCTACGCAGACTATTTGCACATTCTTCAAAATCAGGGCGAGTTTCAAATGCAGCTTTCTCGCTTAGAGCTGTCATCGGAGGATCAAATACTGACTGTTGTCCAAGAATTTCACTGGTATTGGCCACATTGCTCATCGTTGACAAAGAAGTTGAAGACACTCCAATCTCCTTGAAAGCAGATCTTCGTGGGTGATTTCCAATAGGCTGGGAAGTTAAAGCATCTCCTGATAAACTCTGATGTTCTGTCCTCAAGTTCGGAGCACTCTGAGTTACAGAAGACGCTATCCACTCTGGCCAACATTGTGCTGTTGTCATTTGTACACATTGATCACCCTTATTAGATTAAAAACAAAATACAAATTTGTATACTTGTATTTTTAAGTGACTTCTTGCCATTTGTATACTTAATTGTTTACTGATTTCCATGCTCTAATGCAGGGGTCCCCAACCTTTTTGATTCCGTGGACCAATGGCAGTGGTGGTGGCAGCAGCAGGGGAAATGGTTTCGCAGTTGCAACCTAACTCCCTCACATACACAAATGAAGCTTAGTGTGCTTGCCCGTCTCTTCAGCAGCCCGGTTCCCAATGGTCCACAGCCCAGAGGTTGGGGATCCCTACTCTATGTACTTTTGTACATTACTACAAAATTGTAGAGCAATTTTGATAACTTATCTGCAACACTTTATTTTTTAGAAACACTAACCATACTTACATGCATAACATACTTGATCAATATTTACAACTTACTTGCTATGTTGTACTATAACTCCGGCCAATTCTAATTTCATAACAGTCAAAGAGATCTGTAGGCCACCAGATCAAGAAAAGTTGCATTAAAATTGAAACAGATTGAAAAAGGTTTTACTAATTCAAATGTGAATCCCTTCCTATATTGAAGGCATAGATTGGAAAAGTGTTTCATTATATTATAAAAATAATAAATGTAAAGTTACATTAGAAAAAAACATTTTAAAGCTTTTTGGGGGGGCACACATTATAATTAAGGAGTCTGTTCAAATAGTATCCCTACTGATTTTTATTGAATTAAAAGAACAGCCATATTTCACTCATAAAAAGAACTATTTGATAAAGAAGATTCAAGATTCTAACCTAGCTTTTCTACTTAAACAGCTAGGAATACCCTGGGAAGCTAGTATTATTCAGTAAAAGAGAATTTTATCTAGAGGAACTACTGTAGTTGCCTATGTTCACTAAATGGCAGGAAAATTACTTTGCACAGGTAAAGTACATATGTAAATTTGGAGTTAGATACCGTATTTTTCAGAGTATAAGATGCTCCGGACTATAAGACGCACCTACCTTTTTTGGTGAGGAAAACAAGAAAAAGAAATCTGCCTCTGCCTTCCAGCAATTTTGCCTCCTTGCAGCAAACAGCAAACAGCCTGCTTTACTTTCATTTTCATTTTCATCATAGCTTGATTAGCACAAGAAAAAAAAAAATCTGCTCCCAACAATTTACCTCCCAGCAAGCAGAGAGGCCCGCAGCAATAGGCAATGGCAATCCCTGCAGCCTGAAAGAGCTGAGAGTCGGGAGGCCAACGCAACGGACAATCAACTTGTGCTAATTAGGCTGTGCTGAAGCTGAAATGGTCTGTTTCTTCTTGTTGCTTGCTGCAAGGAGGTAAATTGCTGGGAGGCAGAGGCCAAAGGGTGGGGGCCAGTGGGTGGGTGGGGCTACATTCAGTGTATAAGACACACCCAAATTTTCACCCCCTTTTAGGGGGGAAAAAGGTGTATCTTATACGCTGAAAAATACAGTAGTTCTAGAAGAGCTCCTGAAAATGTTTTTAAGTCCCTAGTAGTTAAAATTCTGCTTATGAATGGACATTATGAAGTAGGCGTTCTTGATCATCCTTCATAGAGGGATATAGGTAGATACTAGGACAAGGACTTTTTTCAATCAAAGTATTCCAGGAGCAATATGTCCAGATGTTCCTGGACAGCATCTCCTAGCAGCTGCAGCCACTACGGCCAAAGATGAGAAGTGCTGGGAGCTGTAGTTCATCCTACAATTCTTATCTATGGATGATAAGAACTGTAGTTCAAAACTGGGAAGTACCAACTGGAGAATATGGATTTATAACACACACACCCCATGTGCATACTAATAAATCACATTGCAAATATACCCCCGTCGAGCTTAGCAAGGACTGGTGAGCAATTGGCTGTAACACATCTTTCTGGCATGAAGATGAAGATTGGGAGAGCTGGTCCAATTTCTGCTGCAGTTTCTGTAACTCAAGGAGGTCACTTTCTTTCTTTTTCATTAACTCGTTGTCTTCATTCTCTGAAAGTATCAATACCCATACATTAACTATATTGTTAAAATAATTCTCTCCCTCTCCTTTAACATTAAAGGCTGATATATTTTGAGTAACTCTGACCCTTACTGCCCCAACATGGCAGGAAAATAACACAGAATGTCAAATTGTTATCGGTACCCTGAAATCTATCACTCTATTAATTTTACATCCATTCATCCATCTGCAGCAACAGCGGGTAAAGCAATGCAAATAGGTTTTAGGAATCGAAGAATACATGACCAATGCCTTCAATATGATAAATCTACACAGCATTGCATTTAGAGCAGTAATCCTGATTGTTATGTTACTGTAACAGGACAGAACAGTCTCCTATATAAAGAAAAGATTTCAACAAGGAAAAATATAGGATACAGATTCTCTGAGAAAAATAGTTGATAGTTTAGCTAAAAACTAGAATTTTTCCTAATTAGAAAAGGAAATAGTTCCACTTCCATTTTGTGTACAAGAATAGGGCAAGATATTGTTTAACTTTACTATGGAATTCAGTAAAAACTCCACTGCACTATGCTGACCAAGCTGCCTCCAGCTATAACATTCAGATGCAGTTTTTGAATGTGTGTTCGTTCTAATAAAGTTGAATGCAGAAGACATTCAAGCATTGATAACTGGCAATGCCAAATTCAGGAATGTAGCAGACTATAAGGTACTGGTAGTTGTTGCAGACTGGCATACCTGGCATATTTGGGGGACAAGTATATATGATCTTACATCTGTGCTACCTTTCACAGACCAGAATGTCTTCTCCCTTGCGTGTGGCATGAGATCTTAGCCCATCACTGTTAAAAGGGTGTAAATGTATGTAGGATAGATTTGGGCTTGCATTTACACCCCACTGAAATAAATGGGTAATTATTGATGACTTTATTCTCACTGGAATTGGTAAGACTTAACTGCAGATAACCTAAGTTATAATGTTATTTAGTAGTGTCCTGAATAAGTGAGAAATGAACAATCTAAGAAATTTCCATGGCTTGTTTTTAGGAACAAAACTATGGTGCGTTACTCTACCGATTTCGTTGCTTGTTTTCCAATGAATCTTCACTTATTCCTGGTTTATATTTGTATCTTAAGTTGCTAATCAATCAAGAGATGAAAAACAAAAGCAGTGAAAAAGGAAACAGAACCAGGAAGTGCTTTGCTCATCCACTGGTAGTCCTTGATTTACAACTACGATTGAGCCCAAAATTGTCGTTGCTAAGCAAAACATTTGTTCAGTGAGTTTGCTCCATTTTACAACCTCTTTTGCCACACTTGTTAAGCAAATTGCTGCAGTTGTTAAGTAAATCATGTGGTCATTAAGCGAATCTGGCTCCCCCCCCTTGATTTTGCTTCTTGGAAGCTGGCTGGGAAGGTTACAAATGGTAATCACATGACCCCAAGATAATGCAACTACCATAAAAACATGTGGCTAATTTTGATCATGTGATCATGGAGATTGCTGCAGCAATCGTAAGTGTGAAAAACAGTTACAAGTCACTTTTTTGATGCTGTTGTAACTTTGAACGGTTACTAAACAAATGGCTGTAAATCAAAGACTACCTACTATACAGCACTGACTGAAACCTTATTTCCACAAAACCCATTTAAATCCCATCTCGGCTTAGGACATGTGGAAGCATAAAGTATTATGTTCCATGTTTTGAACTCATGAAACTGAGTTAAACTGTAGTAATTACCCAATTCCTTTTGCCTTTTCAAACATTCTGCCTTCTTCAAATATGCTTTGGCTCTCACTTCTTCAAAGCACAGTTCAGAGCCTTCACAAACAAGAAGTGCCTTGACATACATCGCCTTCTGCTCAAGGGCAGCATGACTTGATGGCACCGGTACAACTTCTGACTTGGAAATGGTGGTGATGTACTTGGGTTTTTCTCTAGGGAGAAAAATGGAATTTAGGGCCCTTTATAGCAGAGCCAGAAACAACACAACAAGCAATTATGCTTAAGCACATGCAATGTTCTATCCAATCAATAAAGTAATATAAATATTTTGAGAAATGCTATTAAAACAAAATTCAGTAGCTAAATCACAGGACATAAGCCGTGGGAAATCAAGGCCCCAAACCTCATTCATATACTAAACCTATTGATCTGGACAAGTAATTTTCTCATGATTAAAAATGGGACAGGCAATATGCTTAGTTTGCTGCTTAGGAAAGATTAAAAACTTGAGCATGTATGAGATTTGGGGGGGGGGGGTATAATTCAAAATGGGTGCAATAATGAGTAAAATAACTCTTATTCAGAAGTGTCTATAGGAGGAGTAAGAATTTTAAAAGTATCTTGATTTCTTTGCACCCCTTCCTAATACATGCTTTTATTGTTTTCCTCAGCTAAAAGTCAATTAAAGCATTGGGACTGCTCCCCCAGATTCAAAGAATAAATAAGTATATATAGGCATATGTCCCCTCACACGTACCAGGTCTGGATTATACAAATGAACTAATGGTGAAATTATAAATCTACCTATAATTACTGAACACTGTGTTCCTAAAACATTGATTACTTACATATTCTCTTGTCCCCCGCAAGTCATAGGGTATAACTCAGAACTGTTTGAATTCTAAAAAAAATAAGATAAAAGTTCAAAATGAGGACTGGTCTAGCAAAGACTTCAAGGTTTTTTTTTAAAAAAAAATAAGGGGCAGAGAGAATGAAGACAAACTTTGGATACCTTGTCTAAATCTAAGTGAATGAAGCATCTACTGTACTATATATGTTATTGTTATAAAGGTATTCATTTAAACAAGAGTTGGGGAGGTGTAGAGTTTCTTTAAAAAATCAAGAAGGGAAGTGCTGCCAAAAGGTTTGCTCTAAATCAGTGATGGTGAACCTTTTTGGCCCCGAGTGCCCAAACAAAGTGTGTGCATGAGTGTGCATATGAGAGTGCATGCATTGGAGCGCAGGAAACCCGAAGACCAGCTGGCCGGCGAGTGCATGCCTGTCTTTTGGCCATTTTTCAGGCTGTTTTTGGGGACATTTTCAGACCATTTTTCGGGCCATTTCCAGGCCATTTTTCAGACCAAAACCAGCCTGAAAATGGCCCAAAAATGGCCTGAAAACAGCCCTGAAAACAGCCTAGTTTTTGGCCATTTTTCAGGCCTTTCTCAGGCCATTTTCCAGACCTCTGGCACCTGCGAAGACCAGCTGGCCAGTGCGCCAGAAACCAGAAGAGCAACCAGCGATGGTGCGCATAGAGAGGGCTCTGCGTGCCACCATCCGGCACGCGTGCCACAGATTCGCCATCACGGCTCTAAATGGTAGGGAAATGTGGCAGGCAAGTAGAATTTACTGAAAGAAGATCTTGTTATGCTGAAAGAGCAATGTATTTGCAAAGGTTTCATCACAAAAAAAACCCACATTAGTCATATTCAGGCATCACACAAGGAGTCGGAGTCCCTGTGGCCCTCCTGAATTTTTAAGCTTCAGCATTCTTTAGCCTTGGCTTACTGTCTGGCAGGGCACTCGAGAATGTAGCTCAGAAAAGGATTTCCATCTCTGTTAAAATAAAGTCTAAAGGAATTTAGCTAAAGTCTTTTGACTTGCAATTCTTTTCCCTTCCTCTTAAAAGGCTGCAGTTTCTTTTGAAGAGCCACGGTTTTTCAGGATATCCAAACTTAGAAAAAACATTGATAATGATGTTTTAGGCCAAGGGTGGGCAACTGCAGGCTTCAAAGAGCCATCTGGTGATGTGGTGAGAACATTGGATAGGGCAGAGCTATAAATGTTCAGCCAATTTTTTTTCCTTTGTGTGGACATTTTTAAACATGCAAATGGGAAAGGTTATATTTGGTAATGCTTTGGCAAGCTGAATCTTAACACCATCTAAGAATTCCAAACAGTAGTTATTTGAATAATAGCATATTTTAATGCCATTAAAATGTAAAAGGAAATCATTACAATCATAACTGCTTAAACATAAAATGTATCAGATCGTCATCTGTAGCTGTACAATTAACAAAGAAAAATAAATGTGTAAATGGGATTTTTTAATATCATGGTATATTTAATAATAGATTCCATTTTTAGTTACCTGACTCTGGTAGGGACAGTCTGAATCATTTTTAGAAGCCAACTGATTAGACAGCTGAGGATTAAGTTGCTGCAAAACACCAACTACAGAAAAATATACTGTTAGATGTGTAAAGATGGGTACCAATTATCAGAAGTAATACTGTACCAAAACTGGACATTTCAAAACCAATTTTATCCTATGCAAGGCCTTCCAGATGTTCTAACTACAACTCCATCATCTACATTTGACACACCTGCTTGCTATTTTGGTTGAGGATGTTGGTAGTTCTTATCCAATCCATCCGGAGAGTCAGGTAAGGCCTGTTCCCCAAGGAAGATTACAGAGAGCTAAACTAGATTTTATAGAAGAATCTGTTTCTTTATGTTCACATTTTCAAGTTAGGCCAACACAAAGGAGCAAAATTTTAAACCTTTTAAACAAGGAGAGATTTAGATTGCAATCTCATTATATTGAGACATTTGTTAAAAGTGATGTTTGCCCTATTTTACAACTTTTCTTGCCACAGTTGTTAAATGAATCACTGCACTTGATAAGTTAGTAACGCGGTTAAGTGAATCTGGCTCCCCCCCCTCCCCCAGAATTCTGGCTGGGGAATTCTGGGAGTTGAAGTCCACTATGCTTAACGTTGCCAAGGTTGGAGACCCCTGGTCTAGTGGACACAATGGAGAATCAGTGTGGTCTAGTGGTTAAGACATCAGGATAGAAACCAGGAGACTGCGAGTTCTAATCCCGTTTTAGACACAAAGCTAGCTGCATGACCTTGGGTCAGTCACCTTCTCTCTAGGAAAGAGGCAATGGCAAACCACTCTGTGCCCAAGAAGGCAGAAACCTGATCTAATATCATGGAATTAATAGAATAACTCTATGCTATTATGGCAACTCCATGCTCCATGCTAATACCGGTAGAATAAGCTATTTCAGTACAATGTTAGGAAAAACGTCTTGGTAATTATTTATTTTGCCTTGTTGTTGAGATTTATAAATGAAGGAGCCGGATAATACTTCAAGATGCTTTACTATGGATTTCAGACACTGAGCTAAGTGAGCTAAATCGCCTGCAATGTCATCAGTCTGATGCTGGGGATTAAAACTAGGTGTGAGAACTGGACAGGAACAGATATTTTGAGCAGATAGGGAAGTACATCCAAATAAGAGGATGCCAAGAGAAAGGGAAACAAATAGGAATTGGGCAGAAAGGAAAAATCAATTTTGTAGAAGTATACTCTATGAAACAAATTATAAAGTATGCCAAGAAAACAGCAGAGACAGATTCTAAGAACAGGATACAATTGAATGGAAGATAAAGTGGACACAATATAATGTCTCTCTACAAGAGAAGCATAATAATGCCAGCATTACAATAACTTTTTAAAAAAGAATAATAATATTGGAGGACCTGAATTACTGTAACTCTTAATGTCTTATATCCTATACAAATAATTTAAGGAAACTCATGTACGAAAAATTCCTAAAGCTCTGAACCTTACTGTGTTCCCCAAAGGCTGGAAGATCTGTGTGTTTCTGAGCTGAGTGAAATGAAGCAAAAGGGTACTGTCCCATATGCAAGTCTACCAGTCTAAAATGTCTGCCTAGCCCAAATCCTTCTTAAACGCTCTCCCACTTTCCCAGACAGCCTGCTCTACACTGCAATACTGAAGGAAGAAAAGTTACCTTCTATGAATGCAATGCATCTTATATGTTAAATCTCATCTCTATTCTCATACATTAAGCTTCCACAAAGTTATTTTTTTTCCTTTCTGCCCAACTCCCACTTGTTCCCCTGTTTTGACACACCCTTATTTAGATATGCTTTCCTCTCTACTCAAAATATCTGGTCCTGTCCAGTTCTCACATCTACCGATAGTTTTAATCCCCAATATCAGAGTGGTAACCTTGCAGGCGATTTAGCTCACTTAGCTCAATATTTGAAATCCATAGTAAAGCATCTCGAAGTATTATCTGGCTTCTTCATTTATAAATCTCAACAACAGAGCAAAATAAATAATTACCAAGACTTTTTTTCCCCTGACATTGAGCTGAAATATCTTATTCTGTTAACATCATGCTATTAGATCAAGTTTTGCCTTCTTGGACACAGAAACAAATCTTTCTTTGTTCTTTTATGACAATCCTTCAGGTATCTGGCCAGTGCATCCCCGCCTCCCCCCACTACCGTGCTAATCCCCGGTCTAATGCTCATAAATTCCTTCCCCCTTTTCTCTTAGCTCTTGTTTTCTATAATCCTTCTTGGCTTTCAAAGCCTATCAGCAATAATGTGTGTAGCCCTACCTACTTCACACACGGCAGTCTCACTTTACCCATACAAATATTGGATTCAATCAACATGCTAACGTAAGGCTTTAATGTTCACTTGCCAATTAAAAGCTAATGAACTTCTATGGTTTCTGAGTGCACACACAATACACATGAAAGCAAATGCATTTGATCATATTTTTCAGATGTAGAGTTTAAAAACGGAGTTGAACTGCTATAGTCAGAATATATTTTGGAGAAGGAAGCAGCCATATGTTGCTGAAGTTATTTGTATACATCAAGTTTTTGATACAAATATTTTCTTCCCTTACAAGAGGTCACGCAAGTTCTCTAAATCCGACACTCCATTTTGAGAAATTTCAAAGTCCAAAGAAAGTTGGTGAACACCACGCCCCTCAGTTTTTTAAAATAACACAATTTGATAGCAGTCTTGAGAAATAGCCAAGTTTTTTTTAAATCAAATTATTACATTACATGGCATACATTTATGGAATCAGACCCACCTGGAGTTGAAATTTCATTTTGTGGCAAACTATTCTGTAACAACCTAAAATTAATGTGAAAATGTATTAACCAATGCTAGAAATCTAACAGAAGAAACTCAATTTTTCTCCATTAATCAGGATTTAATTTAACAACTAGAAGAGAAATAAAAACTTTATTTTAGGAGCGTTAAAAGGCAGCTTACAAGTACAGGTAACTTGCCTTATGACCACAATTAGGACCCATATTTTGGTTATAAGTTGTTGTCGTCATAAATCAATGGATCAACTTGACCAGACCTGATTTTTTTTTTACTGCTTTTATGATGGTCATCAAGCAAATTACAGAGATGTTAAGCAAATACTTTAAAAAGCCCCCAACTAGGCTTTTTTCCTCAGAAACCACGAAAAAATACCACACATTGCAGTTTTGTGTCTCTGGGGCACTGCAACAAGTCATAAATTCAACCAGTTGCCAAGTGCCTGACAAGTGGTCATGTGACTTCAGGGAGAAGGGAGCACAACGTATTATGATGGTCAGAAGTGCTTTCCAAGTTATCATAATTTTAGATAGTTGTTAAACAACCGGTCATACCGTGTGTCCCCAAAAATAAGACCTTGCCTGATTTTTAACTGTGCGTCTAATATAAGCCCTACCCAAAAATAAGCCCTAGTGAAGGGGTGGGCATGGCTAGCACAGGAGTCGGCAAATGCCCAGGCCAACGGTGTTCGACAGCAGCCACAGCCCACATAGGGCAGGTGAGTTGATTACCTGACCAAACAGCAGGCGGAGGCAGAGGCAGGGGAGGCACGCAATCTGGATGTGCTGTGCAGGCCGTAGCAAAGTCAAGAGTCAGTGGACTGAAGTGGTGGTCGACTGTGGGAGGTTTGTCTTCATGCGATGGAACTGGCAGAAGATGGAGACAGAGGCACCAGGGGGGAGGGGGGAGGCAGGCAATCCGGACGCACCACACAGACTGAGAGAAAGCTGACGGCCGATGGGCCAGAGCAGGTGGGTGGTTTGCCTGTAGCCTGCATAGCGCGCCAGGATCGCATTTCTGTCCTGCGCCTCTGCCTCTGTCTGCTGCCACATGAAGACGAACCTCCCGCAGCTGCCCACCTGCTCCAGCCCACTGACTCTTGGCTTTCCCACGGCCTGTCCGGCATGTCCAGATCGTCTGCCTCCCCCCTGCGCCTCTGCCTCCATCTGTTGCTTGGACAGGAAATCAATTCAACTATGCTGCTGCACGAGTTGTGCAGCCCCAATGTACTGACTAAGGGACCAGTGGACTGCAACTACTGCCGGATACCGTCAGTCCCTATGTGCTTGCCGGGGGGCAGGGCACCCAGCTGGGCTGATCATCCTGAAATTGTGTTTCCCGAAAATAAGCCCTACTGCTTATTTTGGAGCCCCCAAAAACATAACACCGTGTCTTATTTTCAGGGAAACATGGTAGTTTTCGACACTATTCACACTGAAAATGTTTGAATTGAATTCTTATTTTAAGCCTTCCCATCGTAAGATAAACAGTAAAAGAACAGTATCTAAGCTCCTTCTATTTGTAATTTTGTTTTGTAGCATGCGTACCAGGTAACACAGTGGTTTGAACTCACAGTACAAAGATACTTACTGTATATAGATTGCCATCAGCAAGCCAATTCATTTCCTCTCCTTTCTAGTCTAAAATTTCTATTTAACTCCCCAACTCCTGGATCCTACCGACGGGATCTGCTGGCATGAGTCGGACGGGTGTGAGGCGCACAAATCAAAGCTGTGCAAAGGTTCTCCTAGCTATAACCACTTGTTCTTCAAGCAGGAGTTGCAACTCCTGGACTTGCAATTCCTACCCAAAAAGCAAGTGGTGATTGTGCCTAGGAGATTACTGTACTCTCTTGAAATCTCTTTCTCTCCATTCTCTTTGTGTGGGAGTGAGGTAAAGGGGGTCAGGCAAAGTAGAGATTGCCTATTGAAATTGCTTGGTTTTTTTCAGAGCAGAATGATTGGAGGGAAAGAAATTTCAAGAGAGTATGGTAATCTGTTTGCATAGTGCACATGAGCCTCCCAGCCCTGGCCTGAGGCATAATCCACAGTACATTTGATTTGTAAAAGAACAGTTTACTTTCTTGCAATACATCTCTCTAATCTCTCTGCTCTGCAAGGGGAAAAAAGAAAAAAAAACCTCACAAATCAAGCGCAGTACAAGTATTGACTGTAATGGCAATCACATGATTGAGGGACAATGTGAAGGTTGTAAATGGACCTGGACCTGAAAAAAGTTATTTTTTCAGCAGTGTCGTGCTGAATGGTGACTGAGCAAATGGTTGATAAACAAGGATTTCCTTTATCTCTAAGCGGCTACATGCCTTTGCCTCCTATTTTATCTAAGACAGTGTCATTCAGTTTGGAATTCTCTAAACATATTGGCTAGGAACTCTGGCTCTAGCTAACTGCAATTACATGACAATAATATTTGCTAACATCTCTAAGATATGTTCTAAATAGATTTAGCAAAGACAGTTTGTCAGCTGGCTATAACACACTCATTTCCTCATTGGACCACCTACTTTTTGCCTTCCATTTTATGGAGCAAGAAATCATAGCTCAGTAGGAAATTAAAAAAAGTAATTGCAAGTCAGTTTTTTTAAAAAATGCAGAATTTGATTAGATAAAATAATCATTATGCTCAACTTGCTTAATAGACATAAGCTATCAAACACAGGCCATACAACAGAAACATACCGATAGTGCTGATGTAATTTCTCAATTGGCTGGGCTTCATTTTGGATACCTCTCTGAATAACAATGCATGCCTGAGGCACATTTCCTTGTCCACCAAGTTGTTGTGCCCAAGAAATATACAGAATGGATGATTTGTTACCAATTCCTTGGCTGTACATGTAATCAAAAAACTGACTTGGATTATCAATGAAGTCAGCCTAGGGGGAAAAAAACAAGGCAAGCTCATTAACATACTATTTTTTTAAGGGGGTTATCTCAACTATGATAAACTCACATTATAAAACAGAAGAAAAAATAGTCATCAGTTTACAAAATATCATTCCATAAATGTTATGAAGTATTTTTTTTTCAAAACTGGACTTTGGAGCCAGAATTAGTTATTTCCACAAATTCAGTACTATTTAATTTAATCGTAAATAAAGTCCTATGGATTTCAGTCCATCTACTTGGAGTAGAACAGACTGAAAATTCAGTAATGTTGATTATGTTTAGAGTGATATCTAAACATAATCAAATTTTCGTAATGAGAAACAAACATTTATGCCACTGCCTCATCTGGTTTATTTTTTGCCTACCGGAGTGGATTAACTAATATTCTTTCACAGGATGAGACCTGTCCCCAATTAAACAGACTAGAGTTGGAAAATATCTTCATAAATGGTCAAATAAATATTCTCCTGTATCTCGGTTCACACAAGAGAAGGCAGCAGAAATACATAAAAGAGATGCATGAGCTTGAGAAGCTAAGATAGAAGTTTGTAGAGATTAACAAGAGCTTCATATGAAATTCCATTTTGATCTGATTTAAATATAAAATACTTACATTGGATTAACTATATTGTCATATCAACATATATAAAAGACATTTCACAAGATCAAAATCAACCATGATCAAAACAAAAACTGGGTAACGTTCTTTAGTGAAAAAAGCTTAATTCCAGAATTGTAAAAATCTACTTCTAACATCAACAATACCACTATTTATTTATTGCCCTATAGTAAAGTCTTAAAACTTAGTTTACATCCTATATACCTACAAATTTGACACAGCAGTTGATGAATCTCATGTCGTCATGATACCTCTTATCACTTAGAAATGTTTTCACAAGCCGCTCCAGTAAAGATGACAGGCAATTTTGCTTTCCTTCTGCTTCTGATATTCCTTCTATCCACTGAAAATACCTAAAACCAAAATGAGTTATTATCTTATAGTAATTTAAGGATCTATATTAAAAAGTAAAGGCAAAAAAAACAACCAACCTGTACCAGGGATCAAGTGGATCATTGCCACTGTAATTCTGTATATGAGCTTCAAACATTCTGTGAAAAAAACAAAGACCTATCAGCTTTTGTAAATGTGATGTAAATGTGTCATATGATAAATACAAATATATAACTATACCACCAAAGATTCCTGATTGTTTACTATCACAAAATTATAACAATATTAACAAATGCAAGATAAAAATAATAATAAAAATCACACTCAGAAAAGAAATGAAAAGGCAACTCTGTAAAACTCCTGTTGAGTTACGTCCTGAAAATATGCAGTCTGCTGAAGAATGAATCACTACAGTATTTACCACCACATTAGTGTTATTTCTTAGTGACAATCTGTCCTTCAGGTCTTCCAAAAGTCCATCCATCACCATTGCAACTGAGTTCATCCTCCCTGCTGTTGATCAGCCTGCCTTTCCTTTCACCTTTGACAATATTATAGACCTCTTCAGAGAGAGAGGTTTTCATATAATGCATTCAAAGATGATAATTTGGTCCTGGTAATTTGTTTCCTGAGTGAGAATTCTGAATTGATTTGTTCTATGATCCATTTTTGTTTTTCTTGTTTTGGCTAGCCATGCTGTCTTCTCCCACACAAAATTTCAAAAGTGTCAATATTCTTTCTATCCTGCTTCTTTGAAATCCAACTTTCGCTTCCACAGACTATCACAGGAAAAACTACTGACTGTATGATCTAGTCTTTGCAGGCACATTATGGCATCTGAATATCTTTTCCAAGACCTTCATTGCTACTCTACCCAGTACTATCTGTTATATGTAGGGGAAACCAAATGTATTGGGGCCCTTTCCCTTTTTCCTAAGAAATCCCAATTGCCCTGAAATATGTTGAAACACAAATAAATGGCATCCACCATTTTTATCACATAGTCCATAGAGCAGAAACTTTGCTTTTGAAGTGTGATTTAAGATATTCATCTAAATAATAAAACAAATGAAAACAGCATGGTCATAATTATAAATATTATCTGAATATTTTACTGTTTTGAAGCAAATTTTGCAATCGAGCTTTCTGTAGCTCTGCATAAGCATCCTCAACTAGCAGTTTGTTCTGCTCTTATTGGTTAAACTGCTTCAGATGTTTTAGATTTAACAGGTTCTTCTCTCAACGATGGTTTCAGTTCTTTCCATTGTAGTTCCATTGGATTCAGAGTGAAGAAAGGTGGCGCCCACCCCTCTTAGAAGAATGAAATACTTTAGGAAATATTAAAAAGGCAGAATATTATATTTTCCCTAAAGGAGAAACATGTTTCCAAAGACAGAAACTCAGCCCCAGATCCCTGCCCCCAGCAGATATTTTGGTGGCAGCTTATCTACAAGACAAAAGACTGGGCCATCTTATCTACAAAAAAAAAAAAAGATCTCAGATCCAGGATGTTGGGATTATCCTTCAGGGCAAAGCCATTCAGCCACAATAGGAAATTGCCCTTCGTTGCATCACCCAGCAAGAGTCAACCAAGCCTAGGACACAGACAACCTCAGCTATGACTGCATAGCCCCATGGGAGTCTGACAGCAGCCAATAGGATACCTGCCCTTGCCACAGGAACAGGAAGTTCAAAGGCAAGGCCCAAGAGAGGGTATAAATATATATCTTTCTCCACTCCATGTGTTCAACTGCACCAGGACCATGTGCTTAATGGTACTGCTCAATTAAACCATCCTTCCAAGTAACCTCTGTGTTTTCAGTGGGTTTTTTCCCCTTCCCACTTGGAACTGAACTCAGATGGACATTACTTCCAACAAGAGCTAAACTCATAGCAGGCCACTTGAGAACAGTAGAATGTTTGCTTTTAATCATTCTTGGATTCCCTTAGATATTTCGACTCTTTATCGTGCTAGAATGGACTATGACTTGCAACCAGACAAAGCTTCACTCAAAATGTCTTGGCATGCTGTGATTCAAGACACCCAGTATAGGAGGCAGCAAAGACCTCCATAACATTATGGAATCGCCTCCGTGTTTCACAGTAGAGATGATGTTCTTTTCTTTAAAAGCATCATTTTTCTTCTGTGAACATAGAGCTATGATTTACCTCAAAACTCTAATTTCATTTCACCTGTCCTCTTCTTTCTTCCCAACTCATCTCTATTTAAATCCTAGTCTAGCCTCTCTAGGCACCTGATGAAGTGAACTACAACTCACAAAAGCTTATATTTTTTTAACAAAATTTGATAATTGGAGAAGGTGCTACCACAGTGGTCCCCAACCATTCTGTCGCTAAAGAGTGGCAAAGATGGCGACGGGGATGGCTTTGTATGTGCAACCTAATCCCACACATATGCAAATAAAACTTTGCATGTTTGCCTGCTGCTAACACAGCCCAGTTCCCAACGGGCCACAAACTAGGAGTTGGAGATCCCCAGCTACAAGACTCCTGATTATCTGCCTGTTGCATTCTTTAGTATCCAAACTGAAGTTGGGACCTCCTTCAGAATTCTGAGATTCTTTGGAAGACTTCAGGTTTTTCCATGTCTGTTTTCATCCCTGATTTCTTTTCAGGTGCTGTTTAAATACTGCTTCTTGTGTCTTCTAAAGGCTCTTTAAATTCTTTGTTAAATTCCTTTATAGATCTTTGTATTCATTGGCTTTGCCTTCTCTTTTCTTGGCGATTTCCAGCTTTTGTTCGGACATCCATTTTACT
The DNA here is from genome assembly GCA_012654045.1 of Ptyas mucosa. Classification (NCBI taxonomy): domain Eukaryota; kingdom Metazoa; phylum Chordata; class Lepidosauria; order Squamata; family Colubridae; genus Ptyas; species Ptyas mucosa. The sequence continues at coordinate 12,420,783 of WNWU01000018.1, read as the reverse complement.
GTCTTCTGTTTATTTCACACACTTTAGCAGCCTCTTTCCACAATCATCCTTAACAACTTCTTTAAGTTCAGACCACAGTTCCCCTGATCACCTATCAATGAGGTTCAGGACTTTAAAGCAATTTCTTATGTTCTCCTTGAAAATGGTGGAGATTTTATGTGTGTGTGTGTGTGTGTATTTGTTATATTTTATTGATTTGATGGTAATTAGTTTGATTGCTATGAGCCTCTCAGAGTTATTCAGTCAGGAATCATGCAAGTTTAATATATTATTATGGTTGGCTGCACAATCAACCCGAGGTTTAGACTGAATTTGGCATTCTTGTCCACCTATCAAGTCTCCCAGGACCTGGGATAGACATATGTCACTGTTTAATACTCTTAAAGGTTGCAGGACGTAAGCTGTTCCAAATTAAGCTGCCTTTTGCAGTTGACTGATGATTTTTGCCATTGTCGAATTTCAGATTTATTACTCTTCTCAGCATCATATCATGGAAACTGGTTGGCTTTTTTTTCTGCTTTAGCTTGATTTGAAACTTGCACGTGAACAGTTTTTGATGTTCCATAGTCAGCCCTCCTGGGCACGACTTTGCTATTATAACTGAGCTGTACTATCACCTTGTAGAATCTCACCCAAGTACTGTCCTTGCTATATCCTTCCCAACTATAAAAGCATCCTTGTTTTTCATGTCCTGAATGATAAACAGTATGATATTCTGCCTGAAAATTCATTTCAGTTCACTGATGCCTAAGGTGTCAACGTGTAGTTGATTCATCATTCACTGTGCTGAGTTTTCCCACATTAATGCCTCTTGCATTCCATGTCCCCAATGTAATTCTGTCTTTGCAACTTCAATTTCCTTTTCCTACACAGCAGCGTCAGCAACTGAACTCCCCAAAGGCTTTTATGTAGCTGTATCATAAACACAATTAGTATTCCAAAAGAACCTCAGTAACATGTCAATATGATCCAACTTAGAGGTCCATCATCCAGTACATCATCAATCACTTTAGCTTATCTATCTATATGGTTTTCTTGATAAAATATAAAAGTGGTTTATCACTCTTCCAGGCAGTATTGACCCCTTTGCCCTTGCCACCAAAATGATCACCTCTTCCAGAATTTCCTCATGTCCCTGCTTCCCTTAACTAGGCAGCTGGAATGATTTTCATATTTTTGGGTGACCTTGCTACATTTTCTCAACACACCTGACGTTCTTCACTCATTCCTCCCAGGACAACTCTACAGTAAAGCAAATATTTATTTATGTGGTCCAGGACTAGTATACAGACAAAAATAAGATAAAATTAAAACTGCAATACAGCAAGACCAATGCAGAGTGAGTACACACTTTTAAGTACTAAAAGTGCAAATAGAAAAGTACAAAGCAATCACAAACAGCTAAAAACAACTAAGAACATAAAATCCTAAGTGAATTAATTAATTAAGGGAAGTGGGTAACTAATAAACACTATGAGATATTTAATTTGAAAATAAGAAAACAGGATTTGAGAGGGTTGGGTTTTTGCACCACTGTATATATTTCTTATATGCATGGTATTAATTTCCTTTTGTTTGTAGGTGTGTGCTTTTCTTTATGCTTTTGTAATTTCTATTTTTTTACATGTATGTTTATTGATGATTGTACCTTGTTTTCCTTTTTCCTTTTATTATAAATTAACAAATAATAAAATACATATAAAACCTCTGCTAAAACATGAAAGACAAGTTTTAAGATGAATAACTGCATATGTGAAAATTTAAGTGTGGTCTCCATAAAGCACTTTTTAAAGCCTTCTCTATCCCACTGGTTTCATAAGATTTACTTCCAATTTAAGTAAATTTAAGATTGTCTTCTCTCATCAAGGATAATTAAATCTAATTATTTTCACCCTTCTACAAAAACAGAGGAAACTACAATGGTAGTAAGCTAATCTGCGGTATCTCTTCTAAAACAAATTTCCTGTAGAATGGGGTGTTGTATGTATTATCGGGACCAATTTCAGAATGTACCAGCCCAAATCTAATGGTCTTTCTGTACTGTACAATATGCTGCACAGTGCACAGCTGACTTGAGCTATAGATAAGATTGCAACCCCTTAAATTTGTTTTAGATTGTAACTTCTATACAGGTAGTCTTCAACTTACAACCACAATTGAGCCCAAAATTTATGTTGCTAAATTTGAGAAATTTGTTAAGTGAGTCTTGCCCCATTTTATGACTTTTCTTGCCATATTTGTTAAGTGAATTAGTGAAGTTGTTAAATTAGTAACATGGTTGTTAAGCGAACCTGGTTTCCACATTGACTTTGCTTGTCAGAAGATTGCAAAAAGTGATCACATGACCCAGGAGACAGCAACTGTCAGAAATGCGAGTCAGTTGTTAAGCCTCCGAATGTAAATCACATGACCATGGGGATGCTGCAATCGTCATAAGTGTAAAAAAGGTCAGAAGTCACTTTTCAGTGCTGTTGTAACTTCGGATAGACACTAAGCGAATTGTTCTAAGTCAAGGACTATCTATATTAAAGAAACTCTGCATGGCAGGCTGTTAAATACAAAAGTCAGAAAAAGAAAAGTCACAATCTTGGCCAATGATAACAATAAATAGCTTTGTAAATAACAGACACGTCCCTCCAATTATGATTTCCTAAAATTTAATTTAATTTAATTTCAGATTTATATACCGTCCTTCTCCCTGAGGACTCAGGGTGGTGTACAGCCAAAATTAAAAAACATAGAATACAAACATTAAAAACAATTAAGAATATATATAAATTTGGCCCCATACATTAAAAAGTGACTAACCAATTAAAACATTTAAAATTATTTTTTAAGCCAGCCCGGCTTGCTGAAAAAGATAGGTTTTGAGGGCACAGCAGAAGGCACCGAGGTCATGGATTCTCCTTATCTCTGGGGGCAACTGATTCCAGAGGGTAGGTGCCCCCACAGAGAAGACTCTCCCTTAAAAGATTCCTGACTACAAAACAGTACGCTTCCTCTGAAAGTAATGAAGATCAAAGCAAAAGAACCTCAAATGACGGAGTTGAAAAGTAAAAGAAGCTGATCAATGTGGACCAATTTCCACATCAGAATCCTCCTATAGAATCAAATGGCAACTATGTAGCCAAGGTTGCTATTGAAGTGAAATTACACACAGTAGTGGCCAAAATTGTGGAAACCTTTTGGGAAAAGTGTATTTTTTAAAACTAGCTAATATCACTTTTTTTTGGTAGTACCATAAAATTATATATCAATGGAAAGATAAGAATGTAATGCAATAACTTCTATGAAGGATTTGCTATTAAAATAGCAGTTACAGTATAAAGAAGAAAAGTGAAACACGTAGAAAAAATGAGATATATAAAAATTATCACCATAGAAAAAATGAGATACAAAAATTATCACGTCAGTTAATACTTAGTTGGGTAACCTTTAGCATGAATTAGGGCCTCACAACGTCTTCCCATGGAGTGAACCAAGTCTTTTAGTTCTGCAGCTGTTACAATGTGAAACCAAGATTGAATGATTGCTTCTATTAACTGGGTTTTATTGCTGGGTTGCTCCTGACTAACAAGTTTCTTTAGTCAGCTCCATAGATTTTCAATTGGGTTAAGGTCTGGGTTATTCCCAGGCCATTCCAGCAGTGGAATATGATTATCTTGGAATTCCAAAAAAAAAGTGGTGTTATTAGCCATCAAACCTCAAAAATACACTTCCTAAAAGGTTTCCACAATTTTGGCCACTTATGTATATTATGTTCTTAAAACACTTTTGACTCAGCAGGACAATATTAACCTAATATAATGTTAACAAGCAAACATTATATACCATAATGTGTGTGTAAATTGCATTAAAATAAACTGTTAACAGATAACAGTATGAAAAAAAAATACCCAGCCAAAGCCCAGGTAAACAAAAACCAAACGATTATGACTTCCTCCCCCCCCCCCCAAAAAAACAACAACGAACTAACTCCTGACAACTAAGAGCAATGGCAAAGCACTACTATCCCCAGGGATAACCACAGACTTGGTACTACAGCTAAAAAAGTGTTCAAGGGTTGCTCTCCCAGCACTGCTCATCTTACAGAAACAAAAGAAGGGAGATATTTAACAGGTTTGTGTGGTATTTATATGGATGCATATATATTGTAGCCTGAAATTGCTGTGCTTCAGTACTCCCTTTCACTTGGGTGCTGCAGTAGGAACCTGTAGAGCAGTGTTTCTCAACCTTGGTAGCTTGAAGATGGGTGGACTTCTACTCCCAGAATCCCCCAGCCAGCAGCGCTGGCTGGGGGATTCTGGGAGTTGAAGTCCACCCATCTTCAAGCTACCAAGGTTGAGAAACACTGCTGTAGAGGGTAATTCCCATGCAAAAGATAACTCCCTCGCCGCCATCACAATTATAATCCGCCTCTTGAGTCTGGGTAAAATACTAGGGAGGCCAAATGTTGCTAACCCGGCTGACCGTCGCAGAAGTATGAAAGCGAGTACGGAAGAGTTTCGGCCAAAAATCCGCGGGAGGCGAGATCGCTTCGCCCTTCCAGTTACTCACTGTGCGCGAACCGAGAGGTCCATGGTGGCCTCCGAGCAGGCGGCATCCATCGGTAACTGGCAGGAAGCATACAGAAAAATTCAAATCGACCCGCGCAGACGCACAGGCGCTCTGGTCTTATGATGATTGGTCGATGTCCCAGGAAGAGTAACCAATCAGGAGGACAGCTTGAGCCTTTGGTTTGTTACAAGCTCCAAGTACCTTCATAGAGGGCAGGAAAAAGAGGGTCGGCGGCGCTGGATTTTCACTTCCAGTTGTAATTTGAAGACCGCCATGTACGTGGCAGGAAAGCAAAAGGGAAGCCGTCTTTCTAACGCCCAGTCCCGTAGAACTGTGTTCAGGCTTTGGCTCCCCCGCTCATCGGAGAGTCGGAAATATAACTAATGTTTTAATTGAATTCTTAACGAAATATAGAAGTAGATCGTTAAAAAGGGAACTGTTACTGCACCGCTCTGCAATCGGTGTCTGTTCCTTGCAAATGTTTACATTGCATCCGTACGCACGGAGACGTGCGACGGCTTTGTTAAATCTTGCACCTTTTCCAATTCTTTCCTTAGTTCCTGTGTGAGAAGGTCTGTATTTGTATGTGGATGTGTTGTGTAAACGTTCCTTTCTTTGATCTCTCAATAGAAAGTCATCGTCCTTGTCATTACTACTTGCAGATTTGCACTAAATGAACTCTAGCTTTTAAGCTATGCCAAGGGATATATTTCTTTGTTGCTCAGGTCCCCTGATATATTTTTACTATTGTTTCATTGTTATTTTCTGAAATTTCACTTTATTAAACCATTCCAGAAGAGGGTAGCAAATAGTAATTTTTTTTTCTACAAAAGACACACACACACACACACACACACACACATAGACAAAATGCCATGCCTGTTCCTTAACAAATTTTAAAAGCTTGACCCTCTGGATGAATTAGCCTGTTTAAAATTAGAAATAGTTCTTCCATTAGCAACAGAAAATCAATCCTTTGCAGTAGATATAAGATGCTTGCTGACATTTTACAATGCACTTTTTTTTCTTCTTCCAATCATGTCCAATCCTTGAAGAGGGCCTAGCCAAGTCCTTGCAGCTTTCTTGGCAAGGTTTTTTAGAAGTGATTTGCCCTTGTCTCCTTCCTAGGTCTAAGAGAAGACTAGTCAGAGGTCACCCAGCTGGCTTTGTACTTAAGGCAGATCTAGAAGTCACAGTCTCCCAGTTTCTAATCTGATGCCTTAACTGGTACACCAAACTGGCGCTCATTGTGATTCTACACAGGTTCATACTAAGTCCATTTATTTCAGAGGAAATTGTTTCCAGGTAAATGTTTATTATTTTTTATTTGTGTACGTAGTTGATGGGGAAAACAGACCATAAATAGGCAATATGAAAATAACAAGAAAATGAATGTTATGGGGTTTCAGGCTTAAAACCAACACATTTATTACTGCAGAATGACATCCATCCAAAAATACAGTATGCAGCTTGTACTCCATTGCTTTACCTGTCTGTTCAAAGAAACTGTGTTTGGTGAATTTACTGTCAAGAAAGGACTTTAAAACATAGCCACATATTTTTAGTCAAGATTGCAGATAGTCCTTGTTTAGTGGCCACAGTTTGGACCACAGCAACTCAATGGTTAAGTGAAGTTGTTGCTTAATAAAATTGTGACTATGCTTATGATATTACTTCAGTTTTTCTTTGTTTTACAGATCTATAAAGGTCAGAAATATGAAGACTGGTCATAAAGTTATGTTTTCATCAGCACTGTAACTGAATGGTTGCTAAATGAGATAGTCACAATAGAAGGACTACTTCTAATAGCAATTTTGTGTGAGAGGTGGCTCAGGACTGATTCCTAGTGACTGCCTGGGCAAATCCGTGCAGTTTCCTTGGTAAGATTTCAGTATAATTTGCCATTGTCAACTTCCTAGGGCTAAGAAAGTGTTTGGCCCAAGATTACTGAACTGGCTTCGTGCCTATGCTTTGACAGAACTCAGGGTCTCCTGATTTCTAACCTACTACCTTAACCAATACATCAACTGATTGTCATAGTAGCAATAGGTTTTTTTTTTAAATTAAGGATGCAATACTGTAATTCCTAGGGGGCATCACAAGGGCCACAGGTATTTTTAGATCTCCTTAATGGGAAAGTCAACCCTCTGCTTTAAAAAAGCCCACGGTCCTAAAGCTGCAGAGACACATGCTTCTCTAATACCAGAATTCAGTGACATAAAAGAGACCAGAACGGCAGTCTAGGAGCATTCCATGGAGGAGAGGTTACGGATCTACAGATTTGCTATGTTCAGAGTCATTATGGGAACAGGGAGGAAATGGTGCTAGTTCTGAATCAGGCATAGGTTTTTTTTTCCTTCTCATCAGAATCAGTGAGGAGAAAAGATAAAATAAGAGAAAGTTAGATGTCTAATAAAAGCAGGGGAGAATCTCATGTCTTGATTGCCTGCTTCATTTTGGTCCCTCTCTCTTTGCCTGGTCTGTGTCTTTGGTATAGTTTGAATTCTTGCTTTTTTCCTTTACGATGTCCTAGAGCAGGTGTCCCCAATTTCCAGTCCGTGGACTAGAACCAGGCATGCCAGAAACCAGTCCTCACAAACAAAGCCCTGTCCGCAGGATGCAGACAGCATGTGAAACCATGACCACTCTGGTCCCTGAAAAAATCTCTTCAAGGAACTGGTCCCTGGTGCCCAAAAGGTTGGGGGCCACTGTCCTAGAGTATATTTCTCTATAGCTCAAAAAATTATAAGCGTTTAGAAGGGCACATGTTGATAGATTTCAATAAATATTACTATGTTTTACCTTTTTATATTGAAGTAGCATTTTTTAAATAAAGCTGTGTGATTTATAGAAGTTGTTAAGTGCCTTTGGTGTTTTGCCAGACATCAGGCCAATTAATCTCAGTTAGTCTTTAATGCAGTCAGGTGTGTATGGTTGTAGCCTAGGATTTTGTTTTGTATAAATGTTTTTTCAGATTTAATAAGAAACATCTGGGTGTCAAGTGAGCCATGCCAAAATTGACTGTAAATCTGATTGGCTACAAGATATCTTCTTGGTAGCTGGCAAAAATATACCATGTTTCCCTGAAAATAAGACCCTGTCTTATATTTTTTTGAACCCTGAAATAAGCGCTTGGCCTTATTGCCATGCACTCAAAAGCCCAATTGGGCTTATTATCAGGGGATGTCTTATTTTGGGGAAAACAGGTATTCTTTTTTGCATACATTATTCTCATCTTCATCTGACCAAGGCCCTTGCAAGCATGTGTCAATTCCCATATCATAAAATTATGTGTTGGATCTTGAGCTTTTGTTTGGCTTTGGCCTAGGGAAGTATATGAATAATAAGTATATGTTACATACATATAAGTACATATAAGAAATATGAATATCAGGGAAAATTTCCTGATGGTAAAATCTGTGAAACAATAGAACACTCTACTTCTGGTTTTTAAGAAAAGGCTAGAAAGCTACCTCTCAAGGATGGTTTAATTGATTTTCCTGAGCATTGTAAGGAATTGAGCTACCCAACTCTTGTGGTCCCTCCCAGCTCCACAATTCCATGCTTTCATAAGCTGGGTCATTGTGGTTACTAAAACGTGGTTTATATCTTAATGGATATGTGAAATGTATTCAATAAACTGTGGTTGGGAAAACCAATAGTCATCCCAATGTATGATGATGTCATTCTCTTTGGTCATATTCTACCTGATAGGGTATCTGGCTGAGAAGGCATTGTGTTTATCAAACTGAGCTTTTTGGGGAAAATCTGGGCTGAAACGGAGTGAGCCAACATGATTATCAACAAACTTTTCAATTTTTATATAACCAAAGGAGCACTACAGGTTACAAGGGTAATTATAAGTAAATGTGAAGGGTCTTCAGTGTTTACAAACATGAGATGTTCTTAGGAGGCTTCCCTGAAAATAGCTGGATGTGGCCTATTTCAAGGGGGAATGGAATGGAGTACTTTGGGAAAAGGCATGGCCAGCTGATTCTACATGTGTACTTTTCATCTTAAAAGTAAGCAAGTCTAAGCTGATGCAGAGGCCTGCCTGGGAACCTTATGGCAGCTAATAAAAGTTGGGGGTTCTGAGTTTAATAAATAAATTCCTGGTGATGTAGCTCTTTGTCTGGAAGTGATCATGCAGAAAAGCTCTTAAATAAAGGACGGATGTCTTCTGGAGCTTGCTTTATGATTTACATTTTCCTGTGTGAACATCCATCATTGAACAGGAAAAGACACGTGATGTATGAGTGGTGGCCCAAGTGTACTTTTCACTACAGGTACACACATCAGACAGATTGAAAAAGCTGCTAGCTAGGAAGATGTGGCTTTATTATGTCCCACAGGGCTTTGAACTAGTCTGACTCGATTAAGTTGTAAACAAAACCAAACGTATGGCAAAGTGTCCAAGCATTTCAAATACACTTTTTAAAAATACAACAAGAACAGGTGATGAATGATAAAATATCACTGACTAGAACAAAAGCTCCGTTTGGTTTTTGGCTTGCACTGGAAACATGAATTGATCATTTGGTCTGCTTTGGTTAACCAACCCACTTTCAATCTGAGAGCTTGGAAGAGCAGGCAATCCTTTCCTTTTTCTTTGAAACAAGGGATTCTAAAGGCTTGAAGCAACTTTAGCAATTGTCTCTGCTGAAATTCTATTCCCTTCTTTTGTTGTTATCTTCATGATAAAAGGTATCCCCGGAACCGCCCTTTAGAGAAGACTCATTTCAGAACTTCCACCTACACAGCAAAGATTTCTTAAAGTGTAGGTGGTGCCTTTCTCTCTCGCAAGTTTCCAAATCATCTTTCTCTTTCCCCCCTCCGCTTTTCTCCCTCACAAATATACACCACTGCTCTTGTATCATGTATTTGTCATGTGTTTTTAACCTCAACAACTTTATTACATGTGGGCCTCAACTTCCAGAATTCGCCAACCAGTATGTTGGATGGGGAATTCTAGGAAGTGAAGTCCACATACCTTAAACTTAAGGTTGAGAAACACTGATGTGTCCTAATGAAGTTACATTTCAGCATTAAATTTCAAAACAAGTCTTGCCTTCTGTCTTTGGTTATATCAGTTAAATGCTCTCTAAGCACATTAGACTGTAAGTTTCACCATCTTCTGATAGGGTGAAAGGGCAGGTACATGCTATTTGGTCTCCTGATCATATGAGATATAACTCACTGGACAACAAATATTTTGCTTCCTGAACGCTTTTGGGTGTATCGTACATATTTTTCACCATCAAAGTTTCCCCCATCAGAGCATACAACAACTCAAATAAGTATTGCTCCGTCTATTCTAAACAACCAGTTGTGCCGTGTTCGGTTGAAAGCAATTTGAGCATGGCAATTTTCCAGGGCTGTGAGTATGTGAGTGAGTAAATGAAGGCAAATATACATGTCCCAGGACCATGAATCGGTCCTCTTGCCCCTTCTGTTCAACATTTATGTGAAGCCGCTGGGCGAGATCATCCGTGGCTTTGGGGTAGAATTCCATCAGTACGAGGATGACACTCAGCTGTACATCTCCACCCCAGGCCATCCCAAAGATGCCCTTGAAGTGATGTCCCGGTGCCTGGAGGCCATGCGGATCTGGATGGGGAGTAACAGGCTTCGACTCAACCCCTCCAAGACCGAGTGGCTGTGACTTCATTGGATCCCACCACAAGTATCGTGCCTGGTTTGGGCACTCCTTTTAAGGAAGGTTCAGAACAATGGAACTTTTGATACTGAGGATGATCAGGAGACCGGAACCTTAGTTCTTTCAAGGAAGATTGAAGGAGCTGGGTATATTAAGTTTTGAAAAAAGAGAATGAAGGACATGGTAGGGCATTTCAGCACCTAGACCACAGAAGAAAGCCAAGACCTGTTTTTATTGTTTCAAAGTGCAAACCATGGATAAAGGGACTTCAATTACAAGAAGACAGGTTCCAATTTAACATGGGGGGGGGGGATCCCTCCTATTAAGAGTCAGTGACCAAAAGAAGTGATAGTGCTGTATTCAAGTGAGTCCAAACACACTTCTCCCTGGGATGTCTTAATTTGAATTCCTATCCTGAGCAGAGGTTGAACTCAGTGGTCTATATGACCCCTTCCAGTTCTTGATTCTATGAAGTGACTCTGAAATTTTAAATGATAAAAAAAAACAATACAAAGAGTAACATCAAAACTAAAAGCCCTGAATAAAGAAAAAAAAAGGTCATGGAATTCAGCAGCAGGTGAGCTTCCTTGGAAGAGCAGCTAGCAAAGAGAGCAATGCAATCAATAAGGCCTTTCCTTTGGTCAGCAGCAAAAAGATCTCTGATGGCAGCCTTAGCAGGATCACTAATCAAACTTACTTTGTAGTATCAACACATAGTCCACTTTTGAAACAAATGATTGAAGTAACTCAGAATAACTTAAAAGCTTGCAGATTGAAAGAAAACAAACTGGTCAGAGATTCAGTACACATATCCACATACTCATACAGAGAAGCCACCAGTCTTTAAACTTCTGGCTGCCAAAATATTTTAACAGATTAACAGAGTTGGAAGGGACCTTATAGGTTATCTAGTCCAACCCCCCACTCAACCAGGAGACCCTACACCATTTCTGACAAATGACAGTCCAATCTTTTCTTGAAACTCTCAAGTGATGAAGCTCCCACAACTTCCGAAGGCAAGCTGTTCCATTGGTTGATTGTTCTCACTGTCAGAAAGTTCCTCCTCATTTCTAGGTTGAATCTCTCCTTGGTCAGTTTCCATCCATTATTCCTTGTCTGGCCTTCAGGTGCTTTGGAAAACAGCTTGACCCCCCTCCTCTCTGTGGCAGCCTCTCAAGTATTGGAAGATGGCTATCATGTCTCCCCTGGTCCTTCTCTTCACTAGACTAGCCATGCCCAGTTCATGTAACCATTCTTCATATGTTTTAGTCTCCAGTCCCCTAATCATCCTGGTTACACTCCCCTGCACTTTTTCTAGAATCTCAACATCTTTTTTATAGTGTGGTGACCAAAACTGGATGCAGTACTCTAGGTGTGATCTTACTAGGGCTTTATAGAGTGGTATTAGATCCAAAATGTGATTTCAGAATAATAGAATAAAAGAGTTGGAAGAGACCTTGGGGATTTTCTAGTCCAACCCCCTACTCAGGCAGGAGACCCTATACCATTTCAAACAACTGGTTGTCCAATCCCTTCTTAAAAACCTCCAGTGATGGAGCACCTACAACTTCTGAAGGCAAGCCAGGCCATTGATTACATGTTCTGTCCAGAAATTTCTCCTTAATTCTAGGTTGGTTCTCTCCTTAATTAGTTTTCATCCATTGCTTCTTGTTCTGCCTTCAGGTGCTTTGGAGAATAGATTGATGCCCTCTTCTTTCTGGCAGCCCTTTATATATATTGGAACACTGCTGTCATGTCACCTCTAGTCCATTTTTTCATTAAACTAGATATACCCAATTCCAGCAACTGTTCTTCTGAATGCGAAGCGTGTGCTCAGTGAACCAGTTGTTACACCGGTTGAATCCCACCACTGCTATAGTCCCCTAATCATCTTTGTTGCTCTTCTCTGCACTCTTTCTAGAGTCTCAACTTATTCTTTATATCATGGCGACCAAAACTGGATGCAATATTCCAAGTGTGGTCTTACCCAAGGCATTATAAAGTAGTACCAACACTTCACATGTTCTTGTTCTATCTCTCTGTTAATACAGCCTAGAATTGCATTAGCTTTTTTGGCAGCTACAGCACATTGCTAGCTCATACTTAAGTGATTGTCCATTAGGCCTCCAAGATCCTTATCACAGTTACTATTATTGACCCAGGTACCACCTATTCTGTACCTGTGCTTTTGGGGGGGTTTGCCTAAATTTCTTCAATTCTCTAGTCCCAGAGATACTGGTATTTACATATTCTTTCAAATAGCAATGAAGCAAGGCAAATGTCCTGCAAATGCCTCTTCTTTGTCCAGCTGATCTTCCTCTTCTCATTGTGTTCTTCTTGGCAAAAACGGCAGTTCTTCAGAGGCACTTCATTTCAGGTGGGTCACAACGGCCAGAAAGTGCCTCACTTCATTTCTGCAGTCCAAGGGTGATGATGATCTCAGAAGTTCATGTGGTGAAATCTCTTAGAACCGAGGCTCAAGTTATGAGTCACTGTAATCCTTTTTTGATCCATCTGTGGAATTCCCATTGGACTCTGAAATCATGGAAGATCAGTAAGTGAGCATGCAAATGTGCAAATAAACAAATTTCCGAAAGCCCATAGACTAAAATATGAAATGTTAGCGGGATAAAAACAAATCTGAGCTCCTTTTATTTCATAAATTTTTCTTCCTAACTGTAATGGAATTTGATTTTTCTTTCTTTTTATTATTAAACTATCAGACTTTCCGGTGATGAAAACTGCAGGCAGCATGCCAATCTGCCTTACAATAACACAGCAGTAGCCTGAATGAAATCATTTTTCTATACTGATAACACATTGTCAATTCAACCAGCAGTAGCATTAAATTATTGCAGACATAAACCCTCACCAACAGTAGCATGAAACGATCATGCAAATGAACTGAGCCAGCTAAAGAATCAAAGCAACAGGGAAAACCCATCCACCCACTCCATGCACACCAGCCGTTCTTCCTCAAAACACTGTATTTGCAGTGCCAAAAGGTCCCCTCACTGGAAACACTGGTTGTCTTTATTATGATGGATGGGGTAACTCCTAGACTGCAAGTGTCAAAGCAATCCTATCTTTGCAGCAAGTCCAGATAGTGCATTTTCACGGAGCTGCAAGTGGTAAGGGAGCAATCTGTCTTTACAGTCTATACATTTTTTGTTTCCTACACAGTTCCAGGTGGGATAACTTTTGCAATCTCCTAGCATCATTTAAGTTGTATTGTAGAAAAGCCACGATAAATCCAATCCTACACAGAAATAAAACCAGTGTGATTTATTGAGAAGTCTACCCTCCTGGATATTGCTAACCCATCGTTGGCCATGCTGTTTGGAGCTGCAGAGAACTGTAGTTCAATAGCTTTAGCTGGGCTTAACATTCTGCTTTTCATGATTTTAAGAGAAGAAATCTAATAACACCCAAGAACATCCTTGACCTTATCCAGAAGAGAGTGAGTCACTGTTTCATAATTCATAAATCCTCTGCTAGTCTGGGTGGATTGGTGAGAACTTATGCTTTCAATTCATAGACCTGTCAACAGAAATCATCCAAAGGATTACCAAATTTTGCCCATCTGCTATTACTGCAATGGGACTAGCAGTTTATTTATTTATTTATTTAAAATTTATATACCGCCCTTCTCCCTGAGGACTCAGGGCGGTGAACAGCCGAAATTAAAAACATACAATACAAATATTAAGAATTAAAATACATATAAATTTGGCTCCAATTTTAAAAATAACAAACCAATTTAAAAAACGTCTAAAATTTCTTCCTAAGCCAGCCCGGCTTGTTGAAAAAAGTAGGTTTTAAGGGCACGGTGGAAGGCACTGAGGTCTTGAGATCTCCTTATCTCAGGGGGAAGCTGGTTCCAGAGGGTAGGTGCCCCCACAGAGAAGGCTCTCCCCCTGGGGGTCACCAGCCTACATTGTTTAGCTGATGGCACCCTGAGGAGGCCCTCTCTGTGGAAGCGCACGGGTCGGTGGGAGGTCATTTGTGGCAGTAGGCGGTCTTGCAGATAACTAGGCCCTATGCCATGGAGCGCTTTAAAGGTGATAACCAACACCTTGAAGCGCACCCGGAAGACCACCGGGAGCCAGTGCAGCTCGCGCAGGAGCGGTGTTACATGGGAGCGCCATGTTGCTCCCGTCACTACCCGCGCGGCCGCATTCAAATTTAGTTCCAATTTGTTAACAAGAAATATTTTGTTGTTGTTGTTGTTGTCGGGTCTTAGTTTTTCATAGCCTACCACATTGTTAGAGTAATCCATTTTAGTAATACTTTTACTTTTTATCTTGAGTGAACTGTGCCTGATACAATTGATCCTTGATCATAAATAAAATAAAAATAATAAAGAAATAGCATCTGGAGAACTGCCAATTCCCCACTTGTGATTATAGGTCAGTGCCAGAGAAGAACATGGTTTGTCCATTATTCCTGCTTTTAGAATATTCCTTTTTCAAGTTGTTGTTTTAAACAGTTTTTCAATATCAGAGAGGAGGCACTGCCTTTTTTGCCTTGTTTCAGGCTTGAGAAGCCACACTGGTTGGCAACTTCTGGGAGCTGTAGTCCCTACCTTTCTACAGAGTGCTAAATAAAGGAAGGCTGCTGTAAAACCACCTCTATGAAATGCTTTCTTTGTCCTTTTTTTCTTCTTTCATATAGATTAAGGTAATTTCTAAGATAATCATCATCTTCTGTCTATACAACTGTACAGGTAAAGCAGCTAATGCTATATTATGGCTGGTGCAGTGAAGAGGAAGTTACTCCCAAAGTTCATAGAAAGGATTTATAGAGCATTACAATCTTACATATCAAATCCCAATCCAAAGAGATCCTTGGTTTACCTTCTACTTAGTTCCTTCAGTCTGAATTTGATTGAATAGGTGCCATCCAGTTGTTGTTGATTCTTAGTGACCACATAGATATATTTTCTCCATAAAGTTCCTTCAGAGTGGGACAGTAATTCATTAGTAAATCATTAATGATCCAATCAAAGAAAATCAAGGAATCAAGCAATGTCCCCTTTTGTTTCTCATCACTCTGTTTCTCATATCTTAATAGTATTTTTATTTTTATATTTGTTGAAATAGAATTTGAAGTAAATTATATTAAATACAAGCTATTTCAGATGCGACTGATGTTGACATCCATTCAGGTTCATGGGGAGTTATTAAAAATGGCAAACTAAAATGCCCATGGTACAATATAAAGAAATATAAAGCAATAAAATTACTGCAGTAGAAAATATAAAACAATACAATATTCATAGTACGCAACACAAACAGTAAAACATCCATGTCTTGATGGTAAAACTCAAACAGATTTTGATGCCAGCCAGCCCTAAAACAATTGACAGGATGCCATTAACCTTGGAACATCTGCAAACTTTCATCACACATGGCTAGATAAATACTGCATTTTATACTGTATTATGATACCAACTATAGCAACATTTCTATCAGTGATACCATACAGAATAAACTCTTCATTTTTCTAGGGAAATCTTTTTAAACAAAAATGTTATGACTGAGATCCAAATAAAAACTATTATTGTGATTTTTTTAAGGATTCATCCCTAAGGGGAATGTGGATTCATCGTGCACTAAATTGAACAAATCGAGCAGGTTTTACAGCTGCGGTAATCCTTACAATTGAAGGCTGGTGAGAAGATGCTTATCAGCCTATGCCCAAGTGCTGGAGAGGAACGTGGCAGAATGATCAGTGGCAGCAGTGTGAAGATACTATGAAAATAGGATGGCACTTGCAAATTGGGTGGCCTCCCTGCCAAGCTACCCCACAAGGATGCTGTTGCAGGAAAATATTAGATGAAATGGTCATCTGTAAAAGCGTGGAGTTCCTCAGAAAAGTGAGATGTAAGTCTAATAAATAAGCAAATAAATAAGAACGAGGAAGTCTAATTTTGCTGTCAAAGGAGTTATTTCCTCCTATTGTCATTTCTGAGTGGGGGGTGGATGGGGACAGTGCTGATCAGGAACATAGCAGAGGTGATGGATTAAATCTATAATCCCACTCTGAGTCAAAAAAATCCAATTTAAAACCTCAATACCACAAGTCATATAGGGCAAACCAAGTGACTAACACCACATCAAGCTTCGTTTGCTTTTTTTTTTTTAAGCAATGCAGGTGTTTCTGTGTTTTTAAAACGTTTGCTGTTGAAAAAGATGGCATTTCTCATATAGTGCTTTGTCTAGAGCTGCTGCAATATTTTAAAGGTCAAACAGCACAAACAGGATCAGCCTAGGCTTGCCTTTGGCACATGTGGCTTAAACTGATTCCTATCTGCAAAGACAAGCTTGAGAGAACTTTGAGTGATAGCACCAGAAGGAGAAGCGACGTTCTTTTCAGCCTGTTGCTATGGCTCAGAATGAAATCTCTGTCGAAAAATCCCAAGGCTGACTTCTCACTTGAGTAGTCGATAGCTGAGCATCGGTGTCCAGTGATGGCACTTGAAAAACTAACTATAAACTACCATTTATAAACCTGGGATTGCATTCAGACTGGGAAAAACTCCAGTCCTGTGAAAGAAAACATCTCCCACACAGTTGAAACTGAGAGCAGAAAAGTTCAATCAAGGGGAAAAGTCCATCAGATTCTGTGGTTTCAAAAGATGTAGAGATACGTTAGCAGTTGTTATACCTGCTGCTACACACGATTTAAGCATTCAAATCCTCCTTACTTTATTTAATCAGCAAAGGAGATAGTAAAACTCTTCTCATCGTTCCCACCACCCATCTCCTTCCACTTATGACTGTATGACTATAATTTTTTTGCTTGTATCCTTACGATTTATATTGATATTGTTTCCTGATTGCTTATTTGTACCCTATGTCTATCATTAAGTGTTGTACCTTATGATTCTTGATGAACGTATCTTTTCTTTTATGTACATTGAGAGCATATGCACCAAGACAAATTCCTTGTGTGTCCAATCACACTTGGCCAATAAAAAATTCTATTCTATTCTATTCTATTCTATTCTATTCTATTCTATTCTATTCTATTCTATTCTATTCTATTCTATTCTATTCTATTCTATTCTATTCTATTCTATTCCTCACCTGTTCTTTTGGGAAACTCAATTTAATACAGGCAGTCCTCAACTTACAATCACAATTGAGCCCAGAATTTATGTTGCTAAGTGGAACATTTGTTAAGTGAGTTTTGCCCCATTTTACTGCTTTTCTCACCACATTTGTTAAGTGCATCACTGCAGTTGTGACATTGGTAACATGGCTGTTAAGTGAATCTGGTGTCCCCATTGACTCTCTCCCTCTCTGTCCCTCCCTCCGTCCCTCCAAAAGAAAGCAAGATACAGAAAAATGTTTAACAGGTGGGAGAAAATAAAATTAAATAAGCAAATGATTACTATTTTAACTCAATTTAATTTTACTGTTAGAATCTGCTTACATTCTAACTGCAGACGTCTGCAATTTAAAATAGGGTACAGGAGTGATGGTCAGGGGTGAAATGTAAAATTTGTTACTACCGGTTCTGTGGGTGTGGCTTGGTGGTGGGGGTAATGTGACTGGGTGGGCGTGGCAAACTTTTTTTTTAACTTTTCAAAGCATTTTTTCTAATGCTTTGAAAAGCCTCTGCCGATCATCAGAGAAGCTTTTTTAAAAATACCTCTCTGCAGATGAGGAAACTCAGCTGGGATCGTCAGAGACTTTTTTTTTTTTAACCACCTCTTCAGCCCAAAGGTGAAAGCCTCTGAAAAGCCTCTGACTATCCCAGCTGAGCCGCATGATCATCAGAGGCTTTTTTTTTTACTTTTAAAAGCATTTTTTCGTCAGAAGAGGTTGTAGAAAAAATGCTTTTAAAAGTTTTTTTTAAAAAAGCCTCTGATGATCGTGCGGCTCAGCTGGGCATAGTGGGAGGTGGGGCGCGGGGATTTTTGCTACCAGTTCTCTGAACCACCTGCCGCCATCACTACCGGATCGGGCGATCCGGTCTGAACCAGGAGCATTTCACCCTGGATAGATAGGTAGGTAGGTAGGTAGGAAGGTAGCTAGATAGATGATAGATAGATGATAGATAGATGATAGATAGATAGATAGATAGATAGATAGATAGATAGATAGATAGATAGATAACCGGTAGACAGATTAAGGCTGGTTGAAATGTGTTTGAATATTAGTGATTTAGGCTTGCCAGCATTTTTGCCAGCAGGGATTTTTGCTGCCGGTTCTCCGAACCACCCACTGCCATCGCTACCAGATCAGGCAATCTGGTCTGAACCAGGAGCATTTCATCCCTGGTGATGGTGGTGGAGGAAACCCTATTGTGACTTTTGGAACCCCAAGATGAACACACATAGAAGATGTTCAATAACGATTTAGAAAAAGTTCTGTTTCAAATATGTGGTTTTAAAAAATATCATCTGGATACTGAGCTTTTGTGACCATCTGACAAGCAAAGTCAATGGGGAAGCCAGATTCACTTAACAACCATGTTACTAATTTAACAACTGCTATGATTCACTTAACAACTATGGCAAGTAAGGTTGTAAAATCAGCCACGGTGGCGCAGTGGTTAGAATGCAGTACTGCAGCATCCTTGTGGCCATGTGATCAAAATTCAGATACTTGGCAACTGGTTCATATTTATGACGGTTGCCATGTCCTGGGATCATGTCATCAGCTTCTGCAACCTTCTGATAAGCAAAGTCAATGGGGAAACCAGATTCATTTAACAACTATGTTACTAACTTAACAACTGCAGTGATTTACTTAACAACTGTGGCAAGGAAGATCGTAAAATGGGGCAAAACTCACTTAACAAATGTCGCATTTAGCAACAGAAATGTTCGGTTCAATTGTGGTCATAAATTGAGGACTACCTATATGCCAAGAGGACTGAAAAAGTTCTGGCTGTCCAGATCCTTCAAATGAGCTGTTTGAAGACCATGAAGTGATAATTAGCCAGAATGGAAGCTACAATGGTTGGAAAATGTTGGAAAGATTTGGAGGGAGTAAGTGGCAGGATAATAGACAAAAAGGCAAGTATGTAAGAGCTTCTTGCTGACAAATAAAAAATAGGGGGGATGGGAATTAGGCTTATACTTGACCTCCTGGTGAGCATCCCTATGCTGTAACTGCACCTTTCTTGTGGTCAGAAATTGTTAATGAGAGGGAAATGGTTTATATATAGCCATTAGTGCAGTCCAGTGAATAACAATTAGCAAAGTAACAATTAACTATTTTCATCACCCTGGGAGAAATAGAAGAATAAGGCAGGACTGCACAACCATTCCTATGCTGTTAATAGATACAGTAGTGAACATTGTCTAACCTACAGTAGATGTACAATCAACGGATGAGTTTGGTGGAGATGTTTACATTCACAATTTCCCCTTCCAGGTAGCTGGATATTTCTTACAATTGTGGCAGATTATCAATCATTACAAATGCTTACTAAGGAATCTTTTAAAAACATCTGGAAGAGCCTCCCTTTTCCCGGGATGTAACCTAAGAATCAAGGAATCATGGGAGCAGCCTAAAGTGAACATACTGTAAGTACTTTATGAAGAACTGAAGCTTGGATATCAGTAATAGAAACAAACAGCAGAGTCAAAGAGTAAAAAAGAAAAAAAAATTCAAAAGCTGTTTCTATGCCAGTTGCCATGAAAGTAGTATTCTGCTATTTAATTAGCATGAATAACAGCTAGATAGGGACACAGTTTCCTCTTAGATCACTTTCCCTTTTAGTCACGATCACATGACATCCCCATAGCAACTATGGAGAAATATGGAAAGCAATATTAAAGAAAGCATTAAGTCTAAGGCTTTTTTAAAATGTTATGTGGCAGTTGAAAAGAGAAAGTAGAAATCATGTGATCAACTTAATCTCTATAGACTGGTGACATTCTTTAAGAATTATTGCTTTTGATATATTTTTTTAAAAAGCAAATACAAACATCTCTTGGGATAGATATGCAATAAGGTTTCAGAGTCAAATATTTTCATAACCAAGTAGAAAAATCACCCAGTAGATATTTTTTTTTACACTTTATAATCTGACCATAGGGGAAATACCAAGCCTGTTTTTACATTCACTTTGTGCATGCACAGAGTTTTACCAGTTTGCTGAAGAAAGGGGAAACTATCTGAAAATGTGGAACAGTGTCAATCTGTGAATGCTTGCCATGACTCTATAGGGCTGCAGTTAGGATTTCATGCCCTCTTTCTATGGCAAAAGAATAGACCTTTTCCTCCAGCATCCTGTTTCTCACAATGAGCCCTGCCTGAAAGCTCTTGCCATTGTTGCTGTAGTAGAGCAACTCACATTGTGGCCTTTTGTACTTGAAGGTTGGATATACCTAGCATAGCAATCAGTCATGACAGATTGTATGGCATGTTCAGAATTTCTGAGCTAGCGCTATTGTTAATGTTTAACAAACGTTTATTTATGAATTATAAGGCTATATGTTGCTGAATATGGAGAAAAGATTGGAAATGAGATATTACTGAACAAGGGTGGTCACCTAGGATAAAATTGAACTGAAAAATGAAACCTCTTGCTCATATCAAAACTCTTTGGAGTTTTGTGGATAGTTTGTTATTCAGAACCAATGACCAATTCAGAAAAGAACAGAAGAGACATTTTTTTCTCATAAGAAAGAAGTCCTTCCTCTAGCAAGAAGCAAACCAATACTGTTAGTTCATAGACTCATCAACTTGGAAACAGCTGAGGGGTCACCGAGTCCAACCCCCTGCTGAATTCAGGATCTATAAAGCTGTTCAGTAATTATCCAGACTTCAACATATGTCTCCAAAGTGATGTCTTCAAACTAGCTGTCTGGCCATTCAGTCTGTTTTCTTTTTCTTAGTGAGAAGCAGTCAAATGTTCCCCATATTCCAAAAGAGAAAATAAATGAGAGGTTCAGTGCAACTTCTGTCTAGTCAGCCTGTTTGATAGCAATAACTTGGAAAAGTTACAGAATGGATAATTAAAGTGTTCATTTGTAACCTTAGAATGAGTTGCTGAAGGGAAAAAAAATGATGCTAAACGAAACCTATTTCTTTTCAAAATGAAGTTACTGGTAGTCCTTAAATTACAACCTTTCATTCAGTGACTGTTTGAAGCTATGCAACTTGGAACAATTGCTGCTTACACCCAGTCATTATCATTGTTGCAGCAAACCATACAGCCACGTGATCAAAATACAGGCATTTGGCAAACCACCCACATTTACAACTACAGGGCACCTCACCTGCCCTCACCTATCTATCTCCCCCCCCCCAACTCTTCCCTTTAGGCTTCCTGCACTCTGGTGCCTGTTCTGCCCCGTGCACCTTAGCTGACCTTCACCATCTTCTTGTTCCCACCATTGACCAAGCAAGGGCAGCCTGGCCCTTTGTGCAGCAACTGCAAAAGGGAGCCATGCAAAACCTCCTTCCCAAGGCTGTGTGAGGTGATTTCTTTGATACTGGGCTAGGGCAGCTGGGGTTTCCTGGGGCAACTGTGATTTCATGTTGGTGGGCTGGGTTGGGGTATCTGGGATTTCCTGTGGTGGCTGCAGCTTTGGTGCACCACAGGTCTGGGACTGGACTGGGCAGCTGAGGCTTTGTATAGGGCTGCAGGTGACAGGTTTCCTGCAACTCCAGACCTTAGCTCAGTGGTGAAATCCAAATTTGATTACTACCAAATTTGGGCGTGGCTTGGTAGGTATGGCAGGAAAAGGATACTGCAAAATCTCCATTCCCTTCCCACTCCTGGGGGAAGAATATTTCAAAACCTTCATTCCCACCCCACTGTGGGGTCAGCCAGAGGTGGTATTTGCTGGTTCTCTGAACTACTCAAAATTTCCGCTACCGGTTCTCCAGAACTTGTCAGAACCTGCTGGATTTCACCCCTGCTGTAGCTCACACAAAGTTCTTGAGCCACAATACAGCAAATAGCTCCAGGTATCCTGTACAGTTCTGGGGGCTGCTTACTGTCTTGCAAGGCAAGATGCAGGATGGCCAAAATGGCAGAGATAGAGATGAAAATACTGTTGGGGAGAACTGAAGGGGAAGTATTCCCTTATCTTGAATGAACCAAGGCTCAGGACTAGGAGGGAGCAAGCCGGAAATCATTTGGATCAGGGTGAGTCTTTAGCTAATGACTGGTGGGATTCAGTTAACAATGGCAACAGGGGATGCTGGAGTTGCCATCACTAAGCAATGCACTTATGTGGCATCACACTATATGGCCACATTGTTTGGCAACAAAAATTGCCAGCATAACTCAAAGACTAACAGTAGTGCCCTGGCATCTCAGAAATTCTGTACATACAGCATAACAGCAAAACTACCTGTTCCTGTTGTTTGACCAATATACAGGGAGTACTTGGTTAATGACAGTAATTGAGACCAGGAACTCTACTCCTAAGCAAGGCCATTGTAAAGTGCGATGTTATGTGACTGCACAGTTGTGGTAGTTAAATAAATCCCATACATTGCTGTGTCCCACAGTCATTTGTGAATCTGGCTTCCCCATTAGGTTTGCTTGTCAGAAACTGGTACTGAAGGTGATAAATGGTAATCACATGACTGTGGGACGCTGCGACTGTCTAAATGCTAGCTGGTTGTCAAGCCTCCAAATTGCAAACACATGACAGTGGGGACCAGTGGTGGGTTTCAGCAGGTTCTAACCAGTTCTGGAGAATCAGTAGTGGAAATTTTGAGTAGTTTGGAGAACCGGTAGTAAAAATGCTGACTGGCCCCACCCCCATCTATTCTCTGCCTCCTGAGTCCCAGCTGATCGGGAGGAAATGGCGATTTTGCAGTAACCTTCCCCTGGAATGGGGTGGGAATGGAGATTTTACAGTATCCTACCCCTGCCACGCCCACCAAGTCACGCCCACAGAACCGGTAGTAAAAAAATTTGAAACCCACCACTGGTGGGGACACTGCAATGACAACAACTTCACAGACCAGCCAACTCAGTCTCCACTGAGTCAGCACTATTGTAACTTCAAATGGTCACTGAACAAATGGTCATTAACCAAGGACTACCTGTGCTACATTCACACAGCACAACTAAGCACTGTGGCCTGCTTGTTTTTGGATAAACCTAGTTGTTATGGCTTTTAAACAATGATTTACAGTTTAGCTTTATAGGAACCCAACCACTACAGCTTTTTCAGCAAGCCATGGTTAAAACAAACCCATCGGCTAATTGAAGAGTTTTGCGGGATGTACAGTAGTTCAATTTCATCATTAACCTAATATTGTTGATTAAGCCACTATGGATCAATTCAAATAAGACACTAAGCTATAAATTATGGTTAATAGGCCATAGTGATTAGCTTCACTCTCATGGCAAATAGGCCAAAACAAATTAAAAGAACACAAATGATGAAACAATAACCAAAATCATGAGTAGGTAGTCATTTTAAATTCAGCATCCTCCTCCTTTTAGCTAAGTATAAAAGCAAATGTTTCTTAAGTGTAAATAGAAAGTGAGGGTGATCTCAATCCAGATCAGAACCGTAGCAAGAAGCAAAGTGTCAAAATCCACTTCTCCTGCAGTCATGAACTCAATCAAGCCCTTTCTACTTGGTATTTATATTTTAACTGTTTGTATGGTGCATCTCTTCACAGTTAGCTGAACTCTGGATATATGTAATTATTCCAATTTTCTGGGCTCACGTGGTGTCCTGTAACATAAAGTAAACCACACAGACTGACTGGTTTGGTTTGCACAACACACTAAGATAAAGTGCAGTCTTAAAAAGTTCACACTGTTTGTCTGCATAGCACCTTGCTTTCTTGCATCTTGAGTGAAACAATTCATTTTAAAAAAAATTAAAAAGTATTCAGGAGAATGCTTGTAGAGTGGAAGTCAGACCTGCCCCCTCTCTAGGGGAATTCCACCTGTGCTTATGAGCCTCGCCTCCAGTTGTCCTTTATAGCTTGGACAGCTGCCAAGGGTCAGGGAGTAGGGGGGAGGGGAAGGGGGAGGGGGAGGGTAGAGCTACCAGGGCTAATGGCATCAAGCCAGGGCTATGAGAGCTCTCTAAGAAAGCAGAACAGTAGACTGACAACTGCCAGTGAAGTCATTAGCCCTCGAGGAGTTGAAGTCATTGGTAGGACTCTCTATCTGATGCCAAGGAAGGAAGAAGAGAGGGAGAAAGGGAAGAAGTTGACTGACAGATAGACAGACAGACAGACCTCCAAAAGAATGTGGCCATCAGAAAAGTTTCATTCCAACCTTTTCCAAACCACAGAAATCCCCTCTTTCCATCATAAGATGCCAAATGCTTTCCAATGACATCTTGCCATAAGATGTCCATAAGATGTAGGAGTCTCCAAGAAACATGTGATGGAATCAAGTTTTCCACAGGGAACTGTCAAAAAGTCTTAAGATAGTTGCTGTGACTACACAATCGAGGCCCTGCAGCACATATAAAAGACGACAGGGCATAGTCGCAACCATCCAGTGGTGGGATTCAGCCAGTTCGCACCACTTCAGGAGAACCGGTTGTTAATTTTCTGAGCAGTTTGATGAACTGGTTGTTGAAAGAAATCATTAGGGCAGAGAACCGGTTGTTAAATTATTTGAATCCTACCACTGCAACCGCCTCTTGACTTTTTTGCCCCACTTCTGTAGATGGTCCTGTTTATCCATTAGAGAATGACAGATCATTGAGATCCAGTAATCGTGATCAACACCATCTTTTTAGATTTTGCAGTTCAGCGTTTCTTAAAAGCTCTCTCCTGTAACTTTCCAAGCCGAAATTGTTTTAATTGAAGTATGTTCAGTGCATCATTCCCTCGGTCATGGTTTTTTACTTTGCAAAATAGAAGGAAGTATTTTCTCCTTTTGAAAGTTCTTTTTCAAACTTTAACTTAGGTGACTCAACTTGTGACACAGAATTTCTGCATGACTCAGGAGGGAAATGAGGTATATCCTTTAAGGGAAACAGTGTTTTCTACTAATATTTTACCTTGTTCTCTGTTTTTATTTCAAGATTAAAACTGTTTTAGTTTAGGTACAGTTAACATATAGAATAGATTATGTATAAAATGAGTGGGCTAAATATAGTGAAAATCTAGGATAGGGCTACTATATATCAGGCCTGAAAAAAATCCTAAATGAGCATCAAGAGAGCAGCAAGAGTTAGAGTTTTCTTATCTCTTCACTGCCATCTCTGAAGGTTGTCTGGATTTTGCAAGCCAAGCACAGGAGCTGTCACATGTGAAAGGGAGGACGCAGCCACTACCACCACTAACATCTCCTCTTCTGCTATGGCTCTTGAATTAGCTACTGGTTCAGCATTAATTGTTATATTGCTGGAAGCGGATCTCTCAGTTATCACTCTCTTTGTCTTTTTGCTTCCCTTCTCGTTCTTACTTTTTTGAAGGAATGAGGAGGAAGACAATAGGCATACTATAGTCAGTTTGCAAACATCCAGACAGCCAAATAAAGGCTGCCACCTAATGACCATCTAGATTTATGCAGCCCAGATTACTTCTTCACTTTCTCTGGTCGATCTTCACTTGTCATATCCATAAAAGTAACTTCTTTACTATATCATGACTTAATGAATATGAAGCTTCTGTATTCCCACGGACTCTTAATCAAGCAAGTTCAAGCAGTAAAAAAAAAATGCAATGGAGGACAAATGAGGCTACAGTTCAAGGCGTATCAATAATTCTGCTACATACCATTTCTTTCCTGGTTTATTTGCCTTGCCTGATTAAAAGATTTTGAAAACTACATAGTTTGTTATTATTTTATAAATTATCAGTTGGCTTAATCAAATCATTGCCTTTAAACCTCAGAGCAACATTATTGGGGTTATAGGCAGTGGTGGGTTGCCCCCGGTTCGCACCGGTCTATAGAACCGGTAGTAAAACCGGTGGGAGGCTCCGCCCACCGACCCCGACATCATCAAAACACTTCTGCACACGGCCCCGCTGCAAACTGGTAGTACAAGTAAGTAGAACCTACCCCTGGTCACAGGGTAAAAGACTGAAGGATTCAAAAGTCCTCACCCAGATGTCCGCTGGCTCTAACATCCTGACCCCACCACCTATTCTGGTATAGTTCTTCAGTAGTTATTGTTGCTACCATCTGTTTTTTAAGATGTGCCTCACTTAGCTATCTTCCTTTAATCTCTCTGTTTGTGAGAGTTTTCTCCTACTTGTACTGCTTTTTCAACAAATCTATATACATTCTTTTTATAATTTTCCACTGGGCAAAGTGGTACATTATAGGGCAACAATTATTGAATCAAGCAAGTGGTGGATTTCAATTTTTTTTACTACCAGTTCTCTGGGCGTGGCTTGGTGGGCATGGCAGTGGAAGGATACTGTAAAATCTCCATTCCCACCCCACTCCAGGGGAAGTTTGTTGGTTTGTTTGTTTATTTGTCAAGAACGTATTTGGTAATAAGTATAAGCATGGATTGGATACATAAAATAGATACAAACAGAAGAAACATTAGGGCGGGCGGTAGGCACACTGGTGCTCTTATGCACGCCCCTGCAAAAAAAAAAAGGTTACTGCAAAATCTCCATTTCCTCCTGATCAGCTGGGACTCAGGAGGCAGAGAATAGATGGGGGTGGGGCCAGTCAGAGGTGGTATTTACCGGTTCTCTGAACTACTCAAAATTTCCACTACCGGTTCTCCAGAACTGGTCAGAACCTGCTGAAACCCACCTCTGAAGCAAGGTATAGTACCTCAAATGAGCTTACAGAATGCCAGGACTCATTACTTTCATGGGAATTAAATTTGAAAAAGTTGTGGCTGCTTCAGCACCCTCATGTTGCTGTTGCTTCAGTGCCACTACTCAGCCATGGACCCATGATCATCATTTCCAATGCTTCTTGATAGCTTTTCACAAGGCAATGAAATATTCCCAGTCCCTCTGGGTTTGCTAGGAAGGAAGGAAGGAAGGAAGGAAGGAAGGAAGGAAGGAAGGAAAACTGAAAAGTTTGCATTATGTTTCTGCCAATTTCTCCTCTTTTACTTAAATTATTCCTTCACCCAATCAACAGTCACTTTATTGCATATCACTTTTCCAAGTGTATTAAGATATATCCTATGCATGGTTACTCAGAAACAAGACTTATTATCATATTCAATAGCTCAGAAAGTCTCCAGAAAGATGGTTTGCAATGGCAGGTAAAGAGTGTATCTAAAGAAGCAGGTTTGGAGGTATATTGTTAATTATTAGTACTATTAACACAGTCATTTGCTGACTTTGGCCTTTATAATAGAAAGATGGTAATAATCCTTTACCTGCTCCTGAACAGTGGCATAAAAACATAATCATACAAACACACATTATTATATATGAAAATAATTTCCAAACTTACTCTGAGTTTGAAAAGACTGTTATCTTATTCAGATCAATTGCTGGGCCTGTGACATCTTCTTTTATGAACAGAATCATAATATGTCTTAGACTGTCAACCCTTCACTTGTTAGAAGACAGAGAGTCTCTTGGAGGAATCTATAACTTCTAAAGTTTCATTTGATATGATCATGTGGGTAAACCTACGTCCAAAGGGAACGCTTCTAATTGGCCATTAGTCTTGGGCTCTGCTTTGAAATCTGTTCATATATGTCAAGGCGTATCCATGTATCTGCTCCAAAGCAGATTTAGTGACCAGCCTTGTGTCAGTTTCATCAGAGGGGATTTAGAAAAATACAACACCGAGTTCTTTGACACTGAGTCTACAAGAACCTGAAGAAACAGCTATGTTTTTAGTTCAATTCCCAGAGTGCTCAATTCATCCACTTTCTTCTCTGTAATTGACATAGTGAAGCCTATAACCAACTTACCTGTGACACTTTATTTTCCCCTTCTCTAAAATACCTTGGAGAGTCATGCTAATATGACAACTAGCCAGAAAAGGACTGATAAGGTGCCATTGGAGGGCCATATGGTAATGGATGTTACATCTACCATCACCGATGATGACTGGGTTGTTGTCTAGATGGATTTTAATAGGAAGCCCTTCAACCAATGAAAAAGTTTACTTGTGTAGAATGTTACAACCCTAATAAATTTATATTTAAAATTATCAATAATTCTTAGTAATGATATAGAATGGTGGGGGAGAGAAAGTTTATAAGTACAGGTATCATTGTGTGATCTCACACTAATTGGTTGACAGTACTTCTTAATTAAAATAAAATTTTCAATGCCCATAAGCTCATCAAATCATTAAATTTCATGAGAATATAATGATCTCACTATGAGATTTTTGACATTTAAAAAACTATTTTACTCTAAGGATCCATAAATGACACTTGATCTAAATTTTATATTCAATTTACTATAATAGTGCTCTCAACCTTTTTTTAAGTCCTTCCATCAATCTATCAAAGATACTGACTCCCATCTAGATAGAAAGAAAAGATCTGCTTTTCTACAAAGGGTATACGTTTATACATCTATATGCACCCCGTTGCTATATTTATAGTAAATTAGTACATTAAATGCATACCATTACTATATTTATGGTACATTAATATATTTACTATATTTAAGTACATAAAATTTATGTACTTCTGCCAATCATTTTATTGCTATAATTGTAAAGTTCAAGGATAAGAATTAATTTCATCACTACAAAAGATATGGCAATAGTAGAAACCTCATATAAAAGAATATCAAGTCTCTTTATACATAGCATAATATAATGCAATGAAAAGCGTGCTTGCCTCAGCCATCGGGGGGGGGGGGGATCTATACATTAAATAACCACTCAAGCACACATTGCACCCAATGGCAATCAGCACTTCTATATAGGTACATGCTTACCACTCCCAAGGGTTTTCCTCCCTCTTGTGTTTCCTTTATTTAATATGCACCAAAGGGAGGTAGCATGGTTGAATCATCTTTCTCAGAAACTACAGTAGCAAAGCACCCACACCCACACCCTTTTTGATAGAGTTAGGCCATTTACCAGGGCCATAAAGAAGAAGTCAAACTGCCTTTGTGCACTGAGCTGAAGACTAGTTGCTCTTCTCTGCTGTTATCTGTCTCTCTTTCTCATTTAGTGATTGGGGAAAGTAAGCCATATCTCACCTAGGATTCTTCTCTGTACCAGCAGCACCACCAGCAGCAGTAGGGAAGCACTGTTCTCTAATACCAGAAGTTACTAGTGACTCAAAGCACAGGACCATCTAGCTGTTTTGGTTGCATTAGAAGTAGCAGACAAAAAAAAAATTGGTTATTAGTATTAGCTAATTAGTATTAGCCTTCCATCTTTTTCAGTGGAATGTAGCTTTGAGATACTACATGTCATAATCTATCATATCTTTCACTGATTTATTAGACATCAATGGACAATAGTAACCAATTCAAATGAAATCAAATAAAGATGGAAGGAGCATGCTGAAATTCTGACAGCAACCAAGGTCCCTTAGAACAGGGGTCTCCAACCTTGGCAACTTTACGACTTGTGGATTTCAACTCCCAGAATTCTTCAGCCAGCCATGCTGATTAATGTAAGACCATGCTGCCTGAAGAATTCTGGGAGCTGAAATCCACAAGTTGTAAAATTACCAAGGTTGGAGACCCCTGCCTTAGAAGATATTCCTTATTTACAAAAACTTCTAGTACTAGAAGATGAAGTTAGATACGTACTCATTACCAAGTCAGAAGATTAAAGGAACTGATGGAATACTCACAGCAATATGGCAATAAGTAAAGATTCTAACCAAACTATGCCAGCAATTTTGAAAAATGATCCAATGCCCAACCAATGTAGAGATCAGTCTATATTCCAATACTGAAAAAGGAGAGTTAACGGAGTGTACAAACTATTAATTTCACATGCTAGCAAAATAATGCTGGGATCATCCAACATAGATCAGATGGAAAAACAGGTGCAGATGTTCAAGAGATGCCAGATGTTTTAGAAAAGACTGAGGAACATGAGACTTTATTCCTGATGCATGCTCTGTAACTGAGAAAGACTCAGTGGTTTGATTTAGTGTCCAAACAAGAGAATGATCCTCAGCATCCTCTGAATAGATATCTGCTCCAAACTCATTGACTTGGACAAATATTCTTGAAGGCACGCAAAAGCAAAAGCAAATTAGAAGATGGAAGAGAGAATTTAGGGAACAAGGCATAATCCCAGAAGAGAATATGGCTGAGGGATCTAATCTCCCCTATATTACTTGGAGGGACATTGAATAGGTTGAGGGTGGGACTGCCTAAGTGTAAATTCAATATGCTCAAGTGGGGGTTGCTGGCAGATACCAACACGCTGTGCAAATGTGGAGGGATGCAGAGCCCAACCCATTGTTAGTCTATCAATTATTTCCAGTAGAATACATTGAAAATTATTTGTTTCTGACCAATGATAACAGCCAAAAAGATGGCCACATTTTGGCAGTTTAAGGTTTGATCTGGACACAAAATAAATAAATAAAAACTGAGAAAACCAAAGAATACCAAAAAAATCTGAATCCAAAGCAAGAAAGCTTTGGGTTTTGAGAAAGCATCTCAGATTTGACTCTCCCTAGTTCTCTTGAACATAAAGACAGAGAGGGGTCAGGCACATTCAGAATTGCAAGTTTCTGTTTATGTAACTTTATAATCAAAGTAATATTAGCATTCATAACCTAGTCTGGAGTACCTTGAAGACTAACATCTCCCCTTATTTATTCAACTTACAGTATATGCTGAAAATATATTAAGGGAAGCTGGATTGGAAGAAGAGGAGAAGAGAGGCTTTTAAATTGAGGCCAAAACCATCCATTACTTTTGATCCTAATTTCTATGTCAATGGAAAAGAGTTCCACCTTTTTATAACTACTTAATACGTACTTGAACACTGATATGACTTCCTTCATTTTCTTTTCCCCAAGCTGAATATCAGCCTGTGCTCATAGGTCATGTCTCTATATCATCTTTTTTTTTTTTTTTCCATCTCTAGAAAGTGCATTAGCCTTTCTAGCAGTTCTCTCATACTTCTAGCTCATCGTCATCATGGCATGCTTCCAAGTAATGAATACTTCATCTTTTACATCAGACTTATATTTTTCCTCCCTAAATGTAATACTTTACATTTCTTTCTTTTGAAGGACATTTTGTTTGTTTGGTCTGTCAAATGATATAACCACCCATCCCACCAGAAGTGACTCTAAGCAGTGTATAACAATTACATAAAACTGCAGCATAAAAGCAGTAAAAAAAATTATAATTATTATTAAAAAATCTTTTAAAAAATCACTTTAAAATTACATTACCAACTACCAATGGATAGAGAAGTACAACAACTACATATCAGATGTTGGTCAGACCTCCCAATCTAATGTCATCTACAAATTTGATAAGCAGCCCATCAATCCTGTTATTCAGCTTATTAATAAAACTGTTTCATAATCCTGGCCCCAAGACAGATTTGAATACTCTCTATTGATTATTGCTTTCCAGTTTGATGTAGAGTAATGCTGAGCCTCTGAGTCTGGTTAACCAGTTGGTTGCGCACCCAGCATACTATAATGTCATCCAACTACTACATTGTAACAGCTTGTCAATGAGAAATGTCAAAACCTTTGCTGAAGTTGAAATATATTATATCAGCAGCACTAAAATAATGATCTTGTCAAAGCAGGAAACAAAATTTATTTCACATAACCTATCTTTGAGAAAGACATGATGACATTTAGCACTCATACTCATAGTATTCAAGAAGCTTACAAATGTTCTGATTCATTATCTGCTCTAACATCTTTCCATGCATTGAAACCCATTGGTCAATCACTTCTGAAATTCTCCTCTCTTTTTTTCTTAAAGAGGTGGGGAATACATTTATTCTTCTTCAATTGTCCGGCACTTCCCCAATTCTCCAGGACTCCTGAAAGATAATTGTCAGATGTCCCCAGAATTCCTTTTCCCAGAATTCCTTTTCAAGAACTCCTAGATCGCACCAACTTCTTTGTCGCTAAGATGTTCTTTCTATGGTGTCTATCTTGCTATTTTTCTTAGTTTATTAAAATCAGCATTTCTAAAATACATAATGTTGGTTATGTTTACCAACCAAGCTTTTTATTAAAATCAACAACCTTTTAAAATGCATGAACACTTACAATCCAAAATATCCACCACCTTAATAGCTTCAAAGTTCCCTCTCCTTCGCCCTCCCTTGCATTAGCAGGGACCAAACTGAAAACAATATGTCCTCAAATACTGACCTCAACTTTTGGGAACAGGAAATTATCAGCATGAATTCCAGTCCAAACACATATGAGTATTCAAGTGGGGAAGGATGGTCTGATCTGTTCAACAATCCTCCTCAACTTTAACAACTGTAGACTGGAGGTTTGCCAGTGTCCAAGAACATTGTTTTCATTACCTCACATTTTATTTGATGGTTTATTCAATACTCTATTTAAATGAGTGTTCCAGGATACTAAAATCTTGCTCAGTGTTTTGCAATGAAGAAAGTAATATCGGTGGACCCCTCCTTGCAAGTCCTTACTCAATTTCAGTTACTGCCTACAATAAACATCTAGGTAGTGAGCTTCTCTGACCACCTGAAGTCTTTGAATGGGAATGGAGAACTCCCAATGTTGCTGAACTATAGTATAATTCTTATCAGTTCAGCCAACAATCAATCTAGGAATTGTAGTTCAGTAACATTCCCAACCCATACTGTACTCTGCAGCTGGAATTTAATATTAGAGCTTAATATTTTATTGAGGTTATGCATTTAAAAAAAAATAATTGTAAGTGCTATGGACCTTGCATAGTCGCACCAACTCTCTGCTATTTATTAAAACAGACTGCCTTTTTCCAAGCCACCATATACAGACTGTACAAGTTGTGGCTGCTTTAAGGAGTTTATTCATTAAAGTTAATGCCACTGTTATAGGGAAACTAGGAAGACACTATGTCCAACTTGACCAAAGACAGCAATCTGTTTGAAAAGCTGTTCAGTCCACATCTGGTTTAAAGATGAAGAACCATGGAAAGGGAAATCCTTGAAAATTATCCAACCATAATTCCACCTGCCTTACAGACTGAATAGACACACATGCTCTACTATTGTTTCCATACAGTCTTCTGAATCTTCTCTTCTATGGTGAGATGGACTTATTTCTGCTTAAAGAGATAGGCATTTAAACATAAAAAATACACATTTATTTGGCTGTTATGCAAATTTCTACTGAGGTGAAAATGGCTACAATCAAAGAAGTGAAGCAAAGAGAGTGCATATTATGGCACAGAGACAAGCGATAACCAGTACTTCCTGATTTATAGCTTATCTAGTACTCTTCACAACTCTCAAGAAGTGTATTTATAGTTCTTCCAGCTTGAGTCTCAAGAAATTATGGTTTCCAGTTCACAGTATATTGGAGGCATTGAAAACCCATAAGTCAACAAAGTGCACCCGTCATGTGTAGGACAAGAGGTATCTAACATATCTCCTAAAACTGACTTAATCATTCAGCCGGAAATCCTCCAGGAACATTGTTCCAAGGTCCACCTTGTCATTAAACAAAAGCAATTGTTGCTGTTTTTTTGTCCTCATATTGCTTAAAGCTTGGTTTCAGTCATGTGACTCTTGAGATTCCATTTCAAAATAAACACCTGACTTCATATCTGAATTAGTTTCCAGCAGAGAAACTTTGAAATGGATTTGTTCCAAGAGAATAGCTAACATGAATTACTGTATCAGAGAACGTGATCAGAAAATAGTGATCTGATCCACTGAAAATGTACTGCAGATGTGAGAAAATGGTGACCTCTTCTTACTGTTTTTGAGCGTCAAATTACAGGAGACAAAAGCAGCAGTCACCATAACCACCCACCACCTCACAGCAACAAGTAAAAGGCTTGGTTCTCACTGAGGTCGGAAATATGAGTAGATGAATATTTTAGATTGCTTTATGAAAAAATATGATCGATTACTTCATCAGACAGAAAATCCTTTTTACATAACAGACCTAGATATCAAGGCAAGGTAGTCAAATCTAGCATTCAGCTGGACATGTTAGCTTTTGCTGTATGCAGTTGGATAACTATTTGTGCACAGAACATGCTAAAAATCACTGGATGACATCTAAATACCTACACATTTTTAGTCATTTCTATCCTTATGATATCTAAAATGTTGAAATCTTGAGAAAACCAAAGCAATCACAATGAGGATGAAACCAGAAAGAGATCTGCAAATTTAAAGAAGTTCAACACAAAGCAATTTTCATTCTTTGATTTAGCTTTAAAAAAGTGTGTAGGGGAAGGGACAGTGGTGGTATTCAGCCGATTCTATCCGGTTTGGGCAAACCGGTAGCGGCGGTTGTGGGAGGCTCTGCCCACCCACCCGGATGTCATCACCTCCCATTTTTGATGCTCTGCGCATGTGCAGAAAGTCCTGCGCACGCATGGAAGTGGTGTGCACAAGCACCAGTGGTGGGTTGCCCCTGGTTCGCACTGGTTCTATAGAACCAACAGTAAAACCGGTGGGAGGCTCCCCCCACTGACCCCGATGTCATCAGAATGCTTCTGAGCATGCGCAGAAGAGCGCACATGTGCATGTGCGAAGCATGCGCGCGTGCACCCCCATTGCGAACTGGTAGTAAAGATAAGTAGAACCCACCCCTGATGAGCACACTCACATTTGCGAACTGGTAGTGAAAGTTGGTGAATACCATGCCTGGGAAGGGATATAAATGGCCATAGTTCATTCCATGTTTCACACACACCCCAACATTGTTCACTATTTCCTGAGTTCAAATCTTTGGATCAATTACAATATCTCAGCCCAAACTGTCACAGCTGGGGAATTTTTATTTTTTTTAGTTTATATTATTTTATTGCAGAAGAAGGGAGCAGACTGGCTGGGGAATCTGGGAGTTAAAGTCCAGACAAGTTTCTGAAAGTTGCTGAGGTTGAGAAACACTGGTCTAACCCCAGCATCCCTAGCCATTTGTCTTTATCCCTTGTTCTTCCTGCAAACAGTTCAAGGAAATACAGATGGTTCTAACAATCATTAGATGGTAAATACATGCTGGTAACCAAGGACCCAAATTTTGATCATGTGACTGTGGGGATGTTGCAACAGTTGTTAAATGTGAAGATGAATTGTAAGTCACTTTTTTCAATGCTATTGTAATTTTGAATGGTTGCTAAATGAAGGGTTGTAAGTCAAGGACTATATGTATTTGAATGAGAGAGCATCATGAAATCTCAGGACTCCAGACTAAGCCAGAAAGTTATAAAAGCAGTCTGGATAGAGGCTTTTTGTCAGGAAAACATGTCACAAGAAATGAAACTCAGCTCAACTTTTTATAGTCAAGGTCTTTTCTTCAATCGCATACTCTTGTAGGAATATCCTCCAGATATATGACTTATGCAGAAAATATAATTCTTTTGGCACCCAATTGTGATGCAGTTTTCTACTCGGTTATTTTGAAGGTTGATGTTGCTTCAGTCAAGAAAGTCAATGTCGTGTAGTGGTTAGGATGCTAGACAGGGATTGAGGAGACCCAGGTTCTAGTCCTCCTTAGGCACAGAAGCCAGTTGGATGACCTTGGGTTGTCATGCTTCTCAGTTCTAATTAGCATCAGAGTATGCGACAAGCCAGAAGAAAAACAAAAGCCCTTGTCACGTGGCGCATCGATAAGCCTCACTGTAAGAACTAGGCAAGCACAGGGCAGAGCAAGCAGAATTTCCAATTGTGTGGGGCAAATGTTAAAAACAACAACCCTAGTGTATTGCTTCTATTGTCTTGTAGCATTTTATAATCATTTGCCATTTCTCAATTTGCAATATTATGTGCTCGTCTTTTTTGGAATTTTTGTTCTGTGTAGGTTTTACTGTATGTTGTTTTTACAGTACTCTGGAGCCTTGGATGAAGGAAGATTTAAAAACACAGCACGTA
This sequence comes from Ptyas mucosa, assembly GCA_012654045.1. Lineage (NCBI taxonomy): Eukaryota > Metazoa > Chordata > Lepidosauria > Squamata > Colubridae > Ptyas > Ptyas mucosa. The sequence goes on along the minus strand of WNWU01000018.1, from coordinate 12,384,692 downwards.
ACTAAATATTCCAGCATGCTAACCATGACACTCTGCTGGTTCTGTCGGAGTAAAATCCACCTTTGTTTCACCTTTTTGTCATACAGTCAGTGAAATATGTTTCTAAGCAACAGAAGATAAAACACAGGGACTGTATAAACATTCACACTGCAAATGGTTGACTTCATCCCTCCTACATCTGAAAAACTGTTTTCAAATACCAATTGTATTTCCACTTTATTGTAAATAAAATTTATATTTCTATAAACTGTTACTGTATTCCCATTTCTTCACGGGCAACATGGCTTTTTGTAAGCAGGTTAGGTAGTTCTTCTCCTTTACCCTTGACAATACAGTTAAAATGCAAATATTTAAATTTTAATTTATAAAGGACACTCTGTTCTGTGCTCACAAAACATTTACCCCATAACATTTTGGCTCACATGAGCCACCCACACAAAAACCAGAACAAGCTGGAAGAAAAAAAAATAAAGCTTTCGACTGTTATCTTATTTACATTCTCCCCCCACCCCCCAAAAAGAAAATGTTTCTTTGCAATCTAGATTTGGCCCTATATGGAGAAGAAAAGGCAAGATCTGAGAGTGATCTACAGGTTTAGGAAATATGGGAAGGTATTCATCTTTTCTCACACTACAAGAACAGAAGTGGAATTGCGAATAGTCTGGGAGGCTTCTGAAACTAAGTGGGGTGGGAGTAAGACTTGAAGGTTGCTGGGAGTGCCAGGAAAACAACCACAACAGGATATAAGCATGTTTTAATGACAACATTCAGTAAGTAATGCAAAATACTCTAATTTACTTGACGAGAGGATCTCTAACTACACATATAAAGTTACTTTAGGCTGAACATTGACCAGGTACCGTAAGTTCTTGTTTGCACATTGAATGACAGCAATTCTCCTGGATTTCAGACAGAGAATTTTTCTCCATGCCTTACTTGAAGATGGTATGGATTAAATCTGAGTTCTTGGATTTGCAATGTTCTTTTCCATTATTGAAGAAGAATACCTCTTTGGTATGTATCTATGGTAGAGAGCACAGAGCCAACATTGCCAAGGTACAGTAACTTACTCCTATTTGTCATTTTATGACTTGCAAGATATACTGAGTCACAAACTGGCCAATCACATTTTAACCTAATGTATTATGCAAATTGTGCAAAGATCCAGGTCTCTGGAAAAGGCTTTAATGCTGGGAAAGGTGTATATATATGTGTGTGTGTGTGTGTGTCTGTGCTCCCCCAGAATTTAAACTTCAGGCTTTTCCTCTCGCTTTTCAGAGTTAATGGATACTTGTAATTCACTTGTCGCCTTGGTGGCTCAGACATATATTGTATCTAAAGGTCTTCTCTAGCAAGATTTCACTTACAAGATGGAGTTTCTTCTACAACTCTTCTATTCAATACAGCTTGCAAAAGTCTGAGCATATTTGGTGGTTAGTTGCTATATTCACTGTTCTAAAGCAAAATATTAAAGATAGCTATTATAAATTAATTCTAGTTCCTCCTCAAGAAATGTTATTGTAAAATGTTGCTGGAACAAGACTACTACATTCAAAAAAGTTGGAGATAGAACTTCCTTCCTATGCTTTTAATCCAAATTTTGATAGGCAGAAGGAAAAGTCAAATAAGAGTTACAACACTTTGGAGTAGTGGCAATTAAAACTTTGTTGCCTGATTTTCTACAGTAAAGTTTCCCCAGATAGTAGAAACATATTACATAGTGCATCTGTATTAGTGTTAATCATGAGAAATACGCAGAAAACCAAAATGTGGTTGGGCCTTGATTTTGGGGAAGGACTTCATGCAGCTTTTGGTCTTTTTGTAATAATTTTATTAGAGTTTACAAAGTTGAAAGACTAATATAAGTTTTTAAAAGAAAAATACAGAAAAAGAAGTGCAAACAGATAGAAAAAAATAAAAAATAAGAAAATATACAAAGGATATCTGTTCTCCCCACTAAATAAGTTTAAATAACTTTAGTATCTTAACACCTTTTCTACTATTTTGCAGCTTTTGGATCATGATGAGAAATTGGAATTATATTTTGCAAACAAGCTTACTAATGTTGCAAGCCCCTATTTTTCTGAAAAAACATCCCAGAGCAATAGGAAGCTGTCTTAATGTCAGACCACAAAGTTAGACAGCTGAGATAACCAAATGACAAATATCCAGAGCTGAGGTTATGTTTTGTTTTATCATGTCAGATACACATTTTTAAGGACTTGGATGCAAATTCTTACTACAGTTAAGTTCAAAGTAGTATTCTAAAGTCTGATTATGAGATTTTTTAAAAAAGTCTGTTCATCCTAAGTAGAAAAATGAGACAGTTGTTTCATCAAGCTTTCAAATGGCAAAACTGTGAAGCTGAAAACAAAATTAAAATTATTAGGATGATATTGCCGCTAGGTCCTCTTGCAAATTTGGGCAGAGTATGAGATGTTTCTGCACAAGGATTCAAAACAAGAAAAATGTATGACAAGCTGAAATTAGAGACAGAATAAATTAAAGTTATAAGACTATTTTCTAGCACAAGCAGGATTTTGTTCCTTTATTTGTTGGATTTATATCCTGCCTTTCTTCCAAAGACAAAAAGGGACATACACAGCAGCCCCTCCTCCAATTTTTCTCTTGACTACAGAAGGAAGGGATCAATAGCAATAGCAATAGCACTTATATACTGCTTCATAGTGTTATACAGCCCTCTCTAAGCAGTTTCTAAGCAACAATCTGGGTCCTCATTTTACCGACCTCGGAAGGATGGAAGGCTGAGTCAACCTTGAGCCTGGTGAGATTTGAACTGCCAATCAATCAAGCTACCTGGAAAGCTCCAATTTGGGGAAGACTACCATAAGAAGAATCCTGCTGAAGCCGGCAATAGTCCTTCTCTTCTGCCAAGCAGTTTAGCCTGATATCCAGAGAAGTCACCTGAATTCAACAGTCCTTCTCTGTTCCTTGCATCTTTCTCACCTCTAACATTCAAATTACTTCCCATCATTTTTAGCATGTGTAGTATTCATCACTGATAGATGAGGGGTGTGCGTGTGTATTGGGGGGAGCAATTCCTGTACTGATTCAAAACATTTCACCAGGCTCCAAATGACTGCATCTCTTAGACTTCCATTTGTAATCTTCCTTTGTTCTGCTTCTAGTCCTTCCAACATTTTGCTTCCATAAAAATCCAGATCCAATCCAGGAAAGGAAGCAGCTGTAAAACGTGTAAGAGCCATCTATCTGGAAGCAATTTTGCCTTTCCCATATATTCTTCACTTCTTTTCAGAGCCATCTAAATGAGAAAGCTTCACTACAAATCGTAGCAGCAAATGGTACATTGTGGGGAGAATGGTACTTTTTTCATCTATTTTGAATCTAGAAGTCATCAGTTTAATTGGCCAATGTGGAATTCGTCTTATGGAATAATCAGGTAAACTATTCTGGGTACTCCAGCCAATCCATAACTCTACCCGAGTTCCTATTTTGCTGATACAGCAGACCTCCACCTCATTCTCTGAGATACCTCTTGTTTCTGGCCTTGTTGGCTAGATGTGGACTGTCAACTTGTCAGAAGTTAAATACAATGAACAATATTGTTATGGAACTTGGGCTGGATGATTTCCTGGAGCTCTTTCCATCTTTATGATTCTATTGATTTAAGACTGGGTTTGGCTCAGGGAGAGTTAATGCTGGAGAGGATTTAATGACTCTGGCAAGTATCTCCTTGTTATGGAAATTTTACATTAATAGCCCACAATGTTTCTGAAATGGCCAGACACTTTTCTGGAAGGAGCACAGACATTTGGAAGAAAGGGGTCTGCCTTTCTTGCCACCACCTGACCTTTTCTTTTGGCTTGTTAAAATGTCCTTAAGGATGGATGGGTGTGTGTATGGGGAGGGAGGGAGGGAAGATAATCCAGAGTTTGGAAGAAGGCAGGCTGCAAATAAAGGGCTTGAGTTTGGGAAACATTTTAAGGTATCGGATGTCCTTTGAAATATAGTGAGGCAATAGTCAATTTTGGATGTTCAGCGAGGTTCTAATGCTATGCCTCTACTTTTAGCTTGAATATCTGTAAATAAATATTAAATGCCAATCAGCATGCAGTGGGAAATCAATGCTGGGTAAGTGCTGCATCTTAATGTAAGTTCATGTAATAGTACCTTTTGTTGTGCTGTTAAAAAGAAAAAAAATCTCAGCCTGGAGCCTTTTCCTTGCCCTGTCTCTGTTTCTGTCTCCGTCTCCCTCTCTCCCTCCTTCCCTCCCTCCCTCTCTCTCTCTCTCTCTCTCATGCACAGACTGTCTATAGAAATTCTAGGAAGCCACGGATGACCCTGCCTTTTTCTTCTACCATTGGCCTGGCCTCTCTGATGTCATAAAAGCACACAGTCAAGAGTTAGAAGGATTTGAAGGCCAAGCCCCATAGCAACAGTTCTTAAATTAAATACTACAGGAATAGTTGTCATGTGTTTTCAAACAAAACATTTGCCAATCGGATGAGCAGCTGTAGATCTTTCATTGGCCTAGCTGCATAGACAAATACTTGCTATTTATATGATTACACATATATTGGAGTTGTTTTACTCTTTCCAGATAGTCTCTTTTTCTTTTACCAAGATAAAAAAAAAGATCATCTCCAAAATAGCACACACCTTAATAATGAAGGAATGTTACTTAAATAAAATTATTCTTCTGGGCCTGTAACATTTTTAATTGCTCTTGGAGAAAACCAGACTTGCAAAATAAAAGCACATTTATCACTGCTGAATTCTTCCTTTCTACAAGGATAAACTTGTCACTGATGAGTAGGAGGGCTGCTGGTTAATTAGCACAACTACTGTCTCTCAGTTTTGGGTATGACAGGAAAGTGGGTGTAAACAGTATGAACAGGGAATGAAGATAATTCTCAAGAGATCTCAGTGGGTTCTTTATTTAAATTTATCTGACAGTAGCTTGATTACTGGGCAGTATTAATACCCAACCAGGTTTCCTGTCTCCCACTCTGGGTTGGTCCAATATATGTTGTTGTTTAAGGCACAGCCAACTCAACTTATCTACTCCTTAAGTTAAAAACTACAGTACACAAGGCCTCCGGCATCTGAAGCAGAAACAACCAGACAGACCTTGTTATTTCAGTAGTAAAAATGCAACAATATAAATTAAACTAGTAACACTATGCAGTCCGTTCATGAAAATCTACATTCTTAGCCTACCTACTTCCAGTGCAAAAATACTGAAGGACAAACTATACCTTATGCCCAGCCATATGTAATGTTATCCAATACCCGCTGCTTCACTTCAAAGGACAGGTAGTCCTCAAATTATAGCAGTTTCTTTAGTGACTGTTCGAAGTTTAAAATGGCATTGAAAAAAGCGAGTTATGACTGTTTTCCAACACTTACGACTGTTGCAGTATCCTCATGGTCACATGATCAAAATTCAGATGCTTGGCAGCTGACTCATTTCTGACGGTTGCAGTGTCCTAGGATTATCTGATCACCTTTTGCGACCTTCTGATAAGCAAAGTAATAGGGAAGTCAGATTCACTTAACAACCATGTTACTAACTTAAAACTTCAATGATTCACTTAACAACTGTGGCAAGTAAGATTGTAAAATGGGGGAAAATTCACTTAACAAATGTCTCACTTAGCAACATACATTTTGGGCTCAATTGTGGTCATAACTCGAAGGCTACCTGTGTCCTGTTAGACGGGGGTAATGTGCAACACAAAACCTGCTAAGGGAACGGTTGGAAGGACTTTTCAAATCAACCAAATGAAAGACTAAAGAAAGTCACTCTATTGCAAATCAGTCTTTCTCAATCCAGAGTATTTTGCCTACAGCAGTAGCCACTGGCTAACATTGTGTATAGCTTGAAGTCATTGGCTATGTAGTGATAAGATTGAAGGAGAGTTAAGGGAAAAGTGAAACTAAGAGGGTGAAGTATATTCTTCTCTCATCATTTCTGCACTGCAATCTTTTTTTCTCTCCTTATGATGGCTTTTTTCTGAGTAGCTATTACTGATTAATTGTTCTAATTGAATATTGTTTTTAATCACTCTTTGTTTCCTCAGTTTGAGGCTCCTTGAAGAGGAATGTAAAATAAAATAAATTGCAATAATGATGTTGCTGCTGTGTAAAAATTATTTAATATTGAATGCATTTAATAATAACAAAAAAAGATTTTAATTTAGCAATATTTTTGCTGGCTAAGTGTGACTTTTTTTCTTTTTAAAGAGCACGGCCAGATTTAGCAGGAAGGAAATATAAATCAAATAGGATAATTTCACACATGTAGAATAGGAGGAGGATTTTTTTTTCTGTTATGTTTTTTCAGGGCTAATGAAGAAAATTGGATTTTCTTCACCCACTCCATTCTTGCAGGTATGTCACAACTCCAGCTCCAACTTGACTGAAGAAAGTCCTGTTACTTTTCTGATTTGAGGCAGATGTCAGTTTGGAGAAAGTTGTTTTGTTACAGAAAAAAAAAACCAGGCTGGCAATATTTTCTTGCTTATACACATGGAAAAGATATGCTTCTCCAATTTGTTATCCTAATGTTATTGTTCTCTCAATATATACTAATTACCCTCTCATGACTTGTTTTTGATGGTAGTGTAGAAAGTTAGCACCCCTCCCTTCTCCTAGAAGAATGAAATGTTTTAGGAAATATTAATAAGGCAGAATAATATACCTCCCTGGATGAGAAATGGAGAAACATGTTTTTTAGGCAGAAAGCAGATTCACTCTTAATAGCCCCCACACTTTCAATAGCCCACAGCAGATGTCAGCACTTAAGAGAAAAAAGAGATAGCTAGGTCTATTCATAAGCAAATACCCTCACCCAAGATCCAACAAAGATAGAATTATCCCTCTACCCATCTAGCAACATAACTCACCACATGGTACCTGGGGAGATTGCATCATCCAGCAAGGCTCAACAAGCCTGGAACTCAAAAGACAACTTACAAAGTTACCTCTGCATGGCCCCATAGGAGTCTGACAACGAATCAGAATACAAGCTCAAATTCAAAGCCCAACAGATGGTATAAATCTCTCTCTCTCTCTCTCACCCATGTGCTTTTTTGCCCAGGACCTCAAACCATGTGGTCCTGTCCACCATTAAACCATCTTTTCAAGCAGTCTCCATGTTTTCAGTGTCTTTCTCCCCACTTGGAACTGAACCCTGATGGACATTTCTTCCAACAGTAGTTTTGTAGGTGACCGACATTTGTGTATATCAGTTTATCTGTATTAAGACTCTCGCTTCTGGAAGCATTTTCAAAGCTATAGAACCTGTTCTACAACATTTTCTTCATCTTCACCTTTAGTGGGGGTGGACAGAGATCTTTAACCAGGAAATTAATGTTTGTCCTCATTTGCCTTTCCATTGACCATGATAGCGGATCATCAGTCATATTTTTAAGGCATTTTTCAGTGAAGGCCAGATCATCTGCACAACTGTATACAAGCTTTTAAAATTTAAAATACGCTGTTATGTATAGCTGTGCAGATGCAGATGTATTTATTGACTCAAAAAAAGATACCTGAAACAACCCACATGACTTCCACTTCTCCCACAATTTCAACTCTTGTGGCTTTCAGCATGTGCTCTTGCTATAAACACAAATGATAAAGCATATGCGACCTTTCAAATTTTTTCTGCTGCTAATACAGCAGTACATACTGGTATATGATGCTTAATCGTATTATAAATACAGGTAATGCAGTAGTATATTAATGAATGCACCTATCAAATAATTTTATATGAAAAAACATATTGACAGAACAAGGCTAGAAAATAAAGGGAGTTTCAGTTGCGATTCTATTGCAAGAATGACAAACATTCTTCCATAACCTACACTATATGTGTCAAATGTGCCTTGTGTAAGAAAAAGAAAATTAATATACACCTTTGTTTTTTAATAAAGACCTATTTACCTGCATTCTGTCTGAATCCAAAGTGAGATGTTTTATAGTGTGCTGTTTGTTCAATTACTAGTGCAGCTATGCTCAATAATTAGGTTTTTCCCAACACATGCAATGATGTTTTAGGATACATTCCAGCATTCACTAAACACCATACAAGCATGTCCCATTCTCACACATTTTTGGAGGTTGCAGAGGCAAAGCAAGCATGGGGTATGCTCTTGTGTGGTCTCCAGAGGTTACACAAGAGGGCATTGCACAAGAGTAGGGCATGTTTTCATGCAGTTTTCAGTCTGCAGAGGCCATAGAAGAACATTCTCTAAAGCTGCTTCTAGAACAAAGGCCTCATGTGACCTGGATAATCTTGGATAGGCCACATGGGCCTTCCAACAAAAAGACAACACTGCCTAGAGATAAACACTGGGCCACATGATCAATTATATCTTGGTGAACAGTGCAAAGCAGTCTTTTTGAGTGACAGTGGCGGTGCTAGCATTGAAGCCAAGGCCCAGGCCTCTTCTTCAGGTCCAGCCTCAGCACCATTCCAAGTGGTGCTGTTCAGGGCAGTCCAGATGCAAAATGGGACAACTCGTCATGGCCAAATTGCTGCGGCCAACTTGCTGGTTCTTATCTACCCTTGGCCATAGAAGCTCAGTGGATGATTTGGGTCAGTCTCTCTCTCTCTCATAGAGGGAGTGCAATATATGTAACCTGCACTAATAAATAAAAATCAGATATATAGATCAAACAAACAAACAAACAAACAAATAAATATCAGGGAATGTAGATTGGTGAGCTGTCTAGCTTTCTACAGATTCTTTCTTTTATTAATGGTGTCCAGTGATATTCATTGCTAAAACAGCTGGGTGGTTATCCAAGATCATATAATAATCAACTTAATAGTTTTCTCCAACAAATAGCTGGGGAAGAATATGAAATCATGGTCTGTACAGTAGAAGCTTTTAACCACTGATTCTTGTGAATTTATACTTAATTCAAAATTGCTTGCATACATAAATATTAATCTTTACTGATATTAATAGGCATTTGGGAAATATCAGTCTTTAAATTACTGTAAATCATCCTGGTTAAGGAGTTGGATTTAACTGTAAATATTTCAGCCCTAAGAAGGAGGCAATGATAAGCTTCTGAAAAACTTTGCCAAGAAAATTGTAGGAACTTGCAACAACAGAAAAAAAAATCTAGGTTCACTTCATGTAACTTGTTGGGGGACTATTCAGATTAATCTAGCTCACAGGACTGTATTGTGGAAATAAATAAGGAGAAGCTTATTGTGCTTTGTTCCCAGAGAAAAGATAAAATGTTAGAGCAAATAAATCATTTATTACAGAGCCCTACACATTTCCTATCTAATGTTGAAATTCAATTCTTCTTCAACCCACAAAAATATGTAACACACTGAAAGTGCAAGTTAACAGTAGTAGACAAAATGCTGACACTAAAATTTAATTTTAGATACCAGCAGTACTATATATTGTTAAAGCTGTTTGTTCAGGAAAAAGTCTGTATATTTTCCGAGGTTTTCTTTCCATTTAATGTGGCACTTACATCTGACAATTTTGCAGAAATGTGAACTAAGTCATCACAGAGGAGCAGAAGACTCATGCAAAAACTAGTGACACATGCCTTGACTTAGAAAAACATAATCAGATATCTAAGCCTAATAATTACTTCTACACAATAAACATTTGAAGAGTTTCATGTTACTGTATTATAATCTATTCAAGAATCCTGTAAGGTTAGCAAGATTATCTTTGTATCAAAAAAGGATCACAAGAGTGTGTGATAAAAAAGTTTCTCTAAATTCATCTAATACCTTTTAAATCAATAGTACGGTTAGAATTCCTTGTTGTTCCTCGTGGCTAGAAACAATGGAATTTAAGAAATGTTCATGATTTTAGAGTTGAGAGTTATTTCATCCCATTCTTCCATAAATAGTTTTATAGTCAAAACAACGAAGAGTCTTGCTAGACTAATACATTTATTTATTGTATTTCATGGACCAAATGAAAAATGATTCATTTAGTGTACACACAATGTTACCTGTGACTATCAAAATCAGAGGACCTTATTGTTCTTCTTCAGTGGTCTGATTGTCAGGTACACAGCTTAGGCAGATAACTGGTTACAGAAAAGAGGGAAAAAATAAATTTCTTAGAATCAGGAATAAAGGAAATAAAGGAGTAGAGTTTGATTAATTCTATTAGTATACTTAGATTTTGATAGTGTACAACAGGGGTGTCAAAATAGCATCATCACAGTGTCATCATGTGATGTATCATAACTTTTCCCCCTTCGCTAAATCAGGCATGGGTGTGGCCAGCACGTGACGCATCCAGCCGTTAGTTTGATAGCCCTGGTGTACATACTTACATATATTATATTGAAACTCACACAACTATGCTCCAGACAACTATTACTACTCTGACTCAGACAAAACAGCCATCAACAGGCACACAGACATAAACAAAACAAATTGGGAAAATACATGGGAAAATCTCATTGGCAATAAAAATTAAATTATGGTTAGGATTAAGGTTTGGGCTAGGATTAAGTCTCCTTGGAGCAGTGGTGAAATCCAATTTTTTTACTACCGGTTCTGTGGGTGTGGCTTGGTGGACGTGGTATGGCTTGGTGAGTGTGGTTTGGTGGGCATGGTAGAAGGATACTGCAAAATCTCCACTCCCACCCCACTCCTGGGGGAAGGCTATTGCAAAATCTCCATTCCCACCACACTCTAGGGCCAGCTAGAGGTGGTATTTGCCAGTTCTCCAAACTGCTCAAAATTTCCACTACCATTTCTCCAGAACCTGTCAGAACCTGCTGGATTTCACCCCTGCCTTGTAGTCAGCGCACAAAACTGATGTTTGGGATATACTCTAAAAAGTCCTGTAAGGAAAGTAAGGATGACAACTTTTTGTTCAGACCTGTTTGAGGACTACAATAAAATACATGGGAAAATCCTATTAGCAATTAAAATTGGATAAGGATAAGAGTTAGGGCTAGGGTTATGTCTCCTTATAGTCTGGGCTGAAAACTGGGGTCAGGGAGAGATTATTTGAAGTTCGCTAATAAAGTAGAGGTGACAGCTTTTTGTTTGGACTTTTTAGTGGGCCATAGTAAAATAGGTGGGAAAATCCCATTGCCAATGAAAATTAAACTATAGTTCGAATTAGTGTGAGGGTAAGGTTTAGGGTTAGGTAACCTTAGTGTCAGGGCTGAAAATTGATGTCATGGATAGATTCTTAGAGATTGTCAAAGAAAGCGACTGTGAAATCCATTGCTTCAGACTTGTTTGTGAATCACAACAAAATACATTGGAAAATCCCAATTGCCAATGAAAATTAAACTAGGGTTAGAGTTAGGGGTAGGTCTCCTTGGAATTATAGCCATAAATTGATGTCAGGGGCATATTCTAGTAAGTTCTTTAAGGAAAATTGAGGTGACAGGTTTTTGTTTGGAGTTTTTTTTTTTTAATTTGATTTATATGCCGCCCTTCTCCGGAGACTCAGGGCGGCTTACAGTGCATTAAGCAATAGCCTTCATACTTTTGTATATTTATACAAAGTCAGCTTATTGCCCCCACAATCTGGGTCCTCATTTCACCTACCTTAGAAAGGATGGAAGGCTGAGTCAACCTTGAGCCTGGTGGGATTTGAACTTGCAGTAATTGCAAGCAGCTGATCTTAATAACAGTGAATTAGTCCACTGCGCCACCAGGACTCTTAACAACACCAGGAGTTGTTTTTGGACCACAGTAAAATACATTAGGTTTAGGATGAGACCCAGTGGTGGGTTCCTCCCAGTTTCACTGAGCCGGTAGTGGTGATGATATATCACCAAACCGGTTCTCCCCCGCCCCCCTGCCTCACCTACCCACCCACCCCCCACGTTATTCTTACCTTTTATTTGGCCCCACCCCCAATCTATTGCTGCCTCCTGAGTCCTAGCTGATGGTTAGAGGGAAAAAAACTTTAAACTCTTGCGCGGGGCTTCAAAGGGCCGCCCTACAGCTGATCAGTGTTAAAAGAAAACAAATGAGTAGACCGGTGCCTGCAAAAATAAATGGGTAGACCAGTGCCTGAAAAAATACATGAGTAGACCAGTGCCTGCAAAAATAAATGGGTAGACCAGTGTCTGCAAAAATAAATGGGTAGATCGGTAAAGCTCTGCAAGCAGTTAAAAGCCTGGTAGACCAGTATGTCTGTTAAATCCTAAATAATTGTCACATGACCATCAAGCCACGCCCACGGAACCGATAGTAAAAAAATTTAGATCCCACCCCTGGTGAGACCTTAAAAGATATGCAGATAGAAGTAGAACAACTGTTACAAAAGAAAGAAAAGAGAGTACCTACAGTAACAGGCACTTTGGGTGCAATCCCAAAACTTCTGGAGCACCATTTGATCACCACAAGCATTGACAAAATCATCATCAGTCCATTTCAGAAGGCAGCTTTAGTTGGAACAGCTTACATCACGCAATAATATATTTAATACCATTAAACAATATCTGCCTATCTCAGGTCCTTTGGAAAGACTTGATAGGTGGATAAAAAGCAGTGGTGAAATGCACTTACCTTCGCTACCAGTTCAGGAATCTGAGTGTGCGTGCTACTTTTGCGCATGCGCAGAGGGTCAAAATCAGGACATAATGACATCCTGGCAGGTGGGCAGAGCCTCCCGCCACCGGTGCTACCTGTTTGTGTGAGCTGGATAGAACCAGCTGAATTTCACCATTGATAATAACTCAAAATGCAGTCTAAACTCCTGGCTGAATGTGCTACCAACCATAATTATAGAGGAGGAGGAGGAAGAGGAGGAGGAGGAAGTCATCTTCCTTGGATATGATCAACATATAACCAATGATAACAGACAAATTCGTTGGAAAAAGAAGATTCTTCTGCAAGGCAAGGTCATGATATGATTTCTAAAACAAACCCTTGTTTATTCTTATACCTTTATTTGAATTATGATTCTCTTGGTAATTAATTTGAATGAGGTTTAGCAGCATCTTAGCTACTTCTCAAAATACTTTGCAAGGCCAGACCTGGCTAGCATTTGGACAGAATAGGCCTCAGGAAATCCCGAAATGGAAAAGAAATCATAAAAAAGTAACAATGAGAAACACTTTCTATATCGATGGCAAAGAAACTACATGTTTGCACCCCTATACTCACTGGGGGCCAAACTTTACACTGAATCTCAAGGATATACTAACATGACACTTAACATGTTTAAATATTAACAACAGATGTTTTAAAATGCAAATAATATCAGCAGCAAGAGGCCCCACACTGATAGAGCAGGTCTAGAAAGAGAACTGAATTATTTCCTCCCTTGCTGGGCTCCTGAAAGGAATAGTAGGAAATCCCCATGGCACAAAAAGATTAGATAGGCATGTCCAGGAAAGGAATCTTCTCTGGGCCATTCGCTAGAGAAATGGGAAGGTTTTTTGATGCTTTCTTCCCAAGATGATCAAATTGAGAACAAAGTGTCCTTCTGAATGATTAAAGCTAGTTGGATAGGTGAATCATAGTTTCATTTGTTTTGAAAGCCATCTGTATCTGAAAGTATCATCTGAGGTGGAGCCTGGATCCAAAGAGAAAACAAAAGCTTGGATTAATGTAGCTAATATGGTCCCCCAGACATATACAAAAAACCTTAAGCTAGCATAAGTATCCCTTACCAGTTGTTTTTACTTCTGTTGCAAATGGGCAGAGTTACATCCACAATCAAACAGCAAACAATTTCACATCACTATTACTTATGCCACAATTGACTTTTCTAGTTGTGTTTTTTGGTTTTAATGATTGAATAGACCTAAACCATTGTTTCAATATAAGAACCTCAGACTAAACACTATGTTAAAAATGAAGCAGGTTCTTGCCAAATGTTTGCAATACCTCGCATCAAGTTTGACTTCCTCCCTCCATAAATTATCTTACATGACATTAATCAGATTTACCAAGTAACTGAAGTGATAATTCCTCTCTCAGCACAGATTTAACTGGATTTTAAAATTCCTGCAATGCAGAAAATGTTGCATTTTTAAGCCAGGCCAGCTTGTAAAGAAAGGAAAAGCACACTTGAATTTTGAGTTTTGAATTAAAAATATTACACATGAACTGGTATATTTCATTAATTAACATAGTCCTCTGAACTGCCTTTTTTGAATTAAAACAAATGATTGTGCTAAGAGGATAAACTCTTTCTTTTCTGGCTCATCATATGTATTCCACAAGACAAATTCTATATAATTGATTTGGAGAACAAGAACTGAAGTTATATGCGATTTCATTGGCATACCAAGATTTTTTTCTCTTTTATATATAAGTACTTTGGCAAGTATGTGTGTCTGGTGGACGGAAATAATCAGCAGCTATATTACTATAAGGAAAGTTATTATGAATTTAGGATTGTTTGCCAGCCCCAAAGGAAGATTAAACAGCCCCTCCCCATCCATAAATAAATCTGTTAATCTACAACAGGGGTGTCAAACTGGTGATCCATGCCAGTTGCGTCACACGCAGGCCACATCCACCCCAGTTCTGTGAATGGGAAAAATGTCGCAAAACGTCACATGACAGCAACGTGAGTTTGATACCCATGATCTACAACAAACTTCCCACTATAGAAACAATGCTTGGAGAAAACATCCTCACAGTGCAATACAACTATTGTAGGCCACTCAGAGTCAGTTGATTGAGTTGGGCTGCTATAGAAATTGATTGATTGATGGAATGAATGAATGAATGAATAAATAAATAAATAAATAATAACTGTCCCAGGAAAGAAACTACAGTATAGATTAGTTCTGCTGTAATTCCACTCCTGAATAGGCATTGATGGCTTTACATCAAAGGAAAAAAAGATATGGATATGGATATGTTACACAATAATATAGTTAACATGTTATCCCTGGCTTATTTTAACAATAGTTTGTTGAATAAGGCCTCCACATATCACACTAAGTCACAAACCATGTTTCACAGACTGGATTGTGCCACAGTTCACCTGATTGCATAGTCCCTATTTTGGCTTGCAGTTTTTCTTGAAAAAGAAATGTTAATCTAACTTTCTCAGTTTTAAATAAAATAACTTTTGACATAATATTGGTCAAGATATAGAGTCATTGTGGAGGGACCTATAGGGGATTAATACGGCAAGATGGCAGATAAGAGTATTGTGATATGAGCCCCACCCATGTGCACTTTTAAACATCAGTGCCATCTTATCTGTATCAGTGGGGTCTATGTTCCCTTATTCACAGAGTTTCATAACCTTTGGGTGCTTTTGAAGTGATTTCTGTGTCGGCAGCAGATAACTGGTAGTCAGTTACTTTTCTCTAGATCTATTTGGCCTCCGAATGAGATGGGCAGCAGATAGATAGATAGATAGATAGATAGATAGATAGATAGATAGATAGATAGAGGTAGATAGATAAAGGCTGGTTGAAATGTGTTTGAATATTAGTGATTTAGGCTTGCCAGCATTCATCCATGTGACTTCATAACTTTTGTTTTCTATTTTATGTGGAAAAACCACAGAACAGCTGTGCTTCATTTCCAAGAATATGCAATTTTGCTTCAATTTTTCTATTTACTAC
The DNA here is from genome assembly GCA_012654045.1 of Ptyas mucosa. Lineage (NCBI taxonomy): Eukaryota > Metazoa > Chordata > Lepidosauria > Squamata > Colubridae > Ptyas > Ptyas mucosa. Next base: position 12,369,143 of record WNWU01000018.1, on the reverse strand, counting down.
AATATCTAATTGTGTCTGAATCAGCACTGTTTCTTTATTCTGTTTTTCATTTATGCAAACTTAAGTTTATGCACTGTGAAGAATTTACTGGTTTCAGAGCTTAGGTTCACCGTGAATATTACCCAAATACATAAATTATTAGAGAAGAGTGCATAATATATAACTCCATTAATTATTTTTTTGAATAACAAATTCAAGGACTTGGAATTAACAGCTAGTAAAGCATCATTTCACTACCTCAGGTTATACTGTTAATATTCTTCCCACTGATGTGGATCTATAATGCTTTTTAATTGGGCAAACATTACCGGACCACTTTTTAGAAATAAAGCATTAACAAAAATGTTCAACATCTGCATTTTTATTGGAATGTTTGTCTATATCAGAATCGGTGGTGGAGACAAAAAAGGGACAATAAGTCAGAATTTCATCATATTTCATGTACCAGTCCATATTTATACAATACAGTAATCCTGCAAATATAGTGCTGAAAAGCAAGTTAATAGCCAGTGATAAGAATTCTACAATTAGTGGCCATCTTTATAATGGTTAGTTTTATCCCATAATCATTTATTTGACTTTCCGCAAAAGGGATAAAAACGGTGTATCTGTGTAGTTTACTGCATAGCAAGAAAAGTAGCTTGAGTAATCAAAGATTCTGTAGTACTTGGTGAAACTCAAAGGTGCTTTTTTCAATAGGCAACTGGACTATCTGATTTTTCTGTGAAGACATTTCGCTTCTCATCCAGCCCTGACTGGAAGATGGAAGATGGTGGTTTCCCCATGATCCAGTCAGAGCTGAAGAAGCTCCTTGGATGAGAAGCGAAACGTCTTCGAAGAAATACCAGAAAGTCCAGTTGCCTCTTGAAAAAAGCACCTTTGGGACAATCATGAGGACTGGGTGGATGGATGACTGAGAATCTCCATAGACATTTACTTGATGAAATATGGTTTATATCACTAACTAAAGTTGGATCTTATAATTATGAGTCCAATTATTAGTTTGAATTTGGCTCAAAATAATATTGTCTGTGTTCTCATATAGCAAAGAAACTGATACAGTAGTAATCAGGTATCTTGGAATTGTTCCTTACAGGTCACAAATCATGTGTTGTATACTATCATCATTCATGACTTTTTAAGATTCTGAGAGATTGGCTAGGTCACACGCTCATTTGAGCCACTTCAATGTTGCCAGATCTAAGATGCAAAAACCTGGATAACATCTAAATGGGAGCAAAGAGACACAAAACTTCCCACAACATCTTTTAGCGATATAACTCTTCCCCCATAGCTTTTCTCTCTTGAACTCAATAACCTAGCAAATTAGGTACAGAGAGGAGGAGAAAAGCAAGACTGATACCATTGTTAGTGTTTTTAAATAATGCTGCTTTAAATGAAATGTTTTTAGCAAGCCGATAATTCCAGATACTAAATCAGGCTTTGGATGTGTCCCCATTTTTGTGGAGCCTAGAGCCTTGCTGCATCCCATTTACCATCTTTTACATTTGCATCTTCAATCTCTCTTTGAGGTAAACCTGCAAGTGCAATACTATTCTTTTCAGCCAACAGTTGTTATTTAATGCAGTGTTTTATGCCATGGTCTTTTTTTCTCTTCAGCTGACTATTCTAATTTATCTGTTCATTTGTACTCACTGGTAAGAAGAAGCAATTCTTAAATCAGGGGTGCACAACTTCTGTCTTCACAAGAACTATAGCAGGTATTATGTGACATGTTAAAAGCTTTAGACACTTCTTTTGTCCATTAATCTCCTCAAATCACGAAAAATGCACTCTAGAGGGTTTCTGAGGCTACCACAAGAAAGACTAAGGTCTGCAGGTGGCCTACTTTCTATACTTTTTGCACTTTGCACTCATAAAATACTTTTCTGTAAATAAGACAGAAGTCAGCACAGCTTATTTTTGCAAATAAATCAGTCCAGTCCCTTTCTTTAGTCTTTATGTTAATCAGCTTCACTCTTATTGTTGCATTGCCAACGACAATGCTAATTGCTATCTGTAGGATCAATCTCTAGGAAAAATAAAAGGTTTAGAACACTGATGTTATCCCAAAGATGTTACCCCCAGAGTAAAGCTGCAAATGGAGCAGAGCTTGTGTCTTGATATTTGGGGCCCAACTCTCTTGGGTAGTAAATGCCCAATTCTCTTGGGAGCAGAAAAGACAAAGCAGCATGCAGTATAGCTATCTCTGTGTGAATTTTCTCAGTGTACCTAGAATCCATTGCAGTCACGTGAGCTTTGTTCACTGGCCCTTTTCTCTTTTCAGTTGTCAATATTAACACCAGAAGTGACTTTTGACTTCATGGGAACCAGGAGAAGAACTGGTGAGTCATTGCTCTTTTGAGCCATGTAAGCCCTCTCTCTCATGGCAGGACTTGAAAAGAAAACACACACACAAAAATGGATCTATAGGGCCTCATCCCAGCCAGATACTGAACATCTTAACAGAGGAAGCTGACTATGCTTATTCTCACAGATATTAGCCAGCACTTGCCCCAGGTTTCATAATTCAAGCTCTGAGAAAAATATTCAATATATATTTTCTAAATCATAAGAAATGAAATGAAGTAATTAAATTAATTCAACATAGTAAAAATGCTGAATAAATACTTATTCAAGTATTATTATAGCATAAGAATGATATATTAGTACCACATTCAGAGTAGGTGTTTTGGATGGCAACATATGAGGGCATAGACAAGGTGTTGTAGTCCTTAAAGAAACCATGGTTTTTGCAAAGCTCAAACAGCTGCTTCGGGACCTCTTTTGGTATGCACAGAGCTGAAAGTAGCTTCTGAAGAAGCCATGCCCAGCTCTAATTAATATTTTGTTAATAACATTATTCGATTACCCCTATTCTAATTTCACTTCCACTGGATAAGAGATAGCCCTGGAGTTTTAAACTTTATCTTTGTAGTCCTTGGTTTGTTTACAAAGAACAGTGCTGTTCTAAGAGTACAGTTATCATACTCTTACCTTCCATCAGACCAATTGCATATGCTCAGCAACCAGTTGATAATGACAAAGACTAAAAAGGGGTTCCCTCTTGATTATTCTTGTTTAGCAGGGGTGAAATTCAGCTGGTTCTATCTGGCTCAGGCAAACTGGTAGCGGCGGCCACTCGCACGGACGTAATGATGTCGCTTTTTTGGATGCAAAGAAGGCTTTGTGCATGCACGGCGTGTGCACATTTGCGAACCGGTAGGGAAGGTAAGTGAATTTCACCCCTGTTGTTTAGGCATTTATAAGATTAAATTGTTCTCCATTCACACATCCCTAGTATCATGCTATAGATACTAGTTGGTCATTGTGTGTGAATGGAATCTACAAATTGTAGAAGAAAGATGCAGAGAAAACATTGATCAAAATTACTTTTTTGTTCTGGCACCGGTGTCCACTTCTATATAAGAATTACAATCTTGTTGACAATTACTTCGGAATAAGCCTCAATAAAAACAGTTGAATTTACTTTTGAGAAAATGTGCATATTATTGTAAGACACTTTGGAGAAAATAGTATGGCAAGATACTGATTTTGTTTCAAGCTAAAGTATTAAATGTTCATATAGAATAGAAAGTTCCCTAGAAGAGAGAAATAAGAGTGGTAATGTTAGACAATAGGAAGCTTAAAACCAAACAATTCCTCATATATTTCATTGTAAGTGCTATATTGCAAGAAACAAATGTTGACTAATAAGTTGTAACTTATTCCAAGAAACTGAATTACTTCCATCCCTTTTTACATTCTGGAAGTCCCTCTAACCTGATTGTTATCAGGCATAGGGGCTCTGAGAAACCACAAACATACTTAGGCAAGCCCATTGTTAAGGTACTCATTTTTACCCACTCTTTGCCTATGCTTGTATGTTTTTATAATATTTGTCTTTTAATGTGGATTTATATTTTTTATATTTGTTGTTTTATTCAATTGTTGTTTGCTGCCCAGAATTGCTTTTTGTGAGATGGGCAGGTACATAAATTTGACATAGCGATAGATGATAGATAAGATAGATAGATAGATAGATAGAAAGAAAGAAAGAAAGAAAGAAAGAAAGAAAGAAAGAAAGAAAGAAAGAAAACATAAACTCCCGGCTGTTGAGTGTTTACAGATTCCAGAAGAAGAAGGCTTGAAAGGGATTACAGCTTTTTCATTGTGTTCATTTCTCTGTAGGATTGAATTATTTGGGTGTAGCAGGTTTTTTTTTGTTCTCTTTTATACTCATTCCCAATTTCAGATATGCATGATTTTTTTCCACTCACCCTCAACTTAATGACATAAAATGAATAAAACCCATTCTTTAATAAATATTGTTCAAGATGAAAAACAGTTGGATTAGAAGGATACTCAAAAACTAAAAATTGGATTATATAGCAGACCGTTGTAGTTAACTACTAAAATAATGAAGAAATATTTGAATAATAGAGAAATGTAAAGTCTTAAACTTAGGTAAGAAAAAGAAAAATCACACATATAAACTGGGGGAAACCAGGCTTAATAGCAGTGACTGTGAGAGGGATCTTGGAGTCTTAGTGGACAATCAGCTAATATGAGCCGGCAGTGTGCAGGGGCAGCTAAAAAAGCCAATGCAATCCTAAATTGCATTAACAGAGAGATACAATTAAGATCAAGTGAGGTACTAATACCACTTTATAAAGCCCTAGTAAGACCACACCTAGACTACTGCATCCAGTTTTGGTCACCACACTATAAAAAGGATGTTGAGACTCTAGAAAAAGTGCAGAGGAGCGCAACCAGGATGATTAGGGGACTGGAGACTAAAACATTTGAAGAATGGTTATAGGAACTGGGCATGGCTAATCTAGTAAAGAGACTAGCCAATACTTGAGGGGCTGCCACAGAGAGGAGGGGGGTCAAGCTGTTTTCCAAAGCACCTGAAGGCCAGACAAGGAATAATGGATGGAAACTGACCAAGGAGAGATTCAACCTAGAAATGAGGAGGAACTTTCTGACAGTGAGAACAATCAACCAATGGAACAGCTTGCCTTCGGAAGTTGTGGGAGCTTCATCACTTGAGACTTTCAAGAAAAGATTGGACTGCCATTTATCAGAAATGATGTTCCATTGGTTGATTGTTCTCACTGTCAGAAAGTTCCTCCTCATTTCTAGGTTGAATTTCTCCTTGGTCAGTTCCCATCCATTATTCCTTGTCTGGCCTTCAGGTGCTTTGGAAAACAGCTTGACCCCCTCCTCTCTGTGGCAGCCCCTCAAGTATTGGAAGACGGCTATCATGTCTCCCCTGGTCCTTCTCTTCACTAGACTAGCCATGCCCAGTTCATGTAACCGTTCTTCATATGTTTTAGTCTCCAGTCCCCTAATCATCCTGGTTGCTCTCCTTTGCACTTTTTCTAGAATCTTAACATCCTTTTTATAGTGTGGTGACCAAAACTGGATGCAGTACTCTTAGGTGTGGTCTTACTAGGGCTTTAAAGAGTGGTATTAGTACCTCACTTGATCTTGATTGTATCCCTGTTAATGCAATTTAGGATTGCGTTGGCTTTTTTGGCTGCCACTGCACAGTGCTAGCTCATATTTAACTGGTCCACATTAACTGGTCCACTAAGACTCCAAGATCCCTCTCACAGTTACTGCTATTAAGCCTGATTTTACCCATGTATACTTTTGGTTTTCCTTGCCTAAGTGTAAGACTTTACTTTTCTCTACATTGAATTTCATTTTGTTAGATAGGGCCCAGCATTCAAGTCTGTCAAGATCCATCTGGATCTTGAGCTGATCTTCTAGGGTGTTAGCTATTCCTGCCAGCTTAGTATCATCCACACATTTGGTAAGTTCTCCTTCTATTCCCTCAACTAAGTTGTTTATGAAGATATTGAAGACTACTGGGCCTAAGACGGAACCTTGTGGTACCGCACTCTTACTTCCCTCCATGTACCTGACAAGCACACATACAGGTAGTCCTTGACTTACAACCATTTGTTTAATAACCATTACAACAGCACTGAAAAAATAACTTCTGACTGGTTTTCACATCTATGACCATTGTAACATTCCCTTGGTTATGTGATGAAAATTTGGGTACTTGAAAATTGGCCTCTATTTATGACAGTTGCAGTGTCCTGGGATCATATGATTACCATTTGTGACTTTCCCAACTGGCTTCTGACAAGCAAAGTCAAAGAAGGAAGCCAGATTCACTTAACAACTGCATGACTGACTTAACAACTGTGACAAAAATGATCATAAAATGAGGCACAACTCACTTAACTGCCTTGCTTAGCAATAGAAATTTTGGGCTCAATTATGATAGTAAGTTGAGGACTACCTGTAACTACTTGATAACAGCAAAACGAAAATATGTGCGCACACCAAATTACTATGAGAATATTTTTTTATATTACAACACTACAAAACCAGTTTTTAACTTCCTTTAAAATGTACATATCTGTACACAAGTTCATTTTTAGCATTTTCGGTTTGTGCTCTTCAGTTTAGTCAGACATCCTGCATGAATTTAAATTCATAATTTCAAGAGAATTGGAGAAATAAGGAGGACCCAAAGGCAGGCAGTATTTGCCCTTATTAGCTCACAGCTGTCATCCTTACTTAAGAAGACCCCTCCTCAAGAAGCGTTTGTCTGAAATGGTGTAGGTAGGGGCAGGGACTGTTGGAGCAGGGGGTTGAGCTAGAAGACCTCCAAGGTCCCTTCCAACTGCGTTATTCTGTTATCCTCAAGTCGCCTCCTTAGACAATGGCAAAGAGAGTTCTATGCTTACACCGCGTGCGTGCGTATGTGTGTGTGTGTGTCCGCACGTGCGTTTTTACGCGCCAGTCCTTCCGTTAGGGCATATAGAAAGCACCACCTCGGGCAAGAGCTTTTCTTGTTCCGACGAGGCAACAATTTACTAATTACTTAGCTCGTTACGCTTGCATTGTCCTGCGAGGGAAGGGGAGGCGCTCGTGAGATTCCTGCCTCAGGTGAGAGGAGCACCTTGACCGGGGGTGGGGGAAAAAAGGGGATGACTGCCGCTTATTAGGCAGCGGCAAGTCCCGGGCCAGGCTTTTCGGCTCTCCAAACCAAAAGCCCGACCATGCGAGGGAGAAACTCTGCGCCCCCTGAAAAGGAGCACTTTTTTGTGGTGGTGGTGGTGGGACCAGGCGAGGTAAGGCAAAAAGGCGGAGCGCCTCGGCGGAAACTTTCGCGCTAGCGTCTCCCGAACCCTTGTTATTCCGCCCTCGCTCTCGCCTCTTTTCTCTCTCTCTTCTCTCTCTCTCTCTCTCTCTCTCTCTCTCTACGGACGAGGCTGCTCGCTGAATGATTGGCTACTGAGGCCGGGAGCCAGGCAGGCGGGCAAGTCTCGACCGCAGCTTTTTGTTGCTGTTGTTGTTTTGAGCGCGCGGCGAGGGCTGGGAACTGAGCCAAGCAATCTCTGCAGTTGGGAGTCCCGGCGGCTTGGAAGCCAGGATCTCTCTCCACCCCCCCCCACCCCCCTTTCATCTCCTCCTCCTCCTCCTCCTCTCAGTCCCAAATCCCAAGCAAGGATTGGCCACATTGGGATTGGAGGCGAGCAGCGAGGAGAGGTGGACTTGTCTTTTTCTTCCTCCCTTCCTCCCTCTCGCCGGCTACTGAGGCTCGCGGTGGAGACTTCCCTGCTAGGCGCAGTCGGCCTGAAGCGGAGGAGGGTCAGGAGCCTTTCAAAAGCGTGACATTGCAACGGATGGGGGAGACTTTCAGGAGTTTTGCGGATGAACTGTAGCTCTCCAGATGTTGCTAACGTACAGTAATTTGCAGTGCCGCCCGCGGGATCGATGCTGAGTGAGAGGCGCTGGCATTTCTCCTTGGTCAGAATGTGGTGAATGATCCCAGATCTCTCTAAGGGAGGAAGTTAAAACGATTTGGTAGGTGGATTGATTCTGTTGGTAAAGGGGTGTGTGTGGTGGTGGGGAGGTGGAGAAATTTAAGTTCGTTTAAACTTTAACGGCACGTGTGCTGTCCCTGTACGGGACTTCCCTACGATCTTCAAAGGGGGGGGGATAAAATTGGGTAGAGAGAAAAAACCGTTCATCAAAAGATTGCGTGTGAGAGACAGAGGGAGGGAGAGGGTTGTTTACCTTATCTTCTCTGTGCTGCTTTGTGTAGAACTGTGGAAATGTTGGGGTGGAAAGGCGAAGCCTTTTTATTCCAATTACATGAACTTGTAGTTTTATTGGTAACAATGCAGAAATAATTTGCCATTTCCTTGTAGGATTTTTAAAATTCTTAGCCCAATCTACATCCTTGTGTTTTCTTGATAGTCTCCTATCCAAATATTAATCAAGTTTGACCTTGCTTAGCTTTTTTGACTTGAACCAAGCAAGTTAGTCTAGATGCTGCCATCTGCTGTGACACAAGATGTAATAATGGACACCACTTTAAATTATTTCAAGAAGGGATTAAGCACATTCATGAAAAGTAGCACTTCTGGAACCCTATCTGGCTTATCTATCATGCAAAGCAATATAAGGGTTTGGTGTAATGTGTGAATCAAATTTTAAGTATGTTGAGGCAAAGCATGTCCTTGATGGCACAGCTTGATTTTGTGATTCTGTTTTTTTGAAAACAATATAAAGAGTGGGGTTCATGCTGGAGGAATTTGGTGGAATACTTTTGTGAAATTAAGTTTGTCCTCTTAGTTGTGAGAATGAAATGCAAGATTGATGAAGAGGATTTCTGATGTAAAAGCAAAAGGATTGGAAGAAGGAAAGATGGCATGGTATGACACAAGTCTTTGAGGAGTTTAAATTGGACAGGATGGGAGAAAAGGACACTTTCTGAAGTACTGTATGGCTGAATCTGGACAAGACAGTGTTAGCTGTAGTAGAAGAATGAACAAATGGATTATATAGCTCAGTAAACCACTGTTCAGTTGACTATATGTTAACTTGTTATGTGAACATAACCATGTAGTGTAGTCAATGTGCTAATTGCTGAGATCCTGTCTGGAGATATGAGATGGCTGTTGATACTAGTTGCTGGTGGATAATCAATGCCACCAATGCCAAACAATTATTTTACTTTTACAGTTGATATAAGTTATGACTTACACAATGTTAAAATCATATTAAAGCAGGGAATAATTAAAAATAAAGTTAAACATTTTAGAATGTAAATCAACATTAAAATATTTATAAATTTCCACATATAGAGAACCCAAAAACAAGTAATATAGGACAAGGAGTTGCTATGAGGAAAGCTGGGTTTCCTCCCTCCCCCCCCCTTTTTTGATGAAGTGTTTGCTGATCGATGGAGTGATGTAATCTTGGTAAGAATGTCATGTATTAAGATGAATTGAGCTGGGGAGGTTCAGAGAATATGTTAAGACAGAAAACAGCAAAAGTGGCAGATGTACCGTATTGGGAGGGAAAAGACTTGGATTGGGCTAGATCATTCCAATCTAACTTAAAACTATTTCAACTAATTTGCTGGATGATTTCTGCTGGGAAGAGGAAGGAAGAGCGTGGCCTTTTGATTGTTGGTTCTGAGTTATTTTTGAAAATATTAACTGTAGTATCTTCCAGGAGTGACTCTTAAGTGAGAATTTGTAGCACTGTAATAAAGGGATTACAGTCCTTTCTGTCAGGCAGCTTCCAAAATAGCAGCAGAACACTGTTGCTCAGCTTGTGGCATTTAAACTGCAGAATATTGTCTGTTGAAAAAGATTTCATTCAAAGATTTAGGCCACAATACCATCAATATTCTGATTACCGTTTTTACATTCTCTGTGAATTGGATAAGACAGAGCAGGGATCCGGAAAGCATGCGGAGGTACTAATGATGAGACAGTCTCAGCCTCACAGGTGAGAACACACCCTGCTCTGGATGATCTGCAGTGTCCCAGAAAGAGCAAGAAAGAATTTATTGCTATCCAGCAGCCTGGTTTAAGGTGACCTGGACCCTGTTGGGTAGGGAGGGCCTCTTAGAATATCTGTGGGCTACTCTGAGGATTATTCAGGCTTTCTAGTAAATAACACGAAATTCACTTCAACTAGACACTGACTGGGCTGGGCAGGCTGAAGTTCATAGGGCACAATCTGGAAGTATGATCTCTGATGAGTTTGACTATCCACTTCCTGACTATTGAGGAAGTGGATAGGGTTCTCTGTGCTGTCAGCTTGGCCACCTGCTTACTAAATCCAAACCTCTCTGGGTCATAAAGATGGCCAGGAAGATGATCTGCCATTGGATCCATTCTATGGTATTGCCCTTTTTGTTGAGGGGAGTGATACTTCATGCCTTGAAAGCAGAATGGTATGACCCCTCCTGAAGAAGTCATCTGACAACTTTCCAACAAATTTTGAACATTTGACCAGTCTACAACTTTTCAGCTGGGGAGGGCAGCTGAAGGTTGAGAAGGTAGTCTGTCTGCAGCTGAAGAGAACTTGGAGGAAATGGATAATCTAAACCTATTTCAATTTGGTTTCAGATCAGGAGTTATTACTGAAACAACCTTGGTTGCACTTGTTTATAACCTGTGGCAGAGATAGGATGGAGGTGGTACATCCATCCTTGTGCTCTTTGACTTCTAAGTGGGTTTCAATACTATTGACCACAGTTTCCTTTTGAACCAGTTCTGTGTGGTTGTCTTCCTTTCTCTGGAGCCAATTCCAGTTGGTCTTGGTTTGAGGGATGAGATCACTTCCTAAGCCCCTTGTGGGTAAAATGCCACAGGATTTTACTCTCTGTCTCTCCTCTTTTTGCATGAAACCATTGAGTGAGCTCAGCTGTTGGTTTGGAATCATCAGTATACTGATAATACCTCACAATTTTTCAACCATGGGCTGGCCAAATGAGGCTGTCACAGTTCTGTTCCAGGGCCTGGAGGCTGTGAGTTTTGGATGAAGAGGTACTGTCTCCAACTGAATCCTACCAAGACCAGGGGTCTGTAAATGTTTTGATCACCTAAATCTGGGGTTTATTCCATTTGCACAATAGGTTGCATTTTCCCATTTAAAAACAATGCAAAATCTGGGGGTTGGCCTGGACTCATATCTTCTGCTTAATGAGCAGGTGGCTATGAAGGCCTTTGTTGTACAACTTAATGTGATGTATCAGTTGTACCATTTCTTAGATTGGAGACTTTTCAGTCAGTCACTCTTGCTCTGATCACCTCATGGCTTGATTACTGCAATGCATTCTGCGTAGGGCTGCTCTTGAAAAACATTCAGAGGCTCCAACTGGTCCAGATCACAGCAGCACATTGATATGCCTATAACACCCCTGTTTTGTGACCCATATTTGTTGTCAGTTTGTTTCTGAGTGTGATTCAAGGTGCTGGTCATAATCTTTAAAGTCCTACATGGCACAGGACCTAGTTATTTGAGGGACCACTGTCTCCCATCATACTGCTGGCCAATTCAGTTGAGTAGGATTGGCATGCTTCAATTTCCTTTGATTAAGCAGTGTCATCTAATAAGGACTTCTTTTTTGTAGCAATGCCTACCCTGTGAAATGAGGCTACCCTGAGATCCAGATAGCCTCCACTCTTCTGGTGTTTAGAAGGATTGTGAAGATCCTTTTTTTACCCAGGCCTTTGGCAAGGGAGAGTAAGATTTTGCTTTGTTTCTGTTCAGTCTGTTCTTGCTATCCTTTATCTTTCCCTCATCTTCTTTTTAATTGGCTTTATTGTAATTTTCTTGTCTTGGTTGCTGTAAGCCTCCCAGAGTCATTGGGAGTCGGGCAGCATAGAAATTTGATAAATACATACTGGTACATACTCAGTCCCGCTTTGTTATGGGACACCCCAATGTTTTGGAGGCTTCAGCTAATGCAGAATGCATTAGTTTGGTACCCCATGGTCAAAATCACATTCTCTGTGATCTACCTCTGATGTCTATTTTGGAACCTACCTCAAAATACTGATGCTAATATGTAATGCCTTAAAAATCAGACCTAGATTGGAATTTTTTTCGATATATTCTGCAATGAAGATTGTGGTATTGAGAAATGTGGAGGGGACAAAAGTTCTGGTGCTGTGTTTAGCTGATGCCAGGAAGATGAGGGGCCTATTTGGTGATGGCGCCATCATTGCTGCTCAACCTCTCTGTTGAACTCCTCCTGCTTCAACCCTCAAGCATGATTTGTAGTTCATTTCAAAGTCTGCACCTCATTATCCAGATGATTATATTTTTGGCCTCTGATGCCTTTGCTCCTGACTATTTTGCATTGTGCTTTTATTGTGACAAGCTCTTCCCGATGTTTAGGTGATAGTCATCTAAATACAAATCATGTTCATTGGTCATGTCTACTCTTCCACAAGGCTAGAATTCTCTCCCTGGACAGAATGAATCATCTTGGGGTGTGAAGCTTCTAAGCCAGGGAGGAGGTGGAGTCTAGTGGTTTATTTTATTTTTTTATGAAGCTTGTTTGGGGGGGGATAGAGTAACAAATATCGCGGGGTGCGGCTGCATCTCTGCTTTTGTCAAGCGAAAACGGTTTTCTCTACGGAAATGGTTTGCTAGTTGTCAGCCTCTCGGATTCTTCCTCGTTGTTGCTGGCACGTTTTAAGAAGAGAAGTGGAAGGTGGGCGTCCATAGAGAACGCGAAGCAGAGCCCAGCGTGGCTGCTGCAAGTCAGCAGCCCTTCTCGATCACGACTGCCGTCGTCACCGCGGCGGCTTCAGGAAGCTCCTGAGGACATAAGGAGGGAAGGAGCAGGGCGGGCCGCGGCGCAGCGCAGGGGTTGTGGCAGGCCGCGCGTGTGTGTATGTGTGCCTCCTCCTCTCCCCCCCCAACAAGCATATAAATGTAAACAGTGCCCTCGCGCTGTGGGCGGAGCCGGGCCGCCTCTAACGCGCCCGGATTGGCCCTGCTGCCTTATTTTTTATTGGCGACGGGGAGGGCTTTCTCTCCCTTTCCCCCGGAGAGGCAGAGCGCGGGGATCTTGCCGTCGCTCGGTTGGCTGCTGTTCGGTCCGCGCGGCCAGACGCCAGCAATCTCCGAAAGGCGCGCGAGCGTGTCGCTCACCAGCCGCCCTCGGCGCCCGGGGAAGAGTCCGGCTTGCCTCTGGGATGATTCAGAAACCCTGACGCGTAAGTACGGCCGGCGGGAGGGGAGGGGGCCGCGGGGGGCGGGATTGGGGGCCGGGGGTATCTTGGTGTGCGCCCGAGTCTCCACCCTCTCCTCTAGCTGTCCCCTCCCCCTTTGCGTGTCTGTTTCTGGCTCTGTTATTCTCCTGCCTTGCACTCGCGCTCCCTTTGTTGGGTTTTCGGTGGGAAGCGACCTGTCTCTCGCGGCCCCGACCGCAGCTCTCCCCCGGTGTCGTTCAGCAGCGAGGGAGGGGCTTTCCCGAGGCGAATGGGGTGACTTGGCCTTGGATTTCTTTCCAAGTCTCGGTGCGGGGCTTTTTCCCCCGCACCCTCCACTCCCCGCACCATCACCTTTTTTGTTCCCTGCTTGCGATGGTTCCCCAACTTGGTGGTGGATGCTTGGCTTGCGCCGGCCTTTTCTACAACCTGTTGTTGTTGTTGTTGCTTGCGTGAGCGCCTAGTCTAGTCGCGGGACACGGGCGTTTGAACGAAAGTAAATAAAAGGTGAGTTGGGGGTGGGTGGGAGGCAGGCAGGCTGCGACCCTTGCCTTGCGGCTGGGGTGACCTGTCGTTTCTCACTCGTGCCTTTTTTTTTCGCTCTTGATTTCGCCGCTCCCTGAACTCATTAAAGAGTGTGGATTTTCTAAAGGTGCCGAGTGAGACGTTTTTCCCCGCGTGTAGCATAGAGAAGGATTTGATCGTAGCCGTGGAAGGATGAGGGGAGGTGGAGTGAACAGAGGAGCACTTTGCAGTGTACAAACTATTGTGACGCACTTTTACAACTGATTGCTCTTGCCAAACCTTCCAGACTTGCTGTGATCAGCATATTCGATAGAACAATGGAGCGAGAGCCTGGCCGACTTCCCCGTCCTGCACAATCACCGCATCTACTTAAAACATTTCAACACTGTATCTGATCCTCCTGTATAGAACTTGGAGGGCTGGAGGGTGCGGATCCTGAGTTTAAATATTTTGCCATCACCCCCTTTTTTAAAAAAAAGCAAAACAAAGTCGGTTGGCTCCTTTGCCCTTCCCTCTCCAAAGATCAGACCTGGAATATTGCTTAGTTGGCCCCCAGGTTTTGTCTTAGAAAACTTTTGTTACTGTTTTGTTTTCTTTTCAACAAGCCTTTTTACCCCCTGAGAGATACTGGATTGGATATAGCAAAACACCTTTATCCATTACTAGTCTTTTATTTTCCAAGTTTGACACTGAAGAAAGGTTAATTAATAGATTTGAAATCCTGTGGTGAATGTAAAATGTCATGGAATTTGCATTGCTAATATGTTGATAGTGATTTCTGTCTATTGCAAGTTATCATCACTGTTACCAAGTTTGAATGAACTTTGTGTAATTTGAGATGTTTTTCTCTTCTCTCCCCCCCTCCTTTTTTTTTCTTCCAGGGTTGGGGAAAAAGAAAGACCAAATGGCAAAACAATCTTCTGATTTAAATTCTGAATGTGAGAGAGAAGGTGGACAATTGCAGCCTGCTGAAAGGCCAGCTCAGCCTCATCACCTTCGGCCTGGGGCCCCTACCTCCTTACAAACTGAATATCAAGGTAATCATTTGGGTGAACGGGACAGTTCATCACCCGGTAGCCCTCAGGGACCACTGGCACCACCCTCCAGTCCCAGTCCATTTGCTACCAGATCCCCGTTGTTCATGTTTGTAAGAAGATCCCCACTGCTCTCCAGATCCTCCAGTGGGTATTTCTCTTTTGACATCGACAGGAGTCCTGCACCTATGAATTGTGACAAAGCAACACAGACTCCAAGTCCTCCGTGTCAAGCTATCAATCATTATCTAAGTGCAATGGGTAAGCAAGAGCATGGTAAGAAACTTTTACACTCATTTTTGAAATACAGTCAACACTTCCTACTCCCCTTTGAAGCTGTGTTTGTGGTTTGGAGCTTAGGTCTAAGAAATAATTTGTCTTATGTAGTACTAGAACTCCAGTTTAAGGCGCGCTATACTGATTAAAATGTTGGATAGAGGAGATCCAGGTTCAAATCCCTACCCAGCTTTTAAGCTCATTGGGCGATCCTGATTTCATCATTTTCTTTCAGTTTAAGCTTACTTTATAGGCATAAAAATAGGGGAAATAAAAAAAAAAGAACATGAAGCTTTTTGAAGGACAGGTGGATACAAATGTAATAAATGCTAGCATTTGAAATTTTTGCAGTTAACCCTCCCATAATGACGACTAAGGATAAACGTACTGATTAATTTATGGAGTTCTTTGTAAAGGTCACCAGGTAAAATGAAATGTTTTGACAAAATAAAAGTAATTAGAATGAAAATAAAAATAAATTTTCATAAGGATAACTTTTTGTAATATAGAAAAAAAAATGAGAAAATCCAAATGAACCAGAAATTTCAACCAGAACAAACAAGGTTTATAGCTTGTTGAAAATATAATAGTGTTCTTTTGTTTGGAAAGTGTTTTAAATGTTTGTGGCTTTGGAAGAAGTAAGCTCTGAATTGTATTACTGCATGCAAATGTCATTTGCAATGTATGTTTGAAAATGACATAATAGAATGGAGATAATGGTCAAGGATTAGGACCATAGTACACTCAGAAGTTGATTTTAAATCTTTATTCCTTTATTACAAGTGAAAATCACAGTCTCACAGTTATTATCCTTAGGAGGGAGTTTCCATTGATGCCAAAAAGCACTTCCATCTTAGGGCATATAACTTTGAGTGTCAGTGCTATTATCTAGAGTAGGCCTCCTATGCCTATTCATTCCCTTACTGAAAACTAGAAGAAATGGGAAGCAATGTGTTTATGGTCCCTGTAGTTTGACCCTAGATGAGGATTGTAACCAAAATGTCCAATGAGCTTCTTGGTCCTTTCTTTGCATCGTTTAGAAACATAGGAAGATATCGCTGCCTTATTCCATGTAGAGATTTTGAATTCCACTCATTCCACTTTCCTCCATGCTTATCCAATGGATTTGTGCTAGTTAAAATGGGCTTTATTTGGCTTCTGAGTGAATAATTGGTTTTTGGAACATTTTTGTATAATTTGAGTAGTGGTGTGTGGAGTAACTGAGTTCTAAATTTTCTTTTATTATAATGAAGGTTTTTTTTAAAGTATGCAGTGATCAAGAGCTCTGTATTTCTTTTTCCTGAATAAACTGGTGGGTGGGTGCTTTCAGATAACTACAATATACAGTTTCTGTACAATATATAGTTCTTGAATAAGATGCTGAGCCATTGTTGCTTTAAACTGCACCAATCTTCCTCTCCTTTTGAAATAAATAAATTGGTTATATATTTTTTTAAAAATGAAAATGTTTAATTTTGTTTGCTAAGTATCTTTAGGTCATGTAATAACCTCCCAAAAGGTATACAAACTCTTCTAGGAAAAAAGAGCTTGTTTGTTATGATGGTCCAGTCCAATAGCCTTTTAAGAAGAGGTCTTGTCTAATGAAAAATTAAAAGGTTAACACTAATTAGGTGTTCTGCAAATTGATTCAAGTATGTTCCTACTTGATTCCCATTTGGGGTATATATGCATGAGGTGTTGTAGTGCATCCTATTCCCTGTGGTTCAGCATAGCTGATTTCCTGCTTTGAGTGCAGTGTTTATATAGCACTAAACCAGGAGTAAGAGAAGCTACTTTGCACAGATATGCACTTAAGCCAGTATACCCCCAAGAGCATATATCCTTTTTAAAGTGGCTTAGGCATCTTAGCCTTATATTGCAGGCATGTTTACCTTCCACTTTTTACCATGGAAACTGAAGGTACTTCCTGAAAATTCCACCAATCAGAATCTAGAGAGGAAAAAAAAATCCCTTGGTTTTTAAAATAGATTCTGTTGGGGCTTAATTTGCCTGGCATAGCTGAAAGAATAGAATATTGAATGCATCTCAGGAAATTGTACAGCCTATTGATTAGGTGGTAGATGGTGATAATTGTGTGTGTGTGTGTGTGTATGTATATATACACACACACACACACACACATACACACACACATATATACATATATATACATACACACAATATGTAAACTGTAAAATGAGTGATTTTTTTCTATTTCAGATAACATGTAGTGCAAGCAGTTGTTACCTTGAATTATAGAGGCTTTGTAGCATTTTAAAAATACTGCTTTTTCTGGTGAGGAAGTGCAGTAATGGGGAAAATTACACTTACTGAATCTCTGCCTACAGCTGTTAAAACAGAGGAGCTTTGTTTGGGGAGAGATGGCAACAGTAGTAAAGAATGAAGTTAACAAGTAGAAAAGGGGCATTGCATGTTATTGGAGGTCAAATATGTACATTACTGAGTATTTTCAACAGCCTGCTTGTATTGAATTGGTTAAGCCAGTGGTTCTACTAGAAATGATTGTTTTATTTAATTGTTTGCCCTGTTCCTAGGAGTTGGGACTTTGTATAATATGTGAAAGTAACAGAAGAAAATATAATGTATCATTTTAAATTCTGCTAAGAAATGAAATTATATAAAGAAGTATTCATGTAGAAGATTGATTTATCCAATCTCTTACGGAGAAAAATCCAATCTTAGAGCAGCTATCATTGATGCTATATAATCTTCTTTGTTGCTTAAATGATATAGCCATTCTTCAGTTTTGTTCAGGTACATAAAAAGGTACCATATAGAAGCTGGTCATGAATTAATTTTCATTCCCACAGAAACTAGATCCAGAAGTAATGGGCATAAATTGTAGATACTTAGCTTTATTTTAATATAAGGAAAAAGCTTTCTGATGGTGAAATAGTATAAATGTGGAATAGTTACTTTGGAGAGCCAGTTTAGTCTGGTGGTTAAGGCACCAGGCTAGAAATCAGGCAGCTGTGAGTTCTGGTTCCGCCTTAGGTGTGAAAGCTATCTGGGTGATTTTGGGTCAGTCCCTCCAGTACTCTATGTCAGCCTCAGGTGACAAGCTGGTCTGTCAATTCCTTTCTCAGTTGATTGATCAGCACTCAGCTGATCTAAAAAAAGTGGACCCTGCCAGGAAGAAAGTAGTAGTTTATTAATGGTGGGTTCTTCATCCCTGGATGAACCACTCTTATGGATAGTCTAATTGGTTTTCCACCACATTAGGGAGGGTTGAACCACATGAACTTTTTGAACTCCATAGTTCTATGATTATATTGTACAGATTTTGTTTAATGAAAAACGGTCTTACACATTTCACAGATGCTAGGGTTGTTAAGTTCAATTGGATGTATGCTGTGGACAGTACACATAGGATTTTTAAGAATGTAAGAGTTTATTTTCTAAATTGAAGAGTTTGATATTCTTGATAAATTAAGTTACTCCTCTAGAACAGAACATAAACATAGTTTCAGAGAACTATTTGGAAGATATAAGGACTTCCGTGATGTCAAGACTACCTTCTGCAGATATTCTAGAAATAGTGTAGGCGAACAAAAATTAGTGCTTGTTAAAGTTCAGCAGACCAGGAAAATGGCTTTCTATCAATATACGATTTATAGAATATATAAGACCCATATGGGACATAGTCTGGATGGATCCTGACAATCAACAATTATTCTTCAAATGGATGTTTTAGTTTACAAATTTCTTTAAAAATGAATAAGAGAAAATGAGTTTTGAAAACATTAACTGAAAAATAATTGCATCTTTTTATGAAATTCAAAAACTAACTATAAATAATTTGAAACTAATGAGTACTATAAGCTGGACAAACTCACCATAGTCTAGTGATTTGTGAAGATTGCCAAGTCTTACAGGGTGGTTTTTAAAAACCTCAAAGGAGATAGTTTAGGAGTACAAAACGACAGATTTGCTTTTGTCCTAGCTTTTATATGTAGTTCTGTTACTCAGAGCCAGTTCTTAGGATTTCTTTCCACCTTTAAATCTACAACTTGATTTTTTGTTGTTTTAATGTAAAGTTTTTTTAAAAGTTATCTGTGCTAAAAAAAAAATTTGCAGAAAACCTCCAACAAATGACTTGTGATACCTTAAACACAATTTATTATTTGTTATCTTTGTATGAGAAATTATGCAGAATAAACCATTTAGAATTAACTAGCCAAGTTAAGTGCACATCTTCTTTCACTTAAGTAACAGGGATTATGAATTTTAATCTTGTTCATTTATGATGAGTTTAAATGAAAAATTTATTCTTGTGTCATTTTTTAAAAAGTTCTGAAGATCATATTTTTTTTGCAACTTCAGGCAAAGTTTACATCTGAGTTTAAAATGATGAAGGGGAGGTTTATTTGCATTGTGCAGCTTATATAATATTTTCATATTTCAGGTAAAACTGATCTTATGTTTGAGTTGTTTTAAATATAGACACATTGCTTTCCTATTTTCAATAGGAAATAGTGCTTCACAATGATTATATTAATTGAGATACAAATATACTATGAGTCAATTGAATATTGAAAAGTCATTTGAAATGACACAAAGAATAAGTAATGTAGACTAAAAAAGACTACACAATTATGCTGAAGGTGTAAATTAATTGAGACAAAAAAGGAAGTTTGTGTTTTATATTGCTGTCCAGTTGGTTTGTTTTCTGAGATTATTGCAAGTTTAACAAGCTCACTAAAAAGAATGCCTACTTTCACAGAAGGAGCAATTTTCACATCAAGATGACAT
The DNA here is from genome assembly GCA_012654045.1 of Ptyas mucosa. Taxonomy (NCBI): domain Eukaryota; kingdom Metazoa; phylum Chordata; class Lepidosauria; order Squamata; family Colubridae; genus Ptyas; species Ptyas mucosa. The sequence goes on along the minus strand of WNWU01000018.1, from coordinate 12,349,477 downwards.
ACTGTTTATGCCAAATTGTATCCAAAAACTTTGTATGTGATGACCAAGGGAAAAGATATTGTTTTTTAAAAAACAGCTATGAGATGTACACTATTTACATGTTCTTATTTCTGTAGATTGCCTAAATAATACCTGGTGAATACAAATTATATTCTTCAAAAAAATTGGCACTGAACTTTTTATTATACAAGTGCCCTGAAAAACATGAAAGATACAATATTCTTTTATGTATTTATTCAGCATTCAGTTCTGTGAACACCCTTGATCAATGGCCAAAGTATTGGCATAGATTTCAAGTTGGTGAAAAATTTACACATACATGGTTTTTGCATTATAGATAATCCTTTTGTAATATATGTTTTTTTCCTCATAGTTCTACTTCTATTTAAAAAAATCATTTTTGCAATTAGAAGTAACTGCTTCTGGTTTGAATGGGTTATGGCTTGCATAAGGAAAGTCGTGGCAGGGTTTTCCTTTTTCTTTCCTGAGTTGCTGCTGCTACACTTCCTGAAATTCACTAGAGGTCCTTCTGACTCCAATACAGTCTGTGTTGACAATTGGAAGCGCAAACATACTTGCTTTGTGGGTAGTAGCTGAAGAACCTCTGTGCCAACTCTGTTTCTTGAATTGTTTTGTAGAGGTGAAAAATGAGAAGGGATAAAAGAAAAACTGGGTAATTTATTTTACCTGTTTATCTCAGCTGATCTACTTTGACTAATTGACTTGCAAAACAATATAATTAGAGTCTTACTAGGATTTTCATCCTGTAAAGAAGACGATACTCCGGTTTCTCAAGTTTTTGAAATGATGGCATTGTATTTGATTTAGATGCTTAATAATGACTTAGAAGTGAACAAAAAGTAAATAGTTATATCTAGCTTGTGCTTGATTATGGAAATCTCATAATTAGGCTTTTTTGTACAATGTAATTTTCAAATTCAGTATAATAATTAGCTATTTGCTACAACAACAGTGTTACATAGTAAAATATTTCAAACATTCCAGTCAACATTCAAAACCTGTTTGAATAGATGAGTTTAATACACCCAGTGCTTTTATATGATTACTAGACAATCTTTGACCCTTTGGTCATCGATTCCAAAGATATTTCCTTACCAGATTCCTCAATACCTTCAGCAGTGACAGAGCTCATAATGCATCTGAAAAATTCTTAAAAGTTTAGGGAGATATTTAGAGAGATACCTGTCTTGAAAAACAGTCCATGTTGAATTGTATAGCACAGTCAAACTTCAGGAGTTGACCACAGGAAATATATTATTTTTAATTATGTCATAAAATGTTTAATAAAATTTGCCAAATTTCCATTGCATGGGAATTACGGGTCTTGGATTCTGAACACATTCTGTAAATTAGCCCATTTGAGATAACCTTGAGAAAACTCTATGATGTACTGTTTTATCCAGTTAAAATTTACATACATGAGAGTTTTAGTAGTATATAGATTAATGTGAAATGAAATACATGTGGCCATGTAATAAAAGAATCCTTGCAAAGAAACAAAAGAACAATATCTGAACAAATAGTACTTGGCTGGTTATAATTTTTATTTCTTTGCATTATCTTTATATTTGTGATAAAGAATCTGCTTCAAATACAGTAGTGTTGTAGAGGATGCTAATTCCTACTGCTCTGATGAGAGAACATTTCAGAGCAGCTGAAGGCTAGGGAAGCTGTTGTATGAGCATTTTGTTTTCTTCAGACATTGATTCATTCACGATATAGTTCAAAAAAACCATTTTATGATACGGATATATTTTAAGAATTTTATCTTTTAGTCCTGTATGGTATAAAGGGCTTTCTAGTATAGTAGGCTAGTTTCGTATTGATTCTATGCTTTTCATGCTATCTTTGAAATGAGTCAAATGTGTTTAAAATAATTTTTACATTTAGTTTCCTGTGTTTCTAAATCACTCCACCATATTTTTGGCTCTTAGCGCGTTATTTGGTTGAATGAAAGAATCTGTTTCCTCATAGGAACTTTAAAGCAAAATTTATTAAATATTAATAATATTTTGTGGATATTTTAAAAACTGCTTTTAATGTCCCCTGTATTTTGATTGAAGTATGTTTATGAGATTAAAGTGATGTAAATAACCTGTAAGGGTTGGTAAAAGCAAGTATGCAATTCATTTCCAAAGCATGAAGAGTTCAGCTCCATTTCTCAGATTACTGTGGCATCAAATTCCAGCAGCTGTTCAGTGTGTTGCCTCCGATTAATGCGACTGTTGCCCATATGTGTATAGCAATTCATTATGCTAAGAATGTTGAAAGATTCCTGTCCTCTGTTTTCTCCAAGTTACTTGCATACCTGCATCCTTTCTTTCTGGTTACGTTCTTAATCGGATTGCGAACTATGTATTTTTATTATTTGTTACATTGAGCGATTGGTTATAAGGATAAACTGTTGATTTTTTGATAAGTTTAGCACAAATAGGTTTTAGTGCCTTCCTATTGGGTTTTCTGAGCTTGTATTAGCAATGCCTTGTGTGTGTGGAACACCTGTGCTTTTCTGCAGCCGCAGCAGTTTTGGGGTTTTTGTGGGAGGGTGGGAGGAAACAAAACACTTAAAAAAATAAAATATCTCATATGTGGGATCTTCATTTCTTTTCCACTATATTAGTATCACTATATCAATGAAATCCTAAGCTATTTTCAAAATAAAATATAAATGCTTATAAGCCTCCTAAATTGCTGACATAGGGTGTATATTCCAATTCTAATTTTTGTCATGACTGTAGTTTTTAATTGTATGCAAGTGAGATGATTGCGTATTATCTTCTGCATTTCTCTTGCATGAGATTGGAAGTATTTCAAAGTATTTCAAGGACCATTTCCTGATCTTTCCAGGAAATTCCTCACTTGACACAGGTTTATATATTATACAGTGTAAATGTTTTTAATTCAAAATACCCGGCACAAAAGTGATTTAGAGATTGGCAGATCAGGAAGGGATTATTGCAATAGAGAAGATAAACTAGAAATAAACCCTTTAAGTTAATTATGTTGGCAGAACGGTATGTTTAATTGATGTTTAAATATTGCCAATGCAACATTTATTAAAATTAATCAGAATTTTACTAAAACATTTATTACGATGACAGTCTTTATGAGAGTAGTGATATAGACATATTTCAAACTTTTTTTTAATTGTGGTTATCCTGAGAACTAGCAAGAAGAATATGTATGTAATAGAACAGAGATACATTGTAGTGCATGATGGACATCTTTACAGTAATGATTGCATTGACATAATATCCATTGTTTAAATGTAGGTTCGGTATTTTGAATGGATATTATGACTTGAAAATGTATTTCTATTTTGCATAACTAAATGACTTGACACTCCTAATCTTTTTGATCTTGCAGCCCCACAGAAAGTCCTTTATGAAAACCTCAGATTGATTTCATGGTTAACCACATGAAACATTTATATTAATTTCTTGACTTACAGAAACTGTCATTTAGAATAATTAAGGGTTTTATATACCTTTGCAGTCCCATAGGTCCCATTATATGTTTATATGATTTTGGTAGCTAGTTGAACACTTCTGCTTTTGTCTGGTTATGTGAAACTAACATCTTGTCAAGTGACATACAAAGTTTAAGCAGGTGGCTCTCAATCTCTGATCCTCCAGGTTCTTGGTATAGTTTGATTTCTGTGTAATATGCAGAAATCTCACTATATAATTGAGGACAGTGTAAATCATTGCTTTTTTTTCCTAATGAAGAACTTCACTGATTAGTTTTTGCCCAAATCTAATGAAACAACCTACATTGTTCTTATATTTTAACACTGCATAGTATAACATTTTTAAATTTAATTTTTAACAATTTTGTTCTTTTTGGAGAGTCTTTTCTGCCACTTAAATTAGATACCATGTTAATAAATACAAGGTGATACTATTTTCTTGGTCTAGTTAGTTTGATTTCATCCAGAAATCCGTGAGTTGCTTATAAACAGATCATGGGATGGCATTTTTTGAAGCTATACTTTATTTCTCAGACTGCTGAGGCACCTATTACTATACACATTCCCACTGGCAGAAATAGTAGTATTATTTTTGGCCAAGGTTGCTCTAAGATTTGATTCTGCTCTAATTTCTACTTTGCCAATTTTCTGCCTCAGGCATCAAAATATTTTGGCTGGCACTAGATGTCACGTACGTAACTTGAATACTACATTGGTGTTGGAACTTGCTTGACTGGCATTTTATAGTTTGGGATTTTCTTATACGTAGCTCTGTACTATCAGGGGATGTACAAGTAGATCTGATGTATTTGAGTTAGATTTGGGAAGAATCATTTTTACATGTTTCATTAATTCATATGAGAGTAACAGAACTGCAAATAGGATTATTTTTAATGAAGTAATCTGTGATGGTTTCATTAAAAAAGGAGGGAAGAAATAAAGTGTATACTGAAATAAAATATCATTAATGGTTTCCTCTCCATTATACATAATCCATTGGTTAAGCGTCATGGGAAATATGAGTTTGTATACGTTGGTATATTTTACCAAAGGGTAAAATATGTCTAGAGTGTTTTTCTTTAAAGAAAAACTTCAAAAGTTTGCATAACATTCAGCCTTTTTCAATAACACCGGTTTGGTTTTTATGCAAGTTTGGCTATTTTACGTGCTGAAACAAAAGCTATTAAGATCTTCAGTATCCTTTCACTTACGTTCCTATTCTCTGTGCACTTTCATCCAAAAGTCTACTAATGATGATGTTTGTTTCAGTGTGATCTTGAATGGCTCAGCCCACATCTTTTCATTCATAAATAAGGTATTTGTTTGGCTAGTGCAGCTGAATACATTCAGAACTTGGAAAAGAATATGAAGTAGTTCAAGGAATACAAGTATTCCACAGGTGTCCCACAGGAGAGGCAAAAAGAATTAGACCAAAAAAAATCCCAGCATTGTGTTGTTGTGATGCAAGCTCCACCCCTTTCTACATATGTTTGTGATATCGCATGAATCGCCAAAATGAGCAAAGCTTGGAACACTGATGCTGGTTTTTTCATTACATCAAAAGCAGCCTAATCCTGCAAACACTGCTAAATGCTACTTTGGCTTTGTCCTTTCCCTTCCTCCACTGTTGAACATACTGAGAATTATTTTGATTTCTATGATGGTACTATTAGTATACAATTACATGTACAGGTATGATGATCAAATTAGAGTTAAGTAGTTTAATTTTAGGCAGGAAAAATGGCATTGTAATATAATTGTAGAAAGCCTCTCCTCAGATATGATGAAGTAAGCTAGTTCTCCTTTAAAATGATTGAAAAATTGAGTCAACCAGTATTGCAAGAAGACTGTTGAATGAATTTCAGCTTACTAAGCAAATAAAATTGAGCCTGATATAAACTTTTATTTTGAAACCTGATAATAGTTTTTTTCAAGTATAATGTGAAAACAATACATTTGTAGACCAATGAAATGCTAGCTTGGCTCTGAAATAAATTTTCCACCCAGTTTGGAGCCAGGCACATTTGCTTAACATTTTCACTGCTCTAAGAGTGATTGTTGTGAGATTGAGAGTTATGGATATTCCCTTATGATCCTTTTAAAGTTTTTAATGCCAAGTTTGTGGAACAATTTGTATAAAAAGAACTGTAATATTTCTTGCTTATATTCTCCATTCATTTTTGTTGGCGGAAGACGTTAGACCAGAATCATAGAACTAAGAAGAGTTCAAAGGCATAGAATTGAGTGACATAGAGAGCAAATGATAAGATTTCTCCTCATCCTCCACAGAGCTGAGAGATTGCCTAAAGGGGCTATCTATCCCTGAGCTGCTTTCTCTGTGCTGTAGCACATCCCTAAAAAGCGCTAACCACACAGGTTAACAAGCTCAGCTCTGTGATCTTAATTAGTTGATCACAACCTTCAAGCCAATTGAGGCTGTGTCTGACACTAACAAGACTCTTAATCAGTTTCATGCTAAAGGCTTTTGTTTGCCTCTTAAGTGGCTGGTGTTTTGCAATCTCAAGAGTGCTACCACATTCCTTTCAATGTCTATTCCACATTGTGTATCTGCTTATTCTGAGGTAATCTTTTCCTCTCCAGTGAATGTATACAGATATTAATTCTCTTCTTGCTAATTATCCCAGCCCCAGGGCAAGCATTCCAAAGGGCAGAGGAAAGAGCTATAAGATTACCCTTTTACCTGGCTTCCTCATGAGTCAAGTTCTGGAAACCTTCTCCGCTATTTGGACTCTCCCAGCTGTTTACGAGTTGTATGTTTCCAACACTGCAAAGCAAAGGAAAAGTAAAGAAAGATCATGTGATTTTTCATTTAATGACTGCTTTGCTTAATGATGGAATCATGAACCAATTGCAGTTGCTGAACAAGGATAACTTGTATTGAGCCAAAAAAAGGACCACAGTTAGTGTGACGTATGAACCTAGGGGCAATCTAGTCCTAATACAGTTTTTAAATTATCATGTCAGTTTTTTCTCCATCCACATTCTGCATTCAGGAATTAGCAACTACTATGTTATTGGAGTAACAACGTTCCATGTTTCACTGTAGATTTTGTGCTGCAATGTGATGTTATGCTGGCCACATGTCCGCAGAAACATCTTCAGATAGCCCTGGCTCAATGGCTTAAAGAAGCAGAAATGATCTCCACCCTCTAAAGTCGGCTACGACTAGCGGAGTAATACCCGCAGAGGGTCCTTATATTATTGGAGAAACAGAGGAAGGAGGGGGGAATAAAGCAGAATATATGAGGAGAAATATGCATTATTTTGTTATGCATCTTGGCTTTGGTTAGTAACTGGGCATAGGAATCAGTGTGTTGTGCCAACCATGTCATAGAAAAGATGAGTTCTGATGGATTTGTAAAGAACAAAACAAATCATGTATATAAGTTTTGATGGTTTGCTTCAGCGTCTATTTGTGAATAAGCCTGCATGCTTACCTGAGCCTGTATGCTTAAAATAGATGTTTCCTTACACTCAACATGTCTTAAAAAAAGAAAAAGTAATTGCCTCAAGTGGTATTTAGGACTTTACTGCCTCCCTTTTTGTTTTGAATATATGTATTCAATGTATCTGTGAGTACAGATTCACAGATAATCCTTGATTTGCAACCTCAGTTGGGATTGGACTTCCCATAAATTGTTGTAATCACATGACCAGACGTGATTTTATGACCATTTTACTACAGTTGAGAGTGGAATCATCATAGTCCTAAGTGTGAATCCATCTTAAATAATGGCAGGGTTTTGGTTTTTTGTTGGGGTTTTTTTTTGGCTAGAAATCATAAAAAAACTTCCCAAATCGTGATCACATGACTACAGGAGGCTGCAACCAGTTGTAAATGTAAGCTGGTTGCCAAGTGCTCGATCAATATACCAATTGTGATTATATGACCATGGGGACAGTTGTTAAGTTCAAATTTAGGTTGTAACTGAATTTTTTTGGAGGCTATCATTACTTCGAATAGTTGTTAAGAAACAATTAACGACGGTCATAAGTTAAGGACTATATACTGCTTGAGCTGAAACTGCTTGACATCTTCTAAAGTAAATTTACTTGAGAGCAGAAAGCAGCATGCTCCTTGACCTTTGAAAAGAGTGCATTTAAACATAATTTGGAAGACAGCTGTAAACCTGGTTCTAAACTTCTCATATTTTGCTAATAATAGGAAGCTATAACAAATCCTAGCTGGTCGCTTATATGCAAGGAATGAAGTTTAGTACATACTAGTGTTTTGATTAATGTGATATGCAGCCCTTTAACAGCATCTCTGCAATGCTGTCTTATATGAGAAACTATTCCTCAGATTTTGCATGATTACAGAGCCTGGCGTCAATATTTATTTCTGTATCTGCCTATTTCAAACAAATGGACATGGGCAGCGAACAATCATAAATTAAATTACAATCCCCCAATGTTTAATCCAGAGATAATGTTAATATGTGCTGTTTGGAAATTATCAGAGAAATGACAGATAGAAGTGCTACTGTTATTACTAACTTGTGAGGGAATTGGGATGTAAATAAGCATGACATCAGAATATAAGATTCCATGTTGTAGATTCATTTCATCATTTGGGGGAGATAATCCTCTGGTATTTTTATTGTGTTTTAATTGTATGGGATTTTTTTTTTTTTGTGATTCTTTATACAGGTAGTCCTGAACTGGCAATAGCTCATTTAGTAACCATTGAAAGTTACAACAGCATTGAAAAAAGTGGCTTATGACTGTTTTTGCCGCTTGTTGTTGTAGCATCCCCATGCTCACATGATGAAAATTCAGATGCATGGCAACTGACACTCATTTATGATGATTGCAGTGTCCTGGGATCATGTGATCACTTTTTTGCCTTAAAAACCATGTTACTAACTTACCGATTGCAGTGATTCACTTAACAATTGTGACAAGAAAGGTCATAAAATGAGGCAAAATGTACTTAACTGTCTCATTTAGCAACATACATTTTGGACTCAATTGTGGTCCTAAATTGAGGACTATTTTAGAGTTTGATTTCCCAGGTAGCTGTTGGAGCACTCTTGAATTGTTTGTAAAAGAGTCTGATCCTAGCTGAGTGAAAAGTATGTCAGAATCCACAGACAGTTTTACACAATTTACTACTTCTTTAGGTGAAAAAAAATTACAATTTAATAGATTCAGTTGATAATAATGAATAAAGGAATACAGAGTTAGATCATATATTTTAATATAAAATATAATCACAGATACCATGATGACATGTTTAGTGTAATTAGTTTTCGCTCTGTATTTTTATTAAATTATTAGGAGAAATAAATAGTAAAATCATTGAGTGCGTGGGCACTGTGGGGAATGGAGGTGGAAAACCTTTTGGAAATGTAAAAAAAATAAATTGTGTTGTTTTGATACAGCTTCCAGATGGCAGTCACGGCCAATACCTGAGGATATGCAGCCAGAAATATGGATTGCACAGGAATTACGGCGCATTGGAGATGAATTTAATGCTTCCTACTGTCCAAGAAGGGTAACTTTCAACATTTTTATTCTTTTAACATTTGCTAAAATACTGATTACTCAAACATACCTGATTTCAAACATTATTTGAATACTTTGCCTTTTTATATTGAAAGCACACTTAGTTATTTGTACTGTATTTGCAATTCAAGAAGCACACACATTTTATACAGTAGGCCTGTGCTCCAGACCTCATGCAAACACAGCACCTATCTTCTACCAATTAAAACACCCTTGTCTTGTTTAGGCTTCAGTGGAGATATGAAAAAAGACACTACTTTCAGGCTTACATGGATGCCTGAAAAGAAAACGGCTCTTTTATGACAGGCTCTGTGTCAGGGGTGAAAACCAGCAGGTTCTGACAGGTTCTGGAGAACCGGTAGCGGAAATTTTGAATACGGAGAACCAGCAAATACTACCTCTGACTGACCCCAGAGTGAAAATTGGATTTCACCACTGCTCTGTGTCAATCACTACAGCAAAGATTGATGGTTGGATAGTTGATTGGATGGATTCATGGATTCTACACAATATGTATTAACTAATTTTAATTACATTGTGTGATATATTAATGATGTATACGCAAACCAGTAGTACATATTACTGAACTCTGAACTGGTGAGCCTTTTGAAACTGCATACTGCACAATTGTTATATATTCCTGCCTACACAGTTTCTTTTAGAACAGTATAAGGATCTGCACTATTAGTATTTAATTTAACTTTCATCCTCCAGTATTCTTAGCTTGGCACTTACAAGTAGTCCTTGACTTACAATCATTTAATGACAATTTGAAAAAAGATAACTTGCGACCAGTTTTCACATTTATGACTGTTGCAGCTTTTCCCATAATCACATGATCAAAATTTAGGGGCTTGAAACTGGCATGTGATTATGACAGTTGCATTGTCCCAGGGTCATGTGATCACCATTTGTAACTTTCCCAGCTATCTTCCAACCAGCAAAATCAATGGGGGAAACCAGATATACTTAACTGCATGATTAACTTAATAACTGCACTTGATTCACTTAACTGTGGCAAAAAAGATTGTAAAATGGGACAAAACTCACTTAATAGGTGACTTGCTTAGCAGTGGAAATCTTGGGCTTGATTGTGATCGTAAGTCAAGGACTACTTGTACTTAACCGTTATTTAATGCTAAAACCGTACCAAGATTAGCTCAGCAACGGGAATTGACTTTTGTTCCTGCTGGGAATGGAAAGTTAAACCAAGTAGCAGTGGATTTGACAGGAGATCATGTAGAATTCAGTTCAGGCTACTGAACTAAGGTAAAAGAAAGTTATAGTTTAGAACCTAGGACCAAGCTTGGCTTCTTTAAACTCAACTTTGCTCAGTTTAAAACTGAGAAACTGAGCAGCTGTTCAGTCAGAAAGCAGATTTAAAATATTTTTTTAAAAAAAATATGAATGGCATATCATCTTTTTGGATAATGAGGTAGTGTTTTAGCTTTCTCCCTTTTCTTGGATTTTTGAAATGTTAAAACACAGATTCTTTTCAAAAAGCACTGAAAACCTGATCTTATTTGAAGCTGTTATAGAAATTTGCAGATTGGACCAAACTAATTTAGAGAGGAGGATGTTGAATTTTTCCTAGGACTGCTTTTTTAGGGTCCCCTAGATACTTTTCCACTCATGAGGGAAAACCTATAGGGATTTTTGTTTTCTCTTTTAGGTAGAAAGATTTCTAGGGAATCACAACATCTCTTTGTATTGCAATGATCAAATTCAAAATGCCCCTTGGCAGCTTTTCCTAGGATTGGGTGTACATGGCTAATGGCCATAATGGCATTATCATCAATCAATGCTCCTAATTTCTATTTTAAACCACTGAAGTCAGTGGTTGTCAACATGTGTTCAAGGAGTGAACCCCACAGTGTAATTCTGTTTTCTGCTATTGCTAATTCTATATTGTATGAGATAGTTTGATACATTTTGTAAATCATTGGCATCTGTAGTGAAAGGGAAAAACAAGGAAAGCTTTCTATAAAAGAAAATATCAAAGATTAATCAACTGTATTATCACACAAACATTTATAAATTATATTCACCATCTGATGAATGAAATAAATTCCTATGAGGGAAACCTGAAAGTGCATTAGGTTGGGATATGTGTGGAAATACTGGACAGGATTGACCTGGGAGCTGAGTGATATAGATACAACAGAGTTGGAAGAGACCTTGGAGGTCTTAGTTATTTTAGATATAAAATAGTTTAAATATTAATAGTAAAAGAAGTGCATTATATCTTGTTAGTTCCATTAAAAAAGAATTGTGTGATCATAATACAATTAATGTTACCAGTAATTGTAACATGGGAAACGCTATACATTCAGCAGGATAAATGCATTCTGTTTATGTTGTTTTTTTGGGGGGGGGGGGCGAGGGGGAAGCACATTGAGAGTAGTCTTCCATACATGCTTGTGCAAGTGGCTATACTTAGTGTCATGGGAATCAGGAATAATGCACCTTTCCTTATTGCACCTTATTGGCAAAATCTCTTCTGAACATGGAAACTTCAAACCAATGTAAAATAAATGTAGCTCTGAAGTAACTTTAAATTAAAAATGGTAATATGTATTCTGAGATACATTGAGCTCACAATTTTGCAATTGCATGCACCCATTCCCTCTTCCTGTATAAAATTCTGAACAGGTTCCATAGATGAAGAACAAGCATGAAACAAATCGTTCTAGAAGTTTCTGTTCACATGATGGTTGAGCTTTAGTAAACTTTAACTGTATTGGGGAAGGGGACAGGGCACCAAAGGAAATATGAAATGGAAGATGCTTTTTTTTGTGCGCAATATTCTAACAGCAGCCTTATATTAAGAAATTAAGCACAAAATGCTTTACTAGTAAAGGAGGTAAAATGATAGGAAATGCTTGAGTTGTGAAATATTAGTAAACTGGATTACAATTAAGGGAGAAAAATGGCAATTCTGACCAATAAAATGATAAATTCCTTTCAAAGAAAAAACAGAGATAGCATCTTGACAATTGATGCGTGCATTGCGTGTCACCTTAAGGCTTGGTGAGCTTTGTAAATGGAATAGCTTATGGATCATAATTTTGTGTAATTAAGGGTTTGTGGTGGTTCTAATTGTTTTAAAAATAAGAATCAAATAATATATCATAGTTCCATGCATTCTGCCACTGTATGGGAAATTTGTGTTGTATGTGACAAGTTTGGATAAATAGAAGCTCTGTGTTGCTTTTGGTCATACATAAGTAGATTCTTTTTTGGAATTCAGTGTGTTCAATTTGATATTGTCAAACTATTACAAATAGTTGCAGCTTGATTCTTTCTGCTGAAATTTTGTGTATGCAATATATGTATGTCTTAAATGTACATATAAACTGCTCATTTTCCACTATACTTTAAATGTCTTTTCTGTTTCTATGGCATTCATCCTGTCCTTGTATATGGTATGGGTCTTTGGCTTTTAGGTTGACAGACTCAATACTCTTATTGAGAAGTTCACATAACTGTTACCACAAACTAATTTGTGATCGTAACATTGAATAGATTCCTCTTTGGTTTTCCTTCACAGTGTCTGTGAAGCATTCATAGGTTGCCTATTTAAAGTGAATGCCTGAGAAGGAAGGAGAGATTTGCGTAGGAAAGGTGGTGGTGGGCTTGTGATGCTGAATCTTCGTCATAAGGGGATGCAGCCAAAGGGCAGGGGGAAGGAGGTAAGAAAGGGTTAAGCTTCCTGCTGCCATTTCTCTCCTTTGATTGCCCATGTTGTTTGCATCACTGGTTGAACTTGCCCCAGTGATGTACCAATTTTTTCCAGGCTGCTGTTTTCAGCCTGAGAAATATTTCCTCAATACTGTTTTGCTTCCCATTAGCTATTTGTTTTGGCTAAACTTCTTTGGCTGTTTAGTATGTTTTATATTTAGCTCCTTCCGGTTTTTCACGCCTTTATTTTGGACTATGTAGCTTTCTTGTTCAGCTGGCAAAGCATCACACACCTGATTTGTCATACACGAAAATAACGTGCAGAAGGGTGTTCTGTAATGAAATGTTATGATGAGTCATTTGGTTTATATGTGAATTGGATTTTAGACAGTTTTTAGTTTCCTCATTCATATCTGGAAACTTGAGTAGAATGTGCAGCTAGCTAAATGTTACAACTGATAACAATAGTAAATTCACAGGAGACTTCAGAAAGAGCAAGTGGCTGTCAAGGTCTGTTTTTGTTTCCTATGCACCTGCTTCCCTGGATTGAACTTGCAGATTGTTTTGATTTGGATATTTCTTCGTTCCACTGTTGTGCCGATGCAGACACTTGCATTACATCAAGCTTTTGGAAGTGAAAAGTGTGCAGAAATTAACTCCTTAGGAAACCCAAGTTGAGGAAACAAGTACATACTTCCTTGGAATCTCCTAAAACCTAAAGCATCAATAAAAGTCATGTTGTGATGATCTTGACAAAAGCAGCACTGTTCCCAAGATACTGCAATAATACAAGAGATGTATAGTTAATGTCACTCAGTAGTCTTCAAATATAGTTGTACAGTATGTCACACTTTCATGACAGACAAGTGTTTCTAGGACAGAAATCAGATTTTATTGACAGTTTCATTAGAATTTACACCTTGGTCTGTTTTCATTTCCTTGTACATCTTTCTTATTATAGCTGCTTATTTCACCCCAATTGCATATTTTGGCCCCTTTTTTGGCCATTTACTTTTACTTCAGTTCAGCCCTTAATCTCACAGCTTTGTTATTTAAAACAATCCAAATATTTTAAAAGGTATGGCTAGCTGAGGTCTTCTACTTAGTTTGGACCAATGTTTGAAGCACACACTTAAGATGAATGGCTCTATGCATGTAAGTATTCAAACATCAAGATTTACTTGCTGTTTTGAATGAAATTGCCCAGTAGCTTTAAAGCAGCATCTGGGCTCTGCCCTCTGTTTTGCTATGTTGTAGTCACAAAACAAATGTAAACTGATATGCTTTGGTGAAAGGAAGACGTTTATCTAGACTTTTTAAACATTTGAATTCAGTCTTTCTTTAAAACTGAGCACTGTATTGTGGTAAATTAGCCTGTCTCTTTTTCTAGAGTTGATGGTCAATTATTTGTAACAGACAAGAGATATAACCTTTTATCTCCAATCTTAAACCCTGGCTTCTAAGATAAATTTATCTCAGGCCAGTTTCCTAGTTCTTCTACAGGCTAAACAGTTTTGATTCTGTTATTTATATATCAAACTTCTCCCCCACATGTTTTCTTTTGTGGTTATTTAGGGAAAACATGACGTGCTTCATTATATTTTAATATTTTTAGAACACAGGCTATGGACACACTAAAGTGGAGCCCTTTTCATTAAACTGAAAAAAGCTACTACATGGGAAACACTCTTCTAGATCTGCTTTAACAAGCCTCTGGCAGATGGGGGAAAAATAAAGTATAGAAACTCAATCTCTTACACTGCAGTCATTTTTTACTTACCTTTGTTTTGTAAGTAGCTACAATTTCCATCACAGAAATAGAGAGTCTTGTGTTTTGTAGATTCCATAGAGAGCATACCTTTCTTTGTGCATTTCATTATGCATCCCCTAAGTACACCCCAGAAATGTTTCTCTTGCATTCTTCCCTCTCCTTTGAAAAGTTAGATCAGGGGTTCCCAAACTTGGCAGCTTTAAGACTTGTGGACTTCGACTCCCAGAATTCTCCAGCCAGCATAGCTTGTGGTCGAAGTCCACAAGTCTTAAAGCTGCCAAGTTTGGGAACCCCTGAGTTAGATCATAGGAATGAGAAGTCTATGCAAAGTGCCAGTGCATATGTGGAATGGAACAAGGAGCATATCTGCTTCTGTCCTTTCATAGAGACTGCCTGTCATTTCATGTCTATATTGGTTCTTGGGGGATTTTGTTGGAGTAGTATGCTTTTTGTATACTTTATGAATTGATGTTTGTGTCAGGTTTTGGAGACATTGCCATTTTTTGTGGTTTCCCATCTGCTTAACCATAATTAGCAATGGGGGAAAAAAAACATAACCCCTGGAACCTATGCATTCTCTCTGTTACGATTGATACTGCTGTTAAGCTTGCCTTGAAAGGCAATACAGTAATTCCTTTAAACAACAACCTAAAATAAGCCTTATTGTTTTGAAAGTAAATTTGTGAAAGGCTAATTTTGGAAGAATCCTGTACTTCCAAGGTAAAAATCACAAGTTGTTGTTAGCATGCCCTTAGAGGAATTACAGGCATGAATTGATTCGCTCTCATCTTATTATGTAGGGATGGAAGTGCCATAGCCTTGCCAGAATCCCATTATGTCAGGTGGACCAAGCAAGAATTTGCTGCGGCTGCTGTCCTTCCCTTGCTTGGTTTTTAGAAATATCAGAAATGTTTTATCTTTGTTTGGCTTGAAAACTGAAGGAAGACATAAACAGTTCAGATTTTAGGTAAGCTACACCATATGACTTCTTCCAGCTAAAGCAAAGGTAACCGCAGTGGTGCAAGAATCTGGTGGCATAGGACAAAGAAATGGCTATAGGCAGCAAACCAATCTTTTTTAACCTTAAGTGTAGTTATAATTACTTTCCATAAATTTAATAACTTCCCAATTTTGTAATAGTTTTTAGGAGAACTCTTAAATTGTGCACCTCTTCCTATAAAATAATTTACCTTCTTGCTAGACTTAAGATCTTTGAAACAGATTTATGACTGCATTTGACATAATAGGCTTTACTACAGGAAAGCTTATACCACAATAAATCTAGTAGTCTAAAGTATTCCTAGATATTATATTTACAGATTAACAGAGTTGGAAGGGACCTTGTAAGTCATCTAGTCCAACCCCCCCGCCCAGGCATGAGACCCTACACCATTTCTGAGAAATGGCAGTCCAATCTCTTCTTGAAAGTCTCAAGTGATGAAGCTCCCACAACTTCTGAAGGCAAGCTGTTCCATTGGTTGATTGTTCTCACTGTCAGAAAATTTCTCCTTACTCTCTCCTTGTTCAGTTTTCATCCATTATTCCTTGTCTGGCCTACAGGTACCTTGGAAAATAGCTTGTCCCCTTCCTCTCTGTGGCAGCCCCTCAAATATTGGAAGACTGCTATTATGTCTCCCCTGGTCCTTCTCTTCACTAGACTAGCCATGCCCAGTTCCTGTACTGGAGCTGGTCTTCTGAGACTTTTTAGTGTTTGTTTGATACAGATAAATGAAAATATCTAGTCCATATGCTAATTGTATTTAATTAGTTTAAAACAACCTTTTCTAAACAAAAGGTTGAAAGAGAAATAATTGATTTGATTGTCCCCTGGATTATCTGCCTTATTTCCTCCCATCAGATGAGACTTATGGATGTTGAAGTCAGGCAGCACACAAATGTGTATGTCTTCTTTTTCTTACATGACTGCATCTTTTCAAATGTATCTGCATGTATTTATACTCAAAAAAAGCAGAGGGTGTTTATACAGGTGGAGTCACTTGAGAATAATTTGGAGGTTCACTAGTTCATTAGCTCTGGCATGGATTGCCAATAGCTTTATTTAGGTTCTTGGCATACATTACACCAAATCACTGGTTTCTCAGATAAATTATAGCTACCAGATTTCATCCTTTGGGAATCTCTGTAACATTTTCAAGAGTCAACAATTTAGACAATGACACAATTATGCTCTGAGAATACCATCCTGGTTTTGGCATCTCCTGTTTCTTTCCCTTTCTGTGTGCTCTACCAGATCTCATAAATTATATACCATTTGTTTCTGGTAACAAACCTCACATTAAGCAGCATAGAACAAGATTAAATATAGTGACAGTTACTCCAAACACTGTTAAAGATACAATTCATTCACAAGACTTTCTTCTGTCTTCATTTCTTAGACAACTGGAATCAGAAAACTATGGATTTTGGAGTCTCTCTTCACCTAGAAGGGGAAATGTCAAAAAGCTGCCATTCATGAGGAAAAATAAGCTGTCTATAGAAGCTTTTATTATTATTATTATTACTTTGTTAATTTCTCGTCTCACAGGAGTTTTAGAGCATGTTAGATGGGCTTGAGTTCTATATACCGTGGTAGGGAGAATCCATTTGAACGAATAAATTACAGTGGGTGTGCAAGCATGATTGAGGCAGACAACGAGGACATCAATCAGTGACAGAAAATGGATATAGGAAAAAGAATTAGCTAGAAATACAAAATGCTATGAGTTAATCATTTTTTCCATGGTTTGCTGAATGTCCCCAAGTAATTTTGCATCACATTAACACAGCATTAGCAATAGCACTTCTATACCACCCAGTAGCCTATGGAAATTCTCAGTCATCCATGCTCATGATTGTCGCAAAGGTGCTTTTTCAAGAGGCAACTGGACTTCCTTGTTTTTCTTTGAAGACGTTTTACTTCTCATCCAAGAAGCTTCTTGTATGAGAAGCGAAACATCTTCAAAACGACGACAACAACAGAAAGTCCAGTTGCCTCTTGAAAAAATGCCTTTGGCAGAACCACCCCATAGTGTTTTACAGTACTCTCTGGGCGGTTTACAATGCCAGCATATTGCTCCATCCTCGGAAGGATGGAAGGCTGCAATAACCTTGAGCCCCATAAGAATTGAACTCCAGACTGTGGGCAGAGATTGCCTGCAATGCTGCATTCTAACCACTTCATATGAATCTTAAATAAAAAATAATAAAATACATGTCTCAGAAAGAATGACTTTAGGGTTGAGCTATAATATTGTTGTTTACACTCCGTCTTTCTATAAGGCCAAAAGCAAATATATTCAGTTGAATATGATACACACAATTTAGACTAAGGATTAATAATCTCTTGCAACATATACTCTATAGTATCATTAGTCATGTGTGGAGTTCTGTTTTTACAGCATTTAACCTATGAGCGTTAAGAGCAGTTACTATTATTTATTTTTCTCATCCCAGTAAGTAGAGATATAGAAAATGACTGTCTTTTTATTTGAAGAAACTCATTCATAAATAGCAACCATGCTATATTTGTTTTGCAGCCAATAAACAATGATACTCTCCCTCTGTCATAACACCAGCTCAGTCAGGCTGCCCATCCAGTCCTTTTTGTCTTACAGGGGCTCTAGAGGGGCTTAAGCAGACTGAATCTTTCTAGAAGCAAGATCCTGACATTAAGTTCTGATCTCTTCCTTTGAAAATTTTGATTTACACAAATTTGTACTATGCTATCAGCTAGCAATTATATGGTTAAATTAAAAAGAAAAGAGGGTTACCTGCCACGAAAAAGAAAAATTGAAGCATGAAAAAGCATTTTTTCTTGTTTACGTCATTTATTAAAAACAAATGAAGGTATCCATGTATTTATGGACAGAAGTTTAGTATTCATGCAAACACCTTCTGATCTAGTAATCTGACTAAAGCTTTGTCATTATACATACATATTTGTTCCCTTTGAGATGTAAAGATATAACTATACTCCATAGGATTGCAAAAACCAATAGGACATCCTGCTTTGTTACAATCCTAGTTCCACCCTAATAGTTGTCTTATTGGCCAGCTTAACACTTTTATCATTTGTGCTTTGCTAAACCTACCCAAAGTACTTCATGTGTTAGTACTGCAATTCCTAAGTTAGCCTATACTATACATTTACTGCCTCATATGAAAGGTCCTTGTTTTAAAATAACTTTATTTCTTCTTTCAGGGTTTATTGGATTACCAGGGAGTAAATCATCAGATCATAATTTTGCGTCTTTTGCATTACATCGTCCGCTTCATATGGAGAATGCAGTGACTAGTGCTTCAAGAGGCCATGAAGATTGTTTACTTGGTTCTAACAACAAAGCCCATGAACAATCTCTCTGGATGCAGCTATTAGCCATTCCTGACTTTGGGACATCCAGCAAATTAAAGGAGCAAGAGGACTCCATCTTAGGGAATTAACAAATTGTGATGGATTTTTGGAAATGGGTCAACATTTTTAGAAACAAGATTTCATATGACAGTAGAGCTGACACCATTTTTTGTTGATGAAACTTTTTAAAAAAAAACCTTGCTATATAAAGCTTTTAAGAAAATTAATTGAATTGTGTTCACATTAGGAAATATGTTGGCTGCTCCTCTACCTTACAACAGAATTGACTGAGCCAGCTACCTTTGTAAAGCTGCCTTAGTTTTTATATTAAAGACACATTGTACAGCTTTTTTAAGAACAAATCTTCCCAACTAGTGAGAGGCCAGACTCTAGTATTAGGTCCTCCATTCATTCCAGATGACTTCCACGCAGAAGAGCTCATGATCATTAAATAAAGTTGGTGGAGACAAGATGGAAAGATTGGAATTGATACTTCCGGTTATTCCTCCCCAAATGTCTGCCATTAAAGTCAGCTGCCTTTGTGCTTCTACACCAGAAGGAATTTACACAGAACATGTACCCATCTGCTGTGCAAGTACCAGATTGGATCTTTCTTTTGTGCAGAGCTTCTGCTTCTTGCAGTCCAGAAGAAGAAATATTGAAGTTGCTTTGAAAGTTGAAATTAAACTGTGAAAGTTTAAATGGTCCAAATAATGACACCAGGTTGCCTTTTATAATTTTCTTCCTATGTTATTTGTATAGAACGTGTATATTCTATAGCATAAACTGATGTGGGGGGGGGGGGGGCAATGTAGCAATAAGTTTTTGCATGTGGGTGAAAGCAGTTCCTACACCTGTGCAATATTGCCCCAAGTTGTTAGAACAGGGTCCTACTGCATGATTCCTGGCACTGTTTTGATCCTCATTATGGTATTTACTGTTGTTTAAATCCAGTTTGGGTGTCTGTAGGTTTTTTTTTTAAAAAAGAAGCACTCTGGATTTAGTTATTGCTGCATTTATAATGAGTTAGTAACCATAATGTGGAATGTACAAGGACTACTGACTCAGTGCGTGGGTTTGGGGATGATAGCAGCACAGTATTCAAATTGATTCTGAGGGTAAAAATTTCAAAAGAGATGGAAACAATTTTTTTTTCTTTTATAAATTTTAACACCAGAATTTCTGGAACCTTCCCCTCCCAAGTGCAGCCTCCATAGCCTCATGTGAGAAAGTAGCTGCATTTACCTACTATGTTGGTGAGGACTACTTATAGTTTACTTAGGAAAACAACAACATTGAACCGATTCCAAAAAGCTGAATTATGCAACCTTAATAATCAGAACAAAGCAAATTGTTTCTCTGAGCCATAAACAGTAGTAAAGATAGTGATTCCCAAACTGTAGACTGAAGGTCTGTCATATGCCATGGGAGAGACGAAGTGTGTCTGCAAAAGGAGAAACTTGCCATATTTGATGTTGCTTCATCCCCTTTGTGTGCCTAGAGATGGAAACAAATATCCTTCTCAGGATAAGGGTCCTCTCATAAAGTTCCTGGTTAGGGTTCTCTTGCATTTGCCAGGTACAGTCATAAACATAGGAAGCTGCCTCATTTTGAATCGGAGTACTGGTCTGTTTAAGTTAGTGGTTGTTGGATGGGTCTTTGCCAGCCCTTCTCAGAGAGGTACAACACCTATATATATTTGCATACAAAGTGTATGCTGGACTACTTACTAATTACCATTCTGTCTCAGATTGACATAGGAGAGGGCATGATGGCAGCAAGTCCAATTCACTGTGGTATTTTCTGTAGTTGAAAAGAAGAGACCCCTTCATTACTTTAGGCACTGATTGAAAACTAAGTATTTATGAACTGGACCCAGTAAAGATAGAACACACTGTGCTCCAGAGAGAAACCCTTGAAACAATTTAAAAGTTTAAACAGACCATTAAGGGGCCTAATGGAAATCTTCTTTAGCTTTCCTTGCCTTTGGTGTTCATGGGAGAGATGATCAAACACTTCTAGTTTTTTTTTTATTAGGAAGGGAGTCAGTTGCTTCCAAAAGGATTAAAATTTTGCTTTAAAACAAAAAGAAATTTCATAATATTGAGTTTATAAAATTAATAAATTATGACATGCACATAAGCTCAATCTTGAATGAAAATGAATCAAAACAGCGAGTAAATTTCTAATGGTAACAATGGTGGTTAGCAGATGTGCATGCTGACTTGTTTTAAAAAGGTTTTTGCTTCTAAGAAATCTTTTGTCATCCATCATACTTTATTAAATATAAAATGTTTGACTCTTCAAATGTCGTAAGTGATAGTAAAATGTAAAATTACAGATATAGCTTGGGAAAACTCAAAACGGAAAACAACAGTGATTTAATAAAAATTAAACGAGCAGTAAAGTTGTGCTGCACCACATTATGGTCAGATAGTTCATATGTCATTTTTAATTGGCCATGTGAGGCAACTGAAAGTGAGTATTTGCATAACATTTTCTGTCCCTCTTTCTCTGCCATATAATTTTATCTGGTCCTTGATTAGCTATATAGACTGGTACAGACTATAAACATGATTCCAAATACTGTGGCACTTCTGGTTTCGCCAGCACCACTGAAAATATGTAACTACCTTCAAAAAGTTACAGGCTTTTGACTTCTCTTGAAGCCATCTAAAGTGCATTTGTAGAATCTAGACTCTATGATTCTCTGTATTATCAACACCACCTCTGTGTGATTTCTCTGTATTGTTTCATAAATGTTCAATTCTTGTGCCTGTCTGGAATATGTGGAATGTTGGTCCACCTAGTGGAGATTCACCTATTCCCTGTATGTATTACCGTATTTTTCGGACTATAAGACCTAGCTTTTGGGGAGGGGGAAAAAAATCTGCCTCTGCTTCCCAGCAGTTTGCCTCCTTACAGCAAATAGCCTGGTCAACTTCAGCACAGCCTGATTTAGCACGAGTAGCTGATTGGCGGTTGGCCTCCTGGAATACTGCCTATCAGCAGTTCCAGGCTACAGGGATCGCCACCGCCATCTATTGCCTCCGCGCACCCCATTTTTGGCCTCTGTGCGTCCCGTTTTTGGCCCGAAAATGAGGCACATGGAGGCCAAAAAATGGGACTCGAGGCCAAAAACAAGGCACATGGAGGTCGAAAACGGAGCATGCAGAGGCAGCAATAGGCGGTGGCGATCCTTGCAGTCTGGAACAACTGATAGGCGGTATTCCAGGAGACAGATCCAAACGCCAATCAGCTGCTCGTGCTAAATCAGGCTGTGCTGAAGCTGACCAGGCTGTTTGCTGCAAGGAGGCAAATTGCTGGGAGGCAGAGGCCGAAGGTTGGGGGCCGGTAGGTGGGTGGGGCTTTGGCAACATTTGCTCTATAAGACGCACAGACATTTCCACCCACTTGGGTGTGTGTGTGTGTGTGTGTGCGTCTTATACACTGAAAAATACGGTACTTTAACCCATTGTTTCAGAAGTCCAGTAAATTAAAATACACACCAAGATATCTCAACAAGCAAAATCCACATACACGCAGGTGAAAGTTGTCCACAAAACTGCCTGGTAGTAAAGACAAAGGACTTAAAGCAGTGAAAGTACTAACCATCTTTTGGAAATGGGAATGTTAAGAGTGTATTATATTAAAGTTCCTTACCCATCTCAACAGGCAAATGTCTTTCCAAACTGACAGGGTTGATTAGCTGGTGCTGTATGCATTGCTTTCAGTTTTAAGAACAATCTCAACGACTTCATGCCATCCTGTTTTGTCTCACCTTTTATAGGGCTGTGCAGCACTTCAGATTCAATTTCAAAAAATGCTTGAGAATGCACAGGGGAGAGGAACATTGCCCTTGACTGCAACTCCTTAAAGCAGCTGTCGCCTGTATTGTGTGACAGGTGTGAGATTTCTTGAAAAAGATGCAGATTTCTTCAGGAGTGCAAAGGTGCATTCTCCTGTGCATTCTATAGCACATTTTTAGGAAGAAAGCCATGTTAGTCTATGGTAACAAAAACTTGGAAGAGTTCTAGTAGAAACTTCTGAGTATCACATGTTATTAAAAGACATTGGCTTTCGCGAGCTGCAGTTACTTAATCTGATGCATACAGTGGCTAGATTGATACAGGGTTTAAATTAGGGTGAGGTGGTGGGAAAAGAGGGAAAAACAGGTTATGCTGAAGTTGTTTTATCTCTCAGGTAACCTGTGCATCTGATGAAGTGAACTGCAACTCAGAAGAGCTTATGACTTAATATAACGTGTTAATCAAAAAAGGTGCTATCAGAACCCTTCTGATTTTTTAAAGCACCATTTGGAATTGTATTTGAAGCACTGCTGACATCCAGTTATAGATTTAGCCAGGGAGGGGCACACGGTGTTGCTTTGCATGCTTAGCTTTTGCTGAATCAAGCATTTCTTTGCTAACTCTACAGGAGGGAGATTCCTTGTTTGATAATGTCGGTCCATAACTTTCCTAATTTGATCTGTTATTTTAATTTCAAATAGAAATGACAATGCTGTTAATAGGAATTTGATCTGTATATTTGCATGTTGCTTGCAAAATCTGATTTATTGGAAGAGGAAAGGAAATGGATTTAACAGCTAGCATTGTGCTGCTCAGATTGATTCTGTGCAAAATGCCAGAAATTCTTTTTGTTCCCATGATGCTGATATACAACATTAGACACCAACTTTTTGATGATTATGTTTGCTATTATTCAGTGTGTCATAAGATCCTGTATTTTAAATTTGACCATATTTTAAATGGAAATAATTACCAGAAGTATCTTTCCGCACAAACTGGCTTATGTTGGTTGCCAACATGGACCCAGGATAATGTGCCTAGATTTCATCTTTCTTTACTCACCAAAGCATGAATGAAACTTTGCTCCTGCTTCTGTACCTGGAGCACTCCAGTGTTAAAATTAAATCCTTCTGTAGACTTCAACCATGGTTGGGATTTTGGGAGTTCCATGCATGCACCTTATGTTGGAAGACTCCTTTGTTCCTTACTTGGATTGGAGCAAATGCTGCTCCTTAGGATACCCTAATTTGAGGAGTGGCTTTCTCTTAGGGATGGGTATGTGGAAATAAGGAGCTGCTGTAGAAAGGGGGGCTTTGAAAAGCCCAGTGCATGAGCAGTGGCGTCTGTGCTGCCTTTTTGCATCCCTTGTCCTCCCCTCTCCCCCAATTTTTTAAAGGCTTGGCTGGCCCAGTGCCTTGAGATGTGTACACATCCATATGTGTTAACTGATAGCATGGACATGCAATGAGCTTGCTGCCATGGCTTAAGGCGAGCATTATAAGCCTAATACATATTTTTAAAATTCTGTGAATTATAACATAAACAGTAAATGACACGATATTGGCACTGTGTGGCCCAAACCCAAGCTTTCTTTTTTCCGCAGACATTTATCTATATAGATACCTATATCTAAAAACTAAATCAAATAATACCCATTTGGTTTTCCAGTTCACTGCAGGTTTTGTGCCTTGACAACCCCACTGTGAACTTAGTAAGACTCGTGGGTTTTTAAAATCTTGATGTAATTTAACATATATAACCTTTTTGTCTATTAGAGGATTTAAAAAATAAAATAAAATTCCCTTTTAAATAGTCCTGCCAAAACATTTTTATGAAAAAATTACTTTGGTTGTGGAGAAACCAGATATAAATTTCTTCCCAGAGAATTACTAAGACTTTCAATGCTTTTATTTTCTTTCAATGATTGTAAATATTTGAATATTTATTAGATTAGAGCAGTTCTTCTCATCTGAGCCAAATGTTACCTGTGTGCAATGTTTCCTCTTTTCTTACTATTTCATGTAAGATTTTTTTTTGTATAGCAGCAGAAATTTCTCTAAACTTTTTGTAAAATTGAACTTGTTAAATACTGTAGGTTTCCCCTTTTCTTTGTAATTAATGCACTCTACTGTTTCATAATGCTGTAACTTGTAGAAATGTTGTATATTTATTTTCTGCTTATTTAAGTTCTTGTAAAGTCTTTTTTTTCTTTAAATTTTACTTAGCATATATGAAAATAGTGATTGATCAGTTTAGAGCACTGTCTACTAGTTTGAGATAGTTGGCGCTATTTTAGATATTAACCCCCTTATTTTCTCTCGTTGCTCTTGCTTCCTTCTCTGTCTTGTTACAGCGTTCAAGTATAAAGTGCAAGGAGAGAGTACAATTCCATTGTGTCATTAGGAAAGCCCCATACTCGAGCTTTGAAACATTTGTATACGTTCTTGTGGGAACTGATGGTGGTTTTCAAAGAATTTTTACTAGAGCAACAAGGAGTGCTCTGAATTAGTGTTAAAAAATGATAAACATGATCCTAGGACTTGCATGGGCACGTTATGTTCAGTGAGAATTCAGATGACCCCCAGCAACCCAGCACAAAAATCAATGTCTCTGGAAAATTCATGAAATACCAGATGACAACCTTGTTGGTGCTTCCTGTTTCTTTCTTGAATTGTGCTAATATTAAGGGCTGTTAATACTGCATCCCTTGACCTCAGTTTATGTAGCACAGGATATGGCTGTTACCTCATGATCAAGAAGTACCTACAATTTATTCAAGAACTATTAAATTTTTAGCAGAAGAGTAAAATTTTGCACCCCGGTTTAAAGACCACTAGCTATTGTAGGATAGATCTCGTCATCAAGTACAAACATCAATGTAGCACTGATCTTGTACTGATTAATCACTAATTTGTTTCATAGAACCCAGCATATGTAGCATTTTTATTGCAGTTTCCCTGGCTTACTTGTGTTTTGCACTGATGAAAATTTGACAGGGTAATTGCCACTTTACTTGTGCAATACTGCTGTAAATAACTGCAGATCTTTTTTTAAGATGCAATCCTTTATGTTCTTAATAATGAATTTTATATGAATAAAACTTTTCAACTACTATGGTGTACTTTTTAATTTATTTATCAGGAGTTTTCTACATAGATTTGCTTATGTGTATAGTTACCCTACATAAATCTGCATGCAGTTCTATGTCAACATCTCAAAACCATACCTGTAACGTAATTCATGAGGCTGGGTAGTAGACTGGCTAAATAAAATCAGCAATATTATTTCTAAAATGTGTTGTATCTAGCTACTGCTAAAGCAGAGGAAGCAGCAAAATGAACAGGGGAGTTAAAACAAGTCTCTCAATCTGAAAAAAGGATATGTTTTTTAAAGCAGAGGTAGGAAAAAGTGAATTAAAAACATGAGTGTATTGTATTTGCTTTTTCTACGGGACCAGATCTTTTTGAGGGAAGATTTTCTAAAATCCAGAAATGTCTTCCTTTTGGGCAAATAACAGGTTAGTGCAAATTAGTTAATATAAGTGATATTTCTTTACAAAAGGAATACTTTAGCAAACTGCTACAGGGAATATTGTTTTATACCTCACCTTCAGAGGCTTACATTTCTCCCTGTTTTCTCCTCATTTTAACCTGAATGATTAAATGGAATATGTATATTTAGAATGCTTTTGATTAGTAGGGATTGCTACTATGAGCTACCTGGAGGGAGATACGCACTACAGAGCCAAATTTGGAAACAAAATAATCAACAAGGAAAACATTTTGGAAGATCAGCAAACTGCTTCTAATATCTTTAATATGACTGACATGTTGACCTATTTGTTATTTTTAAATATATTCTTAAACTCTCTAATACAAAGGGTTGAATCTGTTTAGTAATTCGTTGCTCCTTCATTTTTTGGAATTGGGTCCTGAGGTAAGAATTGCCTTATCCCTGCTGCCCTTTAAGAAGGACCTTTTAAGATGGTTCTCCTTTGCCATATTTTTGGATCTTAATTTTTACAGTAATTTTGTTACAATATTTTGCAGTCTGGGTTCATTAATTTTTATTTTTTCATTGTAGTTTTATGCTTTTAAACATTTTTATTGATAAGAAGCCATGCAGAGTTGTGGCATGGTGTGGATAGAAATAGGGTAAAATGAATTATTAAAAGATATAAAGGGGTAAAAGTAATTTTTGCAAATTTTTATTAGCAGAAGATTCTTGAGATAGTCTCAAGTACTTAAAAGTTCTAATGCCAATTTTAAAATATTCTAATGCCAATTCAAAATTAAGAGAAATAGTTATATCCATAATAAATGTAAGTTTAAAGAGTGGGACCATTGGCCTCACTAGTAGAGCCATACTTTCTGCTATAATGGAAATATGAATTGATTCAGTGGGCATGCTGTTGTACTGGCACTGTAAGAGTAGAAAGCAACACATACCTAATTTATTTATTTATTTATTATTTGGGCTTGTATGCCGCCCTCTCTCCAAAGAACTCAGGGCGGCTCACAACAATAAATACACAAATTCAATTATAAAATATAACAAATATAAGAACCCGTTAAAATCACATTTAAAACCCCTTCAGTCCAATCCGGCCAGGCCAAATAGCCATGTTTTAAGATCACGGCAGAAGGAGCAAAGGTCAGGAGCCACCTGGAGCTCCAGGGGGAGCTGATTCCACAGAGTAGGCGCGCCCACAGAGAAGGCCCGCTCTCTGGGAGTCACCAGTCGACACTCTCTGGCCGACAGGACCCCAAGGAGGCCCTCCCTGTGAGAACGCACCAGGCGATGGGGAGCTGTCGCTGGCCGCAGATGGTCCGCCAGGTATCCTGGGCCTAAGCTACTAATTACAGAGTAGTGCAAATTTTTCCATTTGGATTGCTTCCTGTACAATACTTTTCTTTGAAGAACTTTCTGGATCATCTTCTTGTTTCAGACACTCAAAATAATTTCTAGACCAAAGTAGAAAGTCACTATTTTTCACATTACTTTTGGTAAGTAAGATCAAACTTGATTCAGAAATGGGGCAGAGTATGTTAATACTCTTTTCTACTCTTACTGAATCTGTGGAATGATGGGAACTACTTGGGAATGTTCCAGGATCTTAGGAAAAGAGATGCTGGAAGAATCAATTAGTATAAATCGTAAATGTCCAGCCAAATTTTTGTGGATAAAATCTTATTTGCTCTCGGTTGGAAACTGACAAAATATATTGAGATGACAGGGATCCTATCTTATGATATCATAGATACTTTTAAAGCCTGTAGATGTCAGGGAAATTATCAGAGGTCCCTCTGTTATTTGCATTGGATCTCTACCTGACCTAGCTGGGGAAAGTGGCCAAGAAGACTAATCAATGCTTCTTTGTGGGAATTGGAGACTCCAGCATCATTGAAAGACCTGTT
Source organism: Ptyas mucosa (assembly GCA_012654045.1). NCBI lineage: Eukaryota > Metazoa > Chordata > Lepidosauria > Squamata > Colubridae > Ptyas > Ptyas mucosa. The sequence continues at coordinate 12,321,429 of WNWU01000018.1, read as the reverse complement.
GATTTCCCTGCTTTTCAACAAATCAAGCCTGAATCCAATGGAAATGAGCAAATATTGTATCTTCAATCTTTCCCCCTTGCAGAAGGTTGGTAGGAATATATTCATAGTTATAGGGAGCTTTGGAGAAGCAGATTATCAGGACCTGGAAGTCTGGATTTTCATTGTTAAGCCTTTACCTACACATCAAGGAACCAAAATTCAGACACGTAAGTTTTAATACCAAGAATTAGTAGTGTTTTGAGACTTGAGTTAGGAACTCTTCAACCCTCTTTTATTAATTCATTAAGACATGGTCTCTTTGAAGCTTTGGAATTTCTTTCCCAGTTTGTTTGCATGACAAACTAAGAGAATCGTATTAGATAAATCTGTAATAGGATGCCCCATTTGCTGAACGCCCCTACTACTTTCTTGGCTTCAACTTCTTACAAATGACCATCAGTGAGACTTGTATTAAGGAAGGACAACTATTCTTGTCCTAGATATTTGATGCTTTTCATCTCAGTATCCTGGACTGCCTACAAAGATTGGGAGTTGGTGGCACTGTTAATGATGATTCTGCTACAATCTAGGTGGCTAGAGGAACTATCCTTAGACACAGGTCTATTTTGAGATGCTACAGAGTTTGGTCTTCTCTATCACATCTAAATTTGCATGGAGAGGAAATCCATTTGTTTGGGATGAGACATCAATATACTGTTGTATAGCTCTACTTCAGGTCAGATAGGAGATGCAATAGAAGTTCTAACCTGGCCTGTAAGCTGGATGAGAAGAAACAGGTTCAGATTCCAGCTGAACAATGCAAAATGACTTTAATATTAACTCAGAAGCCAACAGATTCCAAGACTATGCTATTTTCTAATCTCAATGGGATTGTGGTTCCTCAGAGTAACCAGGTTTACAATCTAGGAATTCTCTGAGACTCTCTTCTTTTGCTAGAGGAGGAGGTAAAGGACATGACCAGGAGGGCTTTTCCCCAGATTTGGCCAGTGTGCAAGTTCTGGTCTTATCTAGAAGAGAATATGCTGAGAAGTTGCTTATGACTTTATCAACTCTTGTTTAAATGATTCCAATTCACTCTTCAGTTTATAATGAAGTTCTTGAAGATTTGGAAATTTCAATTAGTCCAAAATGCAACATCCTGTATGCTTAGTGGCCAGTCTCTATATTGCCATATTATATCACTGTTGTGGGAGCAAGGTCAACACATCTACTGCTTTATCTGAGTGACAAAAAATGAACCAATGAGTGTCTAGATCCTCTAATACAGGGGTGTCAAACTCGCGTCGTCACAGCAGCATTACGTGACATATCACGACTTCCCCCCCTTCCCTAAACCGGGTGTGGGCAGCGTGTGACACATCTGGCCCATGTACCAGGAGTCTGACACCCCTGCTCTTAATAAGAATGTCCATTTATGTCCTCTGTAAATCCACTTGGACACAAGCAAAGATATTATCAATCCATCCTATAAAATTGAAGAACATTATTGGATATTTATATCCAAATCCTGCTGTCCTAGACTAAAACGTCTATTTAATCCAGTCATTGCTTGAAGGCAAATATGTGCTGCTGCTGAATTTCTAGATGTGGACACACTGATAAACAGTCTGCCTTTCCAAGCAGCTGCATTTTGATGGGGAAACAGAAAGTGATAAGGTTTCAATCAGCTTGTGCATGCTGTGCTGAATCAGCAGGCTGCCTGAATTCTGGCACTATGCCTTCATTGAAGGGCCTCCATGGCTCCCTTACCCCTTGTGCAACCTGCCAGGCAGCCCTGCTTCAGATCCCAAGGGTGAAAATATGGCCAGGTGAAAGCATGAGCTTGGATATTTTAAGTCAAAAAGATAATTTATAATAATACAAAGTTATTTCAGCATATCTAAAGGGAGAAATGGCTATTTCTGTGTAGAATTCATAACCAAACCCAAAATGTGCTTGGTATTGAGCATGCACTCTGGGTCAGCTGTCTACTGGTAATTATGAGTAAATGGAGTGTGTTTGTACATGAGACTTTTACTGGTAATGTAATAATGTAATGCAAATATGGGGACAACATCCCATTTAGCTGGAACAGTCTTGGGAAAAAATTCCATTGGGTCAACATTTGACTTGAGAGGTTCTACTTTTTAAGACATTTCAAATTAATAAGACTCCTAAACCTCAGATCACCTCGGAGAAATCAGGGCTGGAGCCACCGAGACCATTTGTAGAAATTGGAGTTCCATGGTCTGACACTACAGTGACATTGATGGAAAAGGAAACAATATCTGATCTAGTCATGGAACTCATCTTCCCAATAATAATATTGATAGGACACCAAAAAGCCTCCCTCCAATGGACTCTCCATTTTCATATTAGCTTTAATTTTTGCATGAGTTGCTTGAAATTGTACAGAGCATCATGGAACATGCTACCATTCATGGTACCATGCTACCTATAAAGAGGGTCAGGCCAGCCTGGCTAATTCAGGAATAATCCAGTGCTCCCTGTAACCACTTGATCAGTTTTACATGTTAGCTTAATTAGCACATTTTTTTCCTGATTAATCCCAAATTGGATATAGAAGGAGGAAGGAGGATCATTACAATGTATCTTGTAAATTACATATCCTGATTCAATTCTCTCTTTTGCTGTAGGCTTTACACCTAGTGAGAAGCAGACAGAAGGAATCATACTCAGAGTGGGTTAATTTAACCTTCCTCACTTAAAAAGGGAGGGGGGGAAACTGTGCAAAATCATCTTAGCATACTTGAATTTCAGCGGAAACTTGGTTATAAGCTGTGCTGTGTTTTATCTAAACTGCTGTGGCTCCTTAAAAAGTATCGTGTAATCATAAAACACTTCAGCTGAGGTGCAATGTAATAGGGCAGCCCCTCCTGATGTGGGCCATATATACAGCCATCTATTCTTTGGACAGTTGTAATAACAGCATTTGTATTCCATTAAGCCCTGTCAAGAGTGATTTCATGACCCAGCACTGTTACAGTTAGCTACAACAGTCACAACAGCTGTGGTGCAGAGTGGAGATGTCTTTCCAAGCCCAGAGCAACTCATATCCCACAGGTGCTAAGGAAACAGCAGCAGTAACTGTTTATACAATCCAGGAGCTCTCATTACATTTCAGATGCTATGGTACCAATAAATAGACCTCTCTCTAACTGTGCAGGCAAAGAACAATTTCAACCAGTGTTTCTCAAACTTGGCAACTTTAAGATATGTGGATTTCGATTCCAGCTAAAAGTGAGATCCTGAACGTGAGACTTGCAGATCCTGAATCTGATACCCAAAGGAGGGTCTGCTGACATGCAGATACTTCTAACTACATATATCTATTAAAGGACCAACTTACCTAGATGCCAGTCTACAACATTTAACAAAGCATTTTTGGTTGTGGGTTCACATTTATGGAAGAGTAATAGCTCTTGGCACTGTTTTTTGTTGTTGTTTTTTAGAAAAAGGTAAAAATTTATTTCTTGTTATGGGAGTTGTAACTGCTGCACTTTTTATAGTGATGAGAAATTTCTGAATTCCATTATTGGAATTACTACCCTGTTTCCCCCAAAATAAGATATCCCCTGATAATAAGCACAATCGGGCTTTTGAGTGCATGGCAATAAGGCCAGGCGCTTATTTCAGGGTTCAAAAAAATATAAGACAGGGTCTTATTTTTGGAGAAACACGGTAGCATTAAGATGAACCACATTTAATCATACTTAAAATATTCTAGGCCAAATTTAGGCCTTAATTCATTAAGACTTGTGTGCAAATTACTCATACTGACCTTGGCAACTTGCAACTAGCACAAAGTTTTTAAAATTTCAGTTTCTATCCTCACTGTTGTTTTCCATCACAATTCTTCTGGACTGAAAAGCAGATTATCATTTTTAAATAAATAAAATTATAAACGTGACTAGATATAAATTGTGGAAACAGAACTGGTCTCTTTTCAGCATCCACCCAAAACCTCAAAATGCTCCTCTCCTAAAATTCTTAAGTGGAGACAGTATTTAAGTTTGCCATATGGAATAATTATTGACTACCACTTCATTACAGAAAAAAGTGAGTTAAGCCACGTGATTTCCAGGTAAGTATTATGAATTATATCTTCACAAGTTCTTGGGCTGGTGAAGTCTGTGGTCCTTCATAATGTTTGCTCTAGGACAGTGGTGGGTTCCAACTGATGTTACCACTGATTCTCTTCGTGCATGCGCTTTGCGCGCGATCGCTTTGCTCGCACACGCGCCAAACTTATGCTCTGTGCAAGCGCATTAGATTTCTGCCCAGCTGAGGCACAGCAATTCACTCTGCCACGCCAACAGCTGGGATAAAAAATGACAAATAAAGGTAGGTATAATGCGGGGGCGGGTGGGAGGGCCCAGCTCACAGTCATAGAGAACCGGTTTGCTGACATCACATCATCACCACTACTGGCTCGCCCGAACCAGTTTGAACCAGCCCGAACCAGTTTGAACCAACCCACCACTGCTATAGGATGAATTTAAGGATCAAGTCAGTGCACAGCCCAAGGATCCAAAACAGTAACATGAAAAGAGTACACACCCTCTCCAAAAACTACACAATGTGAAAATACTTTGGCATAAAGGAGAAGCAAAGGAAAAGTTCTAACATAGAAATTTCAAAACTGATGGGTTTTTGGTTATCCCATTAAAGAGCTTCTTAGAATTACATATCGGTTGCATGCACCATCAGTCACTTTCTTAGCATCCCTGAATTGCTCATTGAATTATGTACTAAAGCTAGATATTTTTGATTAAATTTTTTTTAATAAATCTTCTGATTTGATTTGATTTTTAAACCCCATCATATCCCAAATTTAAAACGAAGAGAATTCCGATTCTACTTTTATGGAACATCATTGCATCACCCTACTTTCCTAAAAGATTATAACAAAAAATTGCTACTCTTTTCCTAGATTAAATTTCTTGCTCCAACTAAATGGCAGCATTTAACTGACCTTGGCTGAAGTTAAACAAGGACAGTTCAAATAAGTAAATAACACCCTGAAGGAAGGCAATAGCAACCAGTTTTATATTGTTCCAAGAAAACAAACAGAGATCATCTACCAGAAGTTAAAGTTGACTTGAAGAAGATTGTCTTAGATCTTTGTGAAGTATAACTAATAACTGCTATATAATTTAACACGTTTGTTATCCAAACATGGGATGTTCAAGATAACCAACTCACTTTACTGTCGTGGAATCCTTGATATACAATCATGGGCATCAAACTCGCCGTGTCATGCCGTCATGTGACATTTTGCGACATTTTTTCCCTTCATGGAACTGGAGTGGGCGTGGCCTGTGTGTGACCCATCCGGCCCGCGGGCTGCCAGTTTGACACCCCTGAATTATAGAAGTATAAAAATCTAAGAACAATTAAGCCGAATCCAGGCCTTTTATCTTCTTTGTGCTGTGTTTTCTTTTTATACTAATCAGATGTATTTTTAAATGCAAAGCATAGGTTCTATTTTGTTTTAACCAATGTTGTGAGGGACTGCTGGCTTACAGTTCACTGTAGCTTCTGTGCAGCTGCAGAAAGTTCTGATAGTAATGAAAAGGTAGGATTGAAGTTTACAAGTAAAACTTCTAAAGAGGAAAAACACAGTGTGCCCAGCCCAAAGCCCCTTTCCACCAAGAGAGGCCCCTGCGAATCCCTCCCTCCCTCCCACCCGCCTGAATGAGCCTGGCTGCGGGCAGTCCCCAGCACTTCATCAAGAGAGGTCAGGAGGGGAAGGGTAGCTTGCCCTTGCGTTTGTTCCTATTATAAAGCTAAATTTAAACAAGAGCAAGAGAATTTCTTCTGGATTTGTTAACAGCAGGAGCAACTCTGTTCTACTTTTAAAACCCTGGAATTGCTAATCTGTTCTCTAAATTTATCATAAAGAGATACTGCCAGCCTTTAAAATCCTCTTTCCTTAACACAGAAAAGCTAAGTTGTCTGCAGATTCAGCTACTTTTCATTTATTCGGTATAATTATATTTATATAATGAAATAGATATTTGTGAGTGCCTATTTTATACTGTTTGCCACTGTGTTTGAAGCAATTACTACACAGCAATATGCACTATAACAAGAAGTTAAAAACAATATAACAATAATGTATTGATGTAAAAAGACTGGAGGATTTCATATTAATTCAATAAAACATTCTGAAGAAGTTATTTTAAATAACACTGGTAATCCTCGACTTACGATCACAACTGGGACCAGAATTTCCATAGCTAAGCAAGATGGTTGTTAAGTGAATCATGCCCATTTTTACAACCTTTTTGTGTTGGTTATTAAATGAATCACTGCAGTTGTTAAGTGAAACACATGGTTGCCAAGAAAATCTGCCTTCCACAAATTATTTTTCTTTTCAGAAGCCAGCTGGGGAGGTCGCACATGGGGAGCATGTGATCCTGGGATATTGGAACCGTCATAAGTGCGGTTGATCCTAAGTCACTTTTAATGCCATTGTAACTTTGAATGGTCACTAAATCACAAGGTTGTAAATCAAGGATTGCCTGTATAAGCAGTCATTTGGATAATCTGAATCTCACAGATGTTTAAGCAGTCCTGAAAAAGCCAACCATCTACTTGCAGAAACACAATGCTAAATTTACCCCGTCAGTAATTCATATATTAATAGGTAACTATGTTTTATGCAGTATTTTTGAATTGTCCGCAAATATCATAGCGCTTCTCATGCCACTAGCTAGCGCTTATTGAACTCCAACATTTAAAAAAAAAATCTCAAAATTTATTTAAAATTAACTATTCTGCATCAGTCACAGCTTTTCCACAGGTCTTTAATCGAAATGTAAAACCTCCAGAGTGTATGAAAACCGTAATGAGGCTATCATGTCTAGGAAAGGGCAGACAGTATTTTAATTTATTTATTAAATGTATTGGCTGCCCATCTTACGTCTTTGATTCTGGGTGGCTTACAATGGTTAAAAAGAATAAAACAATGCAAAACCTGTGTATCCAATACAAATGAAATACTATAAAAATTCAAATTCTCAGTCCTAACGGTGAGGAAGGGAGTAGGAGGGGCGATGGTGAGGTGCGATCTATTATTAATCTCTCAATCACCTCCAATGCAAAGCTCTCCTATTGGGGCCCCAAGGCAACTGGCAGAACAAAGTGCTTAAGCTCTTGTGGCAGGTCAGGAGGATTGGAGCCAACCTCACTCCAGGCAGCTTTGAGATGTTCCAAAGGGCAGGAGCAGAGAAGGCTCTTCTCCTGGATCCCGCCAGCCACAACACCCTGGCCAATGAGGCCCACAGCATGCCGCCTCTGCCAGCATGGGTGGGGTAGGCCAATCCCCTTGGGATGAGACAGTCCCTCAAGTAATCTAGACTCATGTCATAAAGTGCTTTAAGGATGATTATCAGCACCTTAAATTGCAGAGCACCAGAGCCAGGAAAGCTTGCAGAATGGCGGTGTTTCATGGGCCACTTTTGGGGCCCAAAAGCTGCCCACCAGCTGTAGTTTCCGAATGCTTCAAGGGTAACCCCATGTAGCGCGCGTTGCAATAGTCCAAATGTGTGATGACTAGGTAGGAGGGGATGACTGAGTGCAGGGACTATGGATCCAGGAAAGGCTGCAACTTTCTGTAGTAGTTGGTAGACGGTAGTTTGTGATTGAGGTCGTGATTGAGGTGATAAAAACGCTACCCAGATCTGTTAAAATCACTCTCTTCTGGCTTAACCCTTCAACTTCCATCTTGCCACCATGAGCAGTTCCATTCTTTCCTTCAAGAGGAAGAAAACTATTTTGTTCACTCCTGTGTTTCATGTTTAGTTTGAGGTAAAGGCTTAAATTCTCCAGTTCATTTCTTGTCTTATAGTAAAAAAACCCTCAGTCCTTCAGGGCTAATTAGGGGAGCTGAATTGACGTTCATTTCTGGTGTGCAGGAATTGGCTGCCATATTACAGATCCCCAAAGGCAAATCCAAAAAATACTTGGCACTGAATTTAGAGTGGTTGAGCAGGAGGATCCAATATATGGTAGCCACCTGTCACAAAATAGAAGCAAATAATGGCTCTCAAATGCCAGAGAGGATGGGCAGAGGAATGCGGCTGGCACCAGTAGAAAGCAACCCAATTCTTGGGTAGGACAGGAAATCATCAGTGTTTGGCTGTGCACAGTTATTTGAAACAGAGAAGCATTAACCATTTTCACATGAGAGCACAATCATATTCCAAAAGAAAAAAAAAGAAAAGAAAAGTCTGGTAGAATTTCTCACATGTGCATAAAAGGACAAAATGTCCACAATTGCTTCCAACTTGAATTAAGGAAAAAGGGATCTCTCTGCTTGAATCCCGAATAAGCATGTGTGATTCGGCACTGAGCAAAAATGATATATTTTGGACTAAATGGAACATGAAATTTAATTAGGATTGTATTGCAGCATCAGGTAATAGGATATTTCTGAGGCAACATTATATATTCTTCAACAAGAACAAGGCTCTTGTCTCCCTCTTAGGGTAACCAAAATTGGTCACTGCTCAATAAATATTCTACATCTTAGGTTATTGTCTAATTTACCTGAATATCTTATATAGAATGCTTTGATATATCTATGCATATATTGCCAGAATCTGAAAGACACTTGGTGATTTACAACTTTAAAATCAAATAAAAAGAATTCATGCTAAAATCACAAAAACAATAGAAAATAAGATATAATAATTACATTATTAATAATATCATCCAGCACGAGGTGATATCAACTTCCAAAAGCCTTTTTTGAAGGCATTTCGACAATAGAAAATCAGAAATATCCCCAATCTAACTTCAAGGAAAGGCTATTCTGTACAGCAGGAGCCATTCATACCATGATGGCGCAGTGGTTAGAATGTAGCATTTCTGCCGACCACCAGCAGTTCGATCCTGACCAGCTCAAGGTTGACTCAGCTTTCCATCCTTCTGAGGTTGGTAAAATCAGGATCCAGATTGTTGGGGGTGATATGCTGACTCTGTAAACTGCTTAGAGAAGGCTGTAAAGCAATATGAAATGGTATATAAGTCTAAGTGCTGTTGCTATTGCTATTGCTATCATTGAAAACACTGTCACAGTCCCCACTGGACTCATCCCACATGGACTAGGAAGAGGTCACAGCCCCATCTGAGCTGAGCAGACAGGATGGGTCACCTCTACCTGAAGAAGGCAATCTCTCAGATGCCAAGGGCTCAAGCTATTAAAGGTTTTAAAGATCAAAAAGATACTCAGAATTGTATCAAAAGCATTTACACAGCAACTAAGGCATCTGCAATGCAAGTGTTACTCCTCATATAATAGGTTTCGCCCATCAGAACACAGGCAGCCCCAAGTTATAATAAGAATTGCAGCTTTTGAGGACCTCAAAGCAGGGGTGAAATGCTACCGCTTTGGGCCAGTTCGCCTGAACCAGTAGTAAAAAATGCTAGTGGTTTGCCGAACCGGTAGTAAAAAACTGTAAAAAAAAAAAAGTTCCAACGATCAGCTGAGCAATGCGCGATCGATGGAACTTTTTTTTTAAACTTTTTAAGCATTTTTTTACTACCGGTTCATGCAAATAGGTAGTAAAAAATGCTTTAAAAAGAGTTTTTAAAAAAGGTTCTGACATTTACGCAGCACAGCTGTGATTGTTGGAACCTTTTTAAAAAACTTTTTAAAAGCATTTTTTACTGGCTATTCGCCCGAACTGGTAGTAAAAAATGCTTTAAAACAGTTTTTAAAAAGGTTCCCAAGATCGTGCGCCACAGCTGATTCTCCCTCCCTTTGCTGTTCTACTTACCTTCCCAAGCCTACTTTCGGTGCGTAATGTGCATGCAGAGCACGTCTGGCACATGTGCATGCATAGTGCACTTGACACGCAGCGCGCATGCGTGGCCAGTGAACTGGTAGCAAACCGGTTCAGATTTCACCACTGCCTCAAAGATACATATTGCCAAAGTTACCTATTTGGGGATTGGGGCGGTGGTGAAGAGGACATGAGTTATAGAGGGGAAATGTATGCAGTTATCACAGCGATATACCCCATTCCACACCATTTTTTAATTATTTGCTCCTGTTACGATATACAGCTTTCCTGATAAAACATTAATAAAACTCCTTAAAACATTAGCTTTATTATATCAATGTGTATTAAGGCAAGGTGGCACAACAGTTAGCCTTTTGAATTAGGACTGGAGTGACTACTTAGACTTAAATCCCCACCGGGGCTAACTACACAATACATAAAATAAGCATTGTGCCACTGCCCTTCTGGCTTTTATGTTTCCCCGTTCTGTCACACAAATACACAATGGCCTGATCCAAATCAGGGCCACTTCAAAAGGAAAGCATCCTCTTTCCCGCCAGCCTCTTTGTTTATAAACATTCCAACAGCGTCCTGGCACAGGCCAAGAATTATTTTAAAAAAGTAAGAAAATCCACTTGTGCCAGTAATCGTTTGGAAAAAGAGCTGAGCTCATGCAGGTGACAGTGGGGGCAGTGGACATTTTATAAGCAAAGCTTGCTAGCAGCTCCTAATCTAGAAAGATGTACTTACATTAGAGCAGTGTTCCTCTACCTTGGCCAATTTAAGATATGTGAACTTCAACTCCCAGAATTCCCCAGCAAAAGTCTTGGCTGTTTCAAGTCCACATATTACTTAAACTGGCCAAGAGGGAGAAGCACTGCGTTGGAGGAAATGAAAGGTGAAAAGGAGCTGCATGACACACATTTTCCATATCAGGCGGTTTACATGCACGGGTAGTCCTCGACTAACAACAGTTCATTTAGTGACCGGTCAAAGGCACCGAACAAAGTGACTTGTGACCATTTTTCACACTTACGACCGTTGCAGCATCCCCGTGGTCACGTGATCAAAATTCAGATCTTGGCCATTGGCTCATAGTTACAGTGTCCTGGGTCATGTGATCACTTTTTGCAATCTTCTTACAAGGCAAAGTCACAAGGGAAGCTTAATTTCACTTAACAACTGTGTTGCTAATTTAACAACTGCAGTGATTCACTTGACAACCATTTTGCTTAGCAACAGAAATGTTGGGCTCAATTGTGGTCGTCAGTCAAGAATTACCTGTATAAGGTTCGCTGGACCGACAATCTGTTTTCTCAGCCTAATTTATCCCACAGGATCATTTTTTGCAATACACATACTACCTTGGAGAAGAGCAAGAAACCCTAATCAGAGAAGAGAGAAGAGAGAGAAAGCTCCATTCCCTTCTTGGAGGCCCCTTTCACTGAGAGAGGCCCCTGCATTGACTCCCTCCTTCCCTCCTGCTTGAATGGGTCTGGCTGCAGGCAAATTCCCAGCACTCCAAGCAGGGTCATGAGGGGAAGGGTAGCTTGCCCTTGCCTTTGTTCTTATTACTGGGCTACATTTAAACAAACATTTATTCTGGGTTTATGGAGAGCAGCAAGAGTGACTCTGATGATGCTTTACACAAACAAAACCCCCAAAGTAATAAATTATTCTCTGGAATAGCAACTTGCAAGTCTGCCTTTTCCTTTTCTCTCCTTTCCTCTTAACCCAGCAAAGACCTTCTCTGAGCATTAGATTAATTAGATTGGCTAAACTGAGTGGTGGTGTGTGGTGCTTGGAGTGGGATATCCCGTGTGCTATTTGTGTTATCTATGTGGCTTCTTCCATTATTTCCAATCCAGTAGCAAGTTGGAAGGAAAAAGGGATGGGGTGCCTATTCCTCTGTTAGTCAATTCATGAACGGGATAACTCTTCAAAAACAGACCAGGATCAAATTTGGTGTGTTGGAAACAGTCAACAAAAGAGATTTGGGGTTCAAAAAATTGACTTGATCCAGCTTGTAGCTGTGGAGAAAAATACTCCCTAATATGGCTTCCATTCTAATCCCCATCCCCTTTCTTAGTCAGGTGGCCCAGACTGGAATGTACCCAGACCACCTGCGATCCTCTGTGCACACATACCCACAAATACATATAGATGCAACATAGAGCAGAAACATGCCCACACCTAAAGACAACTCAAAAATAAAATAAAGATGCCTCCTCTGGCTATTTCTGGTAAAAGGGCCTGGAAAGAATTCTAGAAGCCATGCTCTGCATACTTTCTCTATCTTATTTTGGTATGGCATATTTTCAGGAGCATCAGGATAATTAAAGAACTGTCTTCTGTTCTTTTGAGTGAAATATTTACAAGACTTTCACGTTTTACTATTGTTTATGATACAGAAGTACAAAGCAGCCTTTCCCAACTGAACATTTTTTAGAAGTATTAGACCACACAATCCAGAATTCCACTTAAGCCTTCATAAAGTCCAGGAAATGATGGCACAGAATGAGTCAGAGAATCAGGAAAACAAGCAGAAACAGGGTAGCTATTCTTCTCCAACCCCTCTCACTCCAGTAGTTGAAATGGTAGCCATGCAAGATTTTCTGCATTTATAATACAGGTGGTCAGCACTTAACAACTACTTATTCAATCACTAAACTTACGACAGTTCCAGCCATCGCAAAAAGCAGTATTGAGTCCAATACACCTACATCCTGTAAACATAGCTACAGTATGTGATCTCATTAATACTGTACTTTTTGCAATGCTTTGAATATTTTAGATTTTAAGATGCGTGGGCTTCAATTCCCAGAATTTCTCACTCAACATGCTGGGAGTTGAAGTCTACATGCCTTAAAGTTGCTAAATATGAAAAACATTGCTTTAAAGAACTGGCCATGAATCTTCGGGTCATGTAACTCAGTTAGAGAAGAGAGTTTGCTCACAATTGCCCCAATAAAATTTGGATTAAAACTGCCCATCTTACCCTGTATTGCCATAATTAGAGAGTTTCTCAACATATGACCCCAATTGAGCCCCAAATTTCAGTTGTTAAATAAGACATCTGTTAACTGAGTTTTGCCCCATTTTATGTCCTTTCTTGCTACAGTTGTCAAATCAATCACTACAGTTGTTAAGTTAGTAACCAACATGGTTGTGAAATGAATTTGGCTTCCTCACTGACTTTCCTTGTCAGAAGATCACAAAAGGTGGTCACATGACGGCAAGATACTGCTACCGTCATAAATATGAGTCAGTTGCCAAGCGTCTGAATTTTGATCACATGACCATGGGGATACTGCAACAATCGTAAGTGTGAAAAACAGTCATAAATCACTTTTTTCAGTGCCATTGTAAGTTTGAATGGTCACTAAATGAACTGTTGCAAGTCGAGGTTTACCTGTATGCTGGAGCTTTAATTGGCTCTGCCAATTACGTTATATGAAGGTAGCCTATGTGTCTGTTTGCATGCATGTGGCCATGAGTAGAAATTATGGTGAGATCCTACACCTCAACATGCACATTATTAATCCCACCCATTAATTAATCAGATCACCAGCATTTCTAGGCAGAAGGCAGGCTACAGACTATATGTACAGAACTTCCCTACATCTGTATTTTCTCATTAAAATATTGTCATGCAAAAAACAAAAAAAACCCTTCTATAAATAAAAATCTTATTGTTTTGCAACTGTCTGTCTGATCTCCTTCTTAACTACAGTATTTTTTTTCCTGCATGGGGAATAATGCTAACATATGGCTGGGAGTTAGAAGAACAGAAGCTACTGGGAACTGGGAAATGTTCTTCTTGTATTGGGAGGAGCAAAGAATGATCGACTCCCTGCAGAAGCTGGAAAGTAATATTTTAGTGAAACCAGCAGCCATTCCATCAAGCCCTATTCACATTTCAGATCTATCTGCATGCAAGCCTCAGACTCAGAGTGCAGGTCTGGACAGAAATGGTCAGTAATGAGCCATATACTGGTAAGCATCATTTTACCTAGCAGCTCCAATCATTTGGTAGGCATTTCACTAGTAATATTGTTTATAATTTCTGTTTTAAACACTATCATCCATCTGTCTGTCATCTATCTATCTATCTATCTATCTATCTATCTATCTATCTATCTATCTATCTATCTATCTACTATCCATCCATCCATCCATCCATCCATCCATCTATTAATCTTTCCATCATCTATCAGCACTGAAATAATGTGCTTCATTACTTAAAAGCAAATATGCTTTTCCTTTTTAGCTGCACCGGAGAGATTAGTCAATTAGTTCTAAACCTAGTTGCAAGTAAACAAAAAGGAGCAAAACAAGACATAGTTTCATTTTTCACCTCAAAAACAAAGAAAACCACCCCCGTTTTCTACTCACTAACTCCCAAGAGTGCTCCTATAAACAGCTGTGAGTTAAACAGCCGTGAGTCTATGACCTCTGTCACATTTTCGTCTGCCCCATTGTGTCTACCTCTGAGTGCCTCAGACCCCATTGTGTTTGATTTCCCCCTCAATAGTTTCACTGGTTTCTGGAAAATCACTGGAGAAGAGTGAAAATAAACTAATAGGTAAAAATAGCTCCAAATCTAATATTTTTGTTTAAGATCAGAGGAAACTCTTCCCTAAAGCATTTATCCAAATAAAAATGTGTGTGATGCTCACCTAATATAAAATATAAATTAGATGGTACCATGGAAGGAAGGGGGTCTGTTTTTGTACCAGCCTACTAACCATTTTTAAAAGGGCAACATAAGGCTTGGTAGGTATTTGTGACTTTTGTTTTAAAATTCAAGCACTGAATCAACCCCCAAAGTGACTGATACGTGAAGAATCCTGACTTACACACAGCATAAAATGATCAGGAGTTTGAAGACATTCATGTGTTATCCAAGAAATTCCTATGATACTGTAAGGCTTGGCAGCATTAACTTCCACAGAGCCAGCGGAGGGGGCAGAGAAAGGAACTTGGCAAAGGCTAATTAAGGGACTTAATAGACTTAATGGACAAGACATTTCTGCATTCCTGCTTTACAATTTAGTAACTGTTACTGTATCTATGATTGGGTGACTTAAGACCAAGATACACAGCCCATCAAATTATATGGCACAGTCCTTGACTGAAAGATAGGCTATTCAGCTGGAGCCGCATGTCTCTTAATTGTTTTGTTAAGTGTTGCATGCAAAAATTTAAGAAACGTTCTTGCTCATCCCGACTGTGGCTCACAGTGAGACTAGAAAAGATAGTAGAAACTGTTTAACTTCAGGCTCATCCTGATTACACATAAACTAGAGGTGGTTTTGAAATCAACAGAAACCTGTGGGTTTAACACTTTAAGCCTTCCTTTCACTATTTAACTCCCTCCAGTGTGTTCCTTGGATGTTTTTCTCCAGGGTTAAACTCCAATATCAAGGCAAGGCTGAGAGAAAAATGCAGAGAAAAAAACTTCAAGAAGATCCTTCTCACTCTAGAACTTGTATTCAAGATCATTTTATGGGATCTTTGGTCTCTTCTCCTTCAGCCATGCCACCTCTCAGGATTGGTATGGCCAAAAAGGGGGCAATTGATTAGGAAAAATCATGGCACCCTCAGAGGCTTGGAGGAGGAATGGGATGTAAATAAAAGTTACATAAAAATGTTTAAAATCTCTGACATCTGCTTAACATTTGCTGATTTTTTTCAGTATAAAAAGTATCTGCAAAACCACCCATTTTCAGTCTGATTAAATATGAAACTATATCCTCCTAATTCTTTCTTGATTACCAAGAAACCTAAACCTGTACTATGCAGATTTTATTTTTATTCTGAAAACACACTTGTTGTTTATTTAAAAGCATGGCAAATATTTTCAATCTAACAATAGTAAAGTACAAAGCCAAAGGATGCATTAATAGAAGGACTGATACCATAAGAGGAATCTCTATGAAGAGTCTCAATCATCCAGGTCATGGTTGTCCCAAAGGGGCTTTTCAAAAGGCAACTGGATTTTCCTGTTGTTTTTTTTCCCCTTTGAAAACGTTTTGCTTTTCATCCAAGAAGTTCCTGAAGAAGCTTCTTGGATGAGAAGCAAAACATTTTCAAAGAAAAAAAGTCCAAGAAAGCTCAGTTGCCTTTTGAAAAGCCCCTTTGGGACATGAGATGAGTGGTTTAGGAAAGACAGTAATTATTCCAATCTGTTTTGTATGTCACATTGAGCTCCTTAAGAAAAGGTGGCACAGACATTCAGCAAACAAATACGGCTTTATACGGTAACATATATGTATTACATGTTTGTTTGTTTTTTTATTTGATTTGTATGCCGCCCTTCTCCGGAGACTCAGGACGGCTTACAATGCGTTAAGCAATAGCCTTCATACTTTTGTATATTTATACAAAGTCAGCTTATTGCCCCCACAACCTGGGTCCTCATTTTACCTACCTTAGAAAGGATGGAAGGCTGAGTCAATCTTGAGCCTGGTGATATTTGAACTTGCCATAATTGCAGGCAGCTGATGTTAATAACAGTGCTTTAGTTTGCTGCGCCACCAGGGCTCTTTGTTCAACTGTTTTGTTTTAAACAATTTTTTAATTTTAAACCTGTTTTTGGAGTACCCTAAGAAGTAGAAATCAGTAAAATAATAATATTTATGCTCTTCATTCTTAAAACATGCTTACATGGCTGTTCTGTTCTACGGGAAGGTATCACAGGTACCAAATTAGAACTCAGTTCTTGCTATCTCTCCCCAAAATAGCAGCAGAACAGTCTATGTAAAAGTTCATTGCTTTGCTTTCTTAAGACACTTATGAAAAACATAATTCACATCATATTTAAGGAATACTAGAATAAAGATTTGAATTTTATTTAGACTTGAGGAACTCTGGAAGGTATAATTCTCCACGTTTGGGAAAACTGAGCAGGAAAACTTAAGATAACTTGAAATCTTGATGAAATCTAATAAGCGATCAGGAATACAGACAAAGGTATATAATGCTTCTATGAGAGATGATTCTTACTACATATCAAAATATCATTCTTGTAAGAAAATGCCCCTATACTATTTAATATTAAACAAACTGAATATCTGCTATGGCAGCTTGAGATTTCCATAAATACAGTGAATAGTTCATAAGTTCTTTGTAAATTGTCCCTGCCTTAGTCCATTGATTTTGATATTTCTTCTTTCATCTGTCTGAAGAACAAATAACCAGGTCATGATTCCTGTGACGGGTGAAGTCGCATGTATTTATTCCTATTTAACATCACATGACACAGATTTAATATGAAAATATGTCTTTTATTTACTGCAGTACTGGAATTGTTGCCAGTTCATATCTACAGAAATATTCTGAAGAAATTTTATAGCAACTGCCATTGTTTGACTCTTGGGTCAAAATCTTCCTGTACAAAATATAGTTCCCATAAGTTTGAGTTTGGAAAGAGTTGAAGAGAACAGTTTGGAAGCTGCTGGTACAAGAGATTCTGAAAGGGTCTGAATTCTGTAACAAAATGCAACAGACCCGAGGGATTGCTTAATGTTAAAATAATTAACATACAAAAGGACAGAAACCAGGGCAGGAAAGGAAACCAGTTCATCATTTTGATCTTTGCCTCTGTTTTTCTTATGTCTCTCACGCAAGTCATTTTTCTATTTCAGTCATCTATGTTCCTCATTTCCACCTTAACAGGTTGAGCCTTGAGTCTCTCTCTAGTGTGCAGCAATAAGAACTAGATCTGCAGTTTCATGGTATAATTCATGGTAAGTACCAAAAAGGCATACAAGATATTAGATTATTTTGAGTTCTGGTGTCTTACTACTCATGCCCTTTCTGCCTCCTCAGATCACAGATGGTAGCAGACAGCTGATAATACCAATTTAGGATTTGGGGAAATGTTCTGTTGAGATTTCTAATATAAGTATTAAAATATTATGGCCAAATTAAGTGGCTGTTATAACTAGCAATTCAATTAAACGGAAGTACAGTTTAAATGGCATAATGAGGGGGCTGAAATGATCATAGAATGATATAGCTGAGCAATTATTCCACATGACTAAAAAAAGAACCCTTTATATTTTGCAGAATGCTTGCATGAGATGCACGAGATTCCATCCTTAGAATAAAATAAACTCTGTATGATAACAGTTCTTGGTTTCAGGTTTCAAATAAATTAGGACCATTTGGCACAAACAAGCAAAAGAGAAGAGCTGGAAGGAAAGAAAGATAATGGAGACTGGAAATATGTGGATAAGGGGCTCAACTGGGGGAAAGGAACATTTCACATGTTGCAAAGTTTATAGGGACAAAACAATTAGGCATAGAACAAAGCAAAGACCCCTTTGCTTAAGTTATGATGGACAATGAAACACACATGAAAAAGGACCATTTTAGGCTTACTTTAATTGGCCAGGGCAAATTTTATTCAGTGAACTTGAGAAATTAGAAAAGAGCCCCTCTCCTATCCAGGAATTATCAAAGGTAAAATAAAATATTAAAGAGAATATTTATTATGCACATAATTAACCCAATTCTACACAGAACAATATCACACTTTTTCTCTTTTCTTCTTGTCCCCTGCACATCTCCAGTTGTTCATCCAACTCTGCTGCTCTTCTGGACCATGCAAATTGCATATTTGGGATTGGTGGACTAGACTCTGGGAATGATAGCATTTCTTTTTGGGCAATGCAACCCTGTACTGAAGCCAAAGAGCTTCTCCAACATTCTGCTGGTTGCATTTCATCAAGCTGAAAATAAGTAGGAAGAAATCTGTAGCAGCAACTCTTCTTTTTCCATTAATAAAAACCCTCTTCCTTTTTCTTTTTGTGCAGTGGAAAGGAATGTATCTAAGCCTATCCTTGGGATAAAATAAATTCACTTTGGTTTGAAAACAGGATAGAGGATTGGAAGTGCAAATCCCTCCCACTTCTAAAGTGCAAATCCCTCCCTCCCTCCAAGGCCCCAAATTTTCCAGCTTTGAAAGAAAAATCAAGGAAAGGCTGGAATAAAAATCTCTACGGTCCTGATGGTGACATATTGGGACCTAAAGAGCCGTGGTGGTGCAGTGGTTAGAATGCAGTATTGCAGGCTACTTTTGCTGATCACTGGCTGCCAGCAGTTTGACAGTTTGAGGCTCAACGGCTCAAGGTTGACTCAGCCTTCCATCCTTCTGAGGTTGGTAAAATGAGGACCCAGATTGTTGGAGGCAATATGCTGACTCTGTAAAATGCTTAGTGAGGACTAAAGCACTGTGAAGCAGTATATAATTCTGTATTGGTATTGCTAAATTGCCCATTATCTCACATATACTTCAGTATCCAAAGAGGCATATATTTATCACTGTTTTAAGTTGAATCCTGTAGGCTACAGCCTAGTACATAATTCAGAATAAACCTCATGAAACTTAAACGGACTTATTTCTAAACAGATACACCTATATTAGCACTGTTAATTGCACAGTGCTATAAATATCCCCCACCTGAATTTATTTCACTGTGAATGTTCTTAATAATGATCAATTCATAATCTAGTCCTATTTAGCATCATCTATCACAAGCATTAGTCTGATTTTGAAATGGCCTTTGTGTTTTAGAGTATTTTTTATTAATTTCTTGCAAATTACTTTGTGAAGGTTCCTTATGAAACCCAGGATATAAATTTAATGAAGAGTGCCATAGAGCGGCTACTTCTGTCTTGCAGAATTAGATTATAACCATTGAGGCTGATTAAACTAGAGAGCTCTTTACATGTGAAACTGCAGGTACCTTCAGATGTATAATATTCCCTCTGTCACAGAAATTAGTATCTGAATGTTTCAGCATAGTTAATTTTACACAATATGGCACTTCAGACCTCAGAAATAACAGAGAAAGTTTGAGTCATGATTTTACTACAGAGAGAGAAGAGCTTGTTTCTCTTGTTTGTTTTCTTACAGATAAAAAGGCCTTTGAAGAACCCAACTATGACTTGGAAAACCTGGGAGGAAGAAGGGTGAAACCAGGACTTTGTTAAGTATGGCACACAAAAGAGGAAGTTCTCTGCTAAAAGTTCCATGACATCAGCATGAACATGCAACCGAATTGGCTCCTACAGAATGCATTTGTTTAAGGTCAGGAACACATTTCTCTGTCAAAGTTCATGGAACTGCAAATGCTGTGACTCCAGAACAGAGACTCATCCCCTTCTCTTCTTTCTCTGGGCTACCAAAAGATCAAAAAGAGGTTCAAACTAGCTGCTTTTGAAGACCTTTTGAAATTAGACTGCTCATGTTCTGTGGTTATTGTCTGCCTGAAATCAAACAAATCAGATCTGGCTGTTGTTGTTTTTGTTGTCATTATTTTTACTTGAAAGAAATTACCAGGTCCCCAAGTTAAATCTGTTGATTACCATTTGCCCACTGCCTCATTCTCTTTGACTTGATTTGTTAAGAGATGCATACTATTTTTGCAATAGAGAAGAAGATAAGGTAATGATATCTCCTACTTTGTTCCTTCCTCCTATTATTGCCTTATGTATTTAAAACATTTTGATCTTGCTTTTCATCAAAAACTTTAAAGTGATCTAGCAATGAAGAATAATACAATTCAATATTGGATTTAAGATAACAAATCTATAAAGGCCACAGAAAAACCAGGGTCAAAAATAGAAAGAGACATAGAGTAAAATGAAACTTCCTGGGAGGTAAAAGTTGTCTTCACACTGTGGTTGAAAGGCTAGAGAAATAATATCAACAGAGGATCTTTGCAGGATTATCCCACAGCTGGGATGCCACCACCCAAAAGATGCCATCTTCGCTCCTATATGATTCACCCTTGAAGATAACACTACTTGAAGCAGGATCTTAGTCACTGTGTTTCCAGCTAATGGGAATTAAATTCTTGAGCCAGGCAATTAATATCACCTAGCAAGCATTACAGACCACTGAAGGGTTATGAAAACACACAGTTATTTAATTTTAACCTGTTTCATTTGATATCAAACCAAAAAAGTAGTTTCCTCTCATGGTAAATGTGAGGAAGAGCAAGCAGAAACAGTCAGTCTTGTCTGTCTTCTTCTGTACATGGGCAACCTCTAACACTTGCCTCTTTCCACTCACTACAAGGGCAGAATTATGCCCATTCTACCAAACATGGCTAAAGAAATAGTAGTGCTAAGATGAAACTGCTTTTGCTGCTTCCCAACTGCCTTCCTTTACATTAGCACTCTCCAAATATGTTGAACAGTGATTCTTGTCATCCTGGACTGGCATGTCCATTGTTGAGTAGTGATGATGGGATTGGCAATCTCTATCCAGTTTGGGGAAGGCACGTTTAGAAATACCACATTTGCCCATGTCATCTTGGGAAGTGTGTGACAATGAAGTCATCCCTACACAGCCTGAGAAGCAGAAATGCCTAGAATTATCCCAAGTATTAAATATGCAGAAAATCATATTGTCACTCTTTCCTAATAACTCAGCATAGAATCCTCTTTTGGTCTAAAGCTAAAAAAAGAGCAAGATATTAAAACAGAATAAGAAAAAAAAGTATTCTCTTTTTTAAAAAAAAATGAATTCTATTTTAAACCCCCAACAAATCAACATTGTCACTCAGTCTCAATAATTCAGCTGTTTTTCTCGTAGGAACCTCTTTTGGCCCAAAGCTAAAGAAACATGAGATTATTATTTTTTTTTTTAAAAAAAAACACTTTTATCGCAGACAATGTTTGGATAAAAATACCAGTGACTTCATCCTCCCTGACTATACACCCTTTTGATAAAGTGTTTGGAAGAGGTCGGGTCAGTCACCCTACTGGTCTAGCCAGTTTGGTCTCTTTTAAGTTCAGCTCCTATATAAATGCTGAAATGCTAAAATTCATGAATAGCCATCATTCAAGGGACGTGGATGTACTCTCGGCAGTTCCCTTTCGTAGGCCTGCAGCATACTGTCTAGACAGGAGTCTGTCTCTGTTTACACACAGCACCTGTGTTTTCCAAAACAGCTCCCTCGCTTTCATTCCCCCTCTGCCTGCCCCCAAAATGCCACCTTATCTCTCTGCGCCATCTTCTGTGTAGTCTATAAAGTAGAGCTGAAGCTGGGATTAAGCGTTCCTTGCTGGACAGCCCCATCATCAAAGCACAAGCCCCATTAACTTCAACGAAGTTTGAATTGGGGCAGGGTTTTGAGTCGCCTTTGTGTGCAAATTTGTCATGGGTGGACTGGCCATTAACTGGATGTAACTGGAACCCTCAGGGCTGCCATGGGTCCACCACCTGGTGCTATGACTCGACCAGAAAGTGCCCTCTGTTATCAGGGGAGAATGTCATGTTGGTCCTTATGATTGATTGGATTTCTTTGCAGTCACATAGTTAAAGTCAGAGGGCAAAAGAAAATCTGAAATGCATTATTTCAGACTCTTGGGAATAGAAGACAACACGCGATTTAAACACTCCATGTTATTTGTACAACTGGGTGAAATTCCACAGGCTCATGGAAAGAGAACAAGAGGGGTTTATATCAGCTGCCGCAGGCAATGTCACTCCCCAGAGAAGGATGCCCGGCATTGCTTTCAGCTGGGTTTACAAGGCTATCTTAGGCAGACAATAACCATTCTGATTATACTAACCAATAAGCAAAAACTGCACGTGATGCATATTATTTATTATGGCAACATTTATGTTTTTATTGCTGTCATTAACGATTTCATATTGAGAGTTAAATCAAGTAAAAACCAGTAATGATTACATCAAGACAACCAGAATATCAAAATACATTAAAAATGGAGAATTCAAAATACTTATAAGTATTTTTGGAGGTGCCTGAATAAATAATGAAAACTAGTCTAAAAAGCAGCAAAAATGGTGTTGGAGATCTCTTTTGGGGAAGGGCATTCTGTAACTGGGACACCACTATGAGAAAAACCTTTTCTTAACCAGATGAAGATGGTATTTAGAGAATATATTGTTCAGTTACCTTTGCACCAGGCAGGTTGCTAACAGAAGAAACTCTCCTCCAAGTACTTAATCCCTAACTCTTCATGGGGCTTTAACAATAAGCAACACTATATGAATTGGGCCTGGACAGAAATAAGCAACAGTCTGTGAAGTTATTTTAAGACCGATGAGACATGATCCAGGCAAGTAGTGCTAATCAGAATTCTAGCTATTGCATTCAACACTATGTATAGTTTCCAACTGTTTTTAGAGGCAACTCTTTATAAAATGTGTGGCAGTCGTCCAGATGGGATGTTATTACAGCATGGCTAACATCAATGGAATCTGGTGAAAGACGCTTCATGCCACAAAGTTCATCCAGGTTTCAAAAGAAGAAGTTCAACTCCATTCAAAATTGATTAAATGTAATCTTCCAGTCCAGAGGAATTAAGACTGTATCTTGCCTCATCCAATCTGCTACTGAATCCAAACACTTTTTCAATCTCACTGTTATTGATGACAAGGAAAAATCAAGTTGGGTGTCATCTACATATTGCTGTCCCTTCATATCAAGTCCCTAGGTGACCTCCTCCAGTACTTTCTTATAGACATTAAATATTTCTATAGCAAAAATACCTAGTTGTTAAACTGTTTCACCACAACTTTCTAAAAATGAAAGTCAAGTAGTAATCACTCCAACATCATATTTTACCAGAACTGCTTTGGAAAGATGCTTGGTAGATTACATCAAATGCTAAGAGATTAAAAAAATATTGTACTCTAACTGCACTCTTTCCATAAGTTTTCTTATCAATAATATCTTCTATAATGTCAGCTCAAACAGTACTCTTTGTTGATTTACAGAAATTGCCCAACTGCAGCATGCAGATCAGAGAAAATACCAACAATTTCAACTTTCACATACATTTATTGAAGCAGGCTTCCAAAAATTCTAGAATTTCTCTCATTGGGTCTAGATGAAAAATATCTACAACAGAGTCTCCATTTAGTTTTAACAGAGGCAAGATTCTGATGTGGAAAACCAGCAGATGGGGAACAAAACTGTAAAAATGGCAATCCTTCACATCAACTTCCTATTTGAAATAATATAGGCTTTTATGCTAGAAAATAAAATTAAGGAAGATGGGCAGTCTAGAAATATGAAATATAAATAAATAGATAAGTAAATAAACAAATAAATTAAATGTTATCATATCTGCTGTATATATGTGAGAATTATGTGATTCATTCCAGAATGTGATTTTAAGATATTACGCTTTTATTAATAAAATTTAGACAAACAATTCTATTGGTTCAGTTGTCCATTAGTAACTCAGTAAAGTAACTCTTGTAACCCTGCTTTCAGAGTTGTAAAGAATTTTGAGATAAATATGTAACATGCAGATTTAATTTAACTGACTCGAATCTTGTTATGTCTATTTGAGAGGGTTTTAAAAACTTGTTATTGCAGTTTTGTTTTTACTGACATGCAGTAATACAGAGAGAGGGGGGGAGGGAGGGAGGGAGAGAGAGAGAGAAATTAAACTGTAAACTTTTAAAGTGTTTTGAACTTTTTATATGGAAAGTGGATATAATATGCATGCATGCAATACTCTTAAAACCACGGGATTGGATGTAACCACAAAAATATCCATCTGCAGGCTATTTCCTGGCCTCCTAAGATTAATTCAGTGGTCTTTTGATCACTGAAATGCGTTGCCATAAGCAGCAGCACCGGTTAACGTTATATGGTGGAAAGTAAAACAGCCTTTCCAAAGGCGTATTTGGATTAAAGGTGGATTGGTTCAAAATGAGAAAAGTATAAAGAGTATTGGATTCACTCATGCAATTAATATTACATATACCAAGATTGCAGATAGGTACAACAAAGAACAGCTAATGTACATCAGGCCAAGCAAATGAGTAAGTTCAGATGTACATTCAATATGATTAGACAGCAACTGTGGTGTTAAAGGAGAAATAGTCCAGATTCCTTATATTTACCATAGAAGAAATACTGAAGTAAAAGTATTTCTCCTATGGTAAGTATACGAATCTGTAGACATTAAACAGCCTGATAATGTCAGTTGTGTATTCTTATAAAACGAATGACTATTACTTTTTGATAGACTGAAATATAGTATAGTCCAGGTGTCAGCAACCTGTGACTACGGAGCCGTATACGGCTCTTTGGGCCCTCTGCTGTGGCTCCCTGTCGGGTGACCCCACCCCTGACTGGGCCCACCCCTCACCCTCCCCTCCCAGTCACTCCTCGCCAGGCCTGAGAAGGTAAGGGTGACGGCAGGTGATGGAGAAGAGGCCGGGGCAGAGACAGAGAGATATAGAGAGAAGGGAGGGAGAGAGAGAGACATAGAGAGATAGAGAAAGAGAGGTGGGGAGAGATGGAGATAGGGGGGGAGGGAGGGAGGGAGAGATGTCAAAAGGGTTTTGTGGTTCCCGGTGTTTTTTAATAATCGGTTCTCTGCCTTAATGAGTGGCTGGGTAGGTGTGGCTAAGGGGTGACTGGTGGAAGTGAGTGATGTCGAGTTGGCCATGCCCACCCAGGTTTTGTGGCTCCCGGTGTTTTCTTTTCTGTGGGAAATAGGTCCTCTTTGAGTGTTTAAGATTGCAGACACCTGGTATAGTCTATAGTTTCTTGTAAGCTTTTTATCCTTTTCAAAATGGATAATATTCTAAATCCTAAAAATAGTTATCTATTATCTAAAAAATGGCTCCAAAGATCCAAGTCATTTAATTTCAACTAGAGTCTATGTTACACCAGTGATACCACAAATGTATTTTTGTTTGTTAGCAATATGATGGAGAAAAGAAGAAAATGAACTTCCCAAAAACCTCAAATCTTGAGGATTGTTACTTCATTGCAGTTGTGAAGATTTAATCTATAACAAATCTTTATTATGCAACTACACTTCCCAGGGAGGCATAAGGGGAACAAATTTTTATTGTGAGGCATCTTTGAGAGTTGCACTGGTTTCCATTTGACCTTTAAAGCATAGTTCAAGGTCCGCATATCTGCTGGCTTGCCTTCTTCTGTAACCAGTGCACACCAGTAAGATGTACTAAAGTGGGCTCTTTGGCCCAGTCTTTTCCATGGTTGGTCCTATTCTCTAGAGTAGGGGTCTCCAATCTTGGCAACTTTAAGACTCATGGACTTCAACTCCCAGAGTTCCTCAGCTAGCAAAGCAGTAGACACTCAGATGCCCCCCTCCCTTCTGATCTTCAGAAATCTGTGAAGTCTTGACCATTTTACCAAGCCTTGGAGGGGAGGGCTTCTATGACTATCCTTGGGATAAATAAGTACTTTTAATTGTGGTTTTAAAATGTATGACTCTTGGTGTATCCATTTTGGCTTAATCTGAGTTTTAATTTTGATTATTATTTTGTTTATGGATTTGAGGAATTATATGCCATTCAGTCAATTGAAGGGAATGATTTATAAGCCCCGGCAAGAAAGGAAGAGAGATAAAATAGCAAACTGTTGTCTCGAGAATAAAAAGCATTAGAAAATACTACATAGATTGGGTGCATGATATTTGGTAATCCAAATATTTTTAGTAAAAAAATACAAAAACCCAGACACTTAATCATCATTTTACAAAAGAGAACTAGGGAGTTAACTTATATAAAATTTGAATATATTTATATCTAAAGATTGAAATTCAGGCATGTGAAAAAGTATTTACACCCCAATGAAATGTTTCAACACATTTCAATATACTGATCTTCATTTCAGCTATATTGATAAACAGATCATAATGTAACAAATATCCTGTATTATTTACATATTGTGACTATAAATCAAGGACTACCTGTAAATGGATCAATTCTGTTTAAAGCTTAATTTTTTCACTTGCAAAATCCTACCTTATTTTTCTCGTCTTTATCTTTTGAAATCATTAGAATCTGATGCTGCTGCTGCCTGCTTTTCTCATTAACTTCAAGAGATTTAGCTTATATGCCTGTATCTGTGTGTAAGCATGCACACAACTTCTTTTTCCCCAGTTATTTATTGATTTATTGCATCCATGGAGCGTGAGAATACATGTCTCTTAGTTATATGTCAATTATACAATAAAAATGCAAAACTATGATTGATGGGCAAAATCAAATTATAAGGATTTAAAAATTATCCATTAACAATAGTTTAAATGGCAAATAAAATCAAAGAAACTAGATTTATATAGGGAGTGAGTGTGTTGGTGAGCTGCTTTGCAGGCAAAAGTTGTAAAATTTCAGAAAATGGCTCTCTTCTGGAATTTCAGTAAAAATGCTATCTTATAAATGATCTGGCCAGCCTGCTTTTCTTTGAAGGAGACGATCCAAATATTCGGAGTAGTCAAGAATTGGGCAGAGTCACTGACTATAGAGGCATTTTCTTGTAGCTGATTTCAAATACTCCAGAGGGCATTTGCTGCTTCTGGAGTTTCGTTAAAGCTGATTGAAGAGAGAGGATAAGGATATACTTTAAATATGGCTCACATTCCACACTGGTTTCTATTATGGCATAGTAAGAGGCAACTTTACTGTTTGCACTTAGATTAACTTGTATGGAAATATTTGGTATCCTTTTAAAGGATTGGGGGGGGGCTATCAAATTGTTCTCGTGAGCGAGAACATCTGGTGAATATCCATGCACGGACAGAAGTCCCCTTTTCAATCAGACAAAGCCTGGGTAGTTGAATGTTTGGGAGGGACTTGAGTTTTATTCAATATTTGAAAGCTCTAAGGGTAATCAATGTTGTGATAGGCTGAATGCCTGACTCTGCTCAAAGAAAGGCTATGAATTTACCTTTTGGGATTGCCAAAATGGATTTAATATTTTTGTTTTGAAATGATTCAAGATTAAATATTGGAGAAATGCCCCATAGTTCTCTGTTCCATAAAGAAAAAAAAGAAGCAAGCTTCATTTTCAAAAGATGAAGTACTGAGGGAATTAAATGACCATCAGCAGAGTATCACAATTTGAGCAGTACATTTAGTTGCTGAGATGTTATACTGGTAATTTGAGGAATGTGGTTTGGGCCAGCCAGATACCTGGTGATGTATATACGAGAAAGAGGTATCAATAAATGGTTCTTGTTTAACCAGTGTGAGATAGTGTCCTCTTTCCACTTATTTATGGGGAGTCTTTGGCTGAAGACCATGATGTTTGGGGGTTTTTCCAAGTTAATAAATAGGGATTATTATTTTTTAACTGTATTGATATAAATGAGAGAGCAATCTATGCAGACCAATGGCTGTAGTAGAAAGTAAGATTAGATTGTTGGCATAGAGCAAAGCAGACAGTTCACTGTCATCAATTTTGGCTGGAAAAACTTAGTGTCATAATATCATTGAGACTGAATGTGCAGAGATAGAACACAACACTAACACCCTTAATGTAATAGAAATACTGCAAGAGACAGATGGAAAGCCTGTTGAAGAATGAATGAATTCCTTGAAGGAATCTGTGTGAAGCCTCATTACCAAATCCAACAGACTCATATCCATATACTGTATAATGCTTTGAGTTTAAGCCATAATTTGTTTCAGTCTAAAGAATCAAAGCTGAATGGAAGTCCACAAATGCAACCTAAGGTTTTATCATAACTATAGTTTATTTATTATTCAGATGGAACACTGCAAAACAATGACCAATAGAGGAATAACCGAACTGGAATCCAGCCTCTTCCTTGCCAAGCAGTCTGTTATTAATAACCCAATCTTCTAGTTTATGCAAAACATCTTTGGAGTATAGCTTAGCTGTGAGGTCAAAGAGGCTTATTAGTATATAATTAGTTGGAGAATTTCACTTATCTCTGTTGAAACTGAGATTACAACACTTAGGTTCCAGCCTTCTACAAAATGGCCAGTGAAATGTATATAATTAAATATCTTGTGCAAATAAGACTCTACCCTTCTAGACATCAGAAAGAAAATCTTCACTTGACTTGAGAGAAGGGACTTAACCAGTAATTTGAGCTATTTCCTTGTGATTGGGGGGCCAGAATTCAGCACTGCTGGACTAAAAAATAATATTAAAGTTGATATATGGATGTGAGGAGGCAAACAGAAATGGAAATGTTGCTTCCATCCAGATTTAGATATCCTTGTATTTAAGGCAAGTCCTCCATGTACTAACCTCCAGGACAGTGTTATGTTCTTGGAGCCTACAACAACAAATTACAACAAGTCCTTGCCTCTTCTGAAAAACTGGAGAATTCATTTTCTTTATCTTATTAGATTTAATCTGACATTTTGATTATTTGATTTATATTTCTAACCACAAGTATTTATGGAAATTCAGTGTTTATATGTTTGTACATGTAACATTTAATTGAGATTTTGAATCTGTAAATTCTACCAGCACCACTGGTTTTCAGCATCCTTGGGATCAACATCCCTGACCACAGGAACCAGCAATTGCATCAATCTGCATGTACACCAGGAACTCTGGGACATCACAGAGAAAGTTGGTGTATTTTTATGCTTCTCAAATAAGCCTCATAGTTGTTCTTTCTAACAGTTAATTATTAAATAATTTTTCTTTCTAACGGTTTCTAAAATAACACAGGAAAAAAAATCTGTGGCATTAAAAACAATTTTAAAGATGATCATAATAACTATAGTTACAGAAGGAAGTATAAAAACTCCCTTCTCTGTTGGGGGATATCTCTGTAAAATTTGGATTTCCCCAGCTGTAAATAAACATAAAAAATAGCATAGCCTCTCCCTGGCAGGACTCAAACATACTAAAACCTAAACCTCATTTAATAAAATAGAAATGCAGTTGCTGTTTTCACATAACATGCTACATTCTAATAAGTAAGCCGTATTACAGCTTAATTGATTGTCTAATTATGCAAAACATAAAAAACTGCTAAATTTCCACAACAGATAGCAACTATCTAACTCCATTTTAGCCTTATGCTGCATAAATCTGATCTACTTTCTAGTTTTGTTTTTATGTTCAGATCTTGGGGACATTGTTCTTATCTAAACCTACTTATTCTCACAAGACATTTGTGAAGAATATGCTAGGTACTTGATGTACAAAGTTATGGGATCCACTCAGAATTGGACTCTGATGGGACGGGCCGTATGGAGTTGACTGGGGAGGGGTCTTGCTCTATTATCTAGGAAGAATTTGGGCTTGTCACAAAGAAGAGGGAGTCAAACTATTCTCCAAAGCACCTGAGAGTAGAACAAGAAGCAATGGGTGGAAACTAATCAAGGAGAGAAGCAACTTAGAACTAAGGAGAAATTTCCTGACAGTTAGAACAATTAATAAGTGGAACAACTTGCCTGCAGAACTTGTGAATGCTCCAACACTAGACGTTTTTAAGAAGATGTTGGATAACCATTTGTCAGAAGTGGTGTAGGGTTTCCTGCCTGGGAAGGGGGTTAGACTAGAAGATCTCCAAGGTCCCTTCCAACTCTGTTATTCCATTCCATTCCATTCCATTCCACTCCACTCCACTCCACTCCACTCCACTCCACTCCATTCCATTCTAGTGCCTAAACAAAGTAGACCAGGTCCTCAGCAGGGGCGGGTTCCAAATCCCGTCGCTACCAGTTTGTTCGTCTATGTGGTGCTTCTGCACATAAGTGTCTGGGTGGGTGGGCAGAGCCTCCCTCCGCCGCCGCTACCAGTTCACCAGAACCGGTAGCAACCTACCACTGGTCCTCAGGCATGTGAGACCTATGTAAGGATGTCTTGCATTTATATACATTTCTTATATACATGCAATAAATAAATAAATAATAAATAATAAATTTATATACATTTCAATGTTAATAGTGCTTTTTAATAAGAACAATAAGTCAGACTAGTAAGGTACACCAATAGTATGTCCTTTTGCAAAAGAAGATGTATCTAAAAGAAGAGTTGTTTAGGTACAAGTGAAGAGTGGACTAAGCCTTGACATATATATAGCTATTCTGCTATATCACCTATTTTCTGTAACTTAACTTCCTAAAAAACAGTGCTCAACTTACAAAAGGAGTGGGTCCTTTTGACTAGCCCCACCTATTGAGACATTCTTCTAAGGTTCCTGAAAAGATTATGGTAATATAGGGAAGGGGATAACTGGATTAAAAAGGATGGGGTCAAGAGTTCAATGTGTGGTTTCATGAAAGCTCTCGCTCTTTCATCCCCCACCAAATAAGCATTTATCACAACTTGTCCTGACAGGCTACTTAAAGGCCCAATCACCCAGTGCTTCCTCCCAAGAACATGATGCTGCTATGAATGGGTGGGCACTTGAACTTGAAATACCCAAAGGCTTTTATTGGAACAGAGAGAAGAGCCTTGTTTATACTCTAAAAGAACTACTTCATCTCCAACCCCTTCCCCCATCTGATGAGAGGCATCTCAGGCATTAGGCCTCTCATTTCCTGTTTCAGGATGAGCACAACACATCTGGTGAGTTTTTTCCTTCTGCCACAATGGCTTTGTCACAGAAGCTGTACTTTTGTTTACAGTAGAACACTTCCCCTCACAAGTGTGGATATTTATGTGAACGTTGTGTAACGTCAGAATCAATTAGCCAATGGCACCAGATAGTTAACAGAGAACTGAGAATCAAGGTGTTGCTTTGTGATTGGAGGAATGAGTATGGAGAGGGGAGAGCTGAGTCTGAATTTTCTCTAACTCTGAATAACCATTACAGTACTGTAGTCAATTATGTTCTTTCAGCATAAATCTACCTTGCAAGATGGTGGGTTAATGGGAAAATAAAATCAGCCTTCTAATGTCTACTGCTTCAATCTTCTGGAAGGAAAGGTAGCAGATCAATGTGCAATAGAAACTTATGAACTGACACTGTTGATACTTTAAACGGATGATGAACAGTTTTTGGTTTTATTTTTATAGTTCTGCTGTGGTTTTGATCTGTACCACAAATATTTGAGATAAATTAATAAAGTTAGTACATGTTAAAAATTAAACTCAGATTTGTCTTGCCTTATATAAACATCTACAGCTCAGTTATCGATCAAGATAAGTGTAATGATATACTTACATTCCATTCATTCAGAAAGAAGGAATGGGGTGCCAAGAAATTAATAATGGGTGGAGGGAGCTAGTTATATCTTTTCAGAGTCACAATATTATTCTAAGATTTTCATTGGCAGGTATTGATAGAGTTGAGAGTACTGGTGAAATTGTAAGTAAGTTTTCTTAGAGAGGTTGGCTGATTGTTCCCAATAGCAGCTATATGAATGGCTAGGAAATACTTGCAAGAAGGATTCTTTCAATTTTAGATGTGAAAAAGAAGTTAGAATGCAGTTTGAGTCCAAAGGGCAAGGAGTCATAGATAGTGGGGTATTGGGTTGTTTGAGCTAATAATATTTTGGGTGCTGACTACTTCTGTCAAGTGATGTGAGCCTAGTGTTGGCCAGGAATTAGGCGTTCCAGATTCTTATCTCAACATGGCTGGAGTTCAGCAATTTATAATCTTTCTGTCCAACAGATAATTGTGAACATAAACTGAGAAAAGATTCTATATGTTCACTTTTTTTTCTCTGTGAGGTTAGGCTGAGAGAATGACTAACTCAAAGCCATTTGATGAATTTGTGCTGCTGAAGGTTTCCCCACTTTATATCCAGTCACCTTAAACCATTATACCACTTTGGCATTCCTATTTTAATCTCTATGGCCCTACATGTCTTGGTTCCTGATTACCTCCAGAATCATATCCATTTAATTGAATCTAATTGTTATATTGTTCAAATCAGAAGAGGATGCTTCTGCCACTCAGAGAGACATGTGGACTAAGAGCCAGGAGACAAATCTTTGTGGCCAGTGGTGGGTTCCTCCCAGTTCGGCTGAGCTGGTAGCGGTGATGATATGATGTCACCGAACCGGTTCTCTTTGTTCGGGAGCTGGGCCCTCCGCCCCGCCCCGCCCCCCCGCGTTATTCTTACCTTTTATTTGGCCCCACCCCCAATTTTTCGCTGCATCCCGGGTCCCAGTTGATCGGCCGGAAGGAAAAAAACTGCTTAAACTCTTGCTGCGGGGCTTCAAAGGGCCGCCCTACAGCTGATCAGTGTTAAAAGGCAGGGTGGTGGTAGACCAGTGCGCTCGAAAAACAAATGGGTAGATTGGGATGCTCTAAAAACAAATGGGTAGACCAGAACGCTCCAAGAACAAATGAGTAGACCAGGATGCTCGAAAAATAAATGGGTAGACCGGGATGCTCGAAAAACAAATGGGTAGACCAGAACACTCCAAGAACAAATGGGTAGACCAGGACACTTGAAAAACAAGCGGGTGGACTGGTACAGCCAGTGGTGGGATTCAACTAATTTAACAACCGGTTCTCTGCTCTAATGATTTCTTCCAACAATCAGTTTGCCAAACTGCTCAGAAAGCTAACAACCGGTTCTCCTGAAGTGGTGCGAACTGGCTGAATCCCACCACTGGGTATAGCTCTATAAGCAGTTATAAGCGTGGTAGACCATTACCTCTGCTAAATCCTAAAGAATTGTCACATGGCCATCAAATCACACCCACAAAATAAGCCACGCCCATAGAACTGGTAGTAAAAAAATTTAGAACCCACCCCTGTTTGTGGCCATCCTTTGTGTGGCCACTCTATAGAGCAGGTGTAATGGTAAAGGCATTGGACATGGAATGATAAAACTTTTGGCCACAAAAGTTCATCCCAACATTTTTATCTGTAATGAGGTTAATTAACTCTGTCTTATTTTACCATGCTTTGGGGACTGTCTATTTGTTTTTACACTTGTTAAAAGCTCTGGAATTATGGGGGTTCATTATAGATACATACATATCTCTATGCTTGCACAGTTTTTAAATCTCTGGTCCTATTGAAGAATTATAGGTCTTTTAGCAATTCAGCTCTCTGGAAAAAGAAAGATCAGAGATATTCTCATTCTGCCTCCTGACTTGGGTTCATAGATCTCCAGCTGTTTCCCCCCTCTTCCCTACTTTGCTTTCTCCACTCCCCTTCCTTCGCTTTCACTAATAGTTCTATGACAAGCAACTGCAAAGCATTTCCTTTCTTCAGAACTGGGCTAAATGGATGATAACATACTGTCCAGCAAATGTAATAGGCACACCTTGCAGCTGGAAATTTAGCTAATGGAACTCTAAGAAGTGCTCCGATGGCCAACAGTCAGGCTGGCCCAATGCCTGTTGAAGAACAAGTAATACTGACAAAAAGAGCTATTGGCTGGTTCAGCTCAGGTGAAACTGACACAGGTTACCGAGGGTTGCTCATAATCTCTTGAGGCTGTTTACATATGAGATTGGAAATTACCTAGGTGAAAGCATGCATTCAATCCAGCAGCTGTCATGCCCTTGGTTGTAGTCTATAAACAATCCTGAGGGTTTTGTACTTGGCTTCCTCCAACACAGCCTGAATTTACCTGTGTACATCCTCATGAGTCATGGCTGGTTTTAGTATATCAAGCTAACAGCTATGCTGAGTAACCCCCCCCCCCCCGCCCAATAATTAAGAACCAGCCAACCCCTTTGGTAGAGATTCCTGGGGAATCAAGCCTTTTCAATATGTCATTTAACTATAGCTTTGTCTACCTCCTACTGTACTGTTCACCCCGCCCCAAGCCTAATATTAGCTTATTATGTCAGGCATCTATCAATGTTGCTTATGCAATTCTATAAGATACACTCCCTCAACGGGGTATTAAAAAAGAGCAACTGAAAACTGAAACTAATTGCAGTATTAATTCACACAGAGTTATGTCCCTATTAGTCTAGTCAGATGTAAAATAATGGAAAGGGAGGCTTAATCACATATAAACATTTTAGGCTTAATTGTTTTAGTTGCTTTCCACCATGTAAGAAAAAAAGTTCATAGAGATGAACCCAAAAAATTACATTTTTCAAGCTATTCCAAAAAGTAAGACTGGGGGGGTGGGGTGGGGTTTTTTTCTTCTAAAGTTGTTCTAATGTGGTATCATCCCTCCTGTTAGATTTGAACATTCATATTACTTTTTTTAAACAGCTCCATTTCATTGCTCATCAAATGGAATTAGTACAGCACTTTGATCTTAGTAGAATTGTCTTTGAAATATAAAGCTTTTTTGAAGCTTTTCCAAAGTCAGCACAATTGGTAGTACATTTGATATATCCACATAGAGCATGATGTCTAGAATAAAATGAAAGCTAAAATATAATTTCCTTCCTTTGCAGCTATTGAATCAATTCAAGCTAAGATATAGATCCCGTTCTTCTTAAAATGTTCATATTTGCTATTTCCTATCAATGCAAGTTTAATTCAGAAAGTACAGTAAAGAGGATAATTTTGAGAAAACAATGGTTAAAAAGTAGTATTTTAAAATATGTCCGGCTCCACAGATGACACTAACTGTAGAAGATTTTCTGCAAGACAATAGTTGAAACTTTTTACATCCCTAAATAAATAATTTGCATTATTTGGTACATCACTTTAGAAAATTATTTCTCTGGTAGCCTGGAAATCTGATAAATTTCAAAGACTATTGATATTATATAACTAAAGGATGCTGAGTACCATTTTACAACCATATGCCAATTAATAGGTAACAATACTTCCTTTAAAAAAATCCTGGCCATCTATGCTTTGAATAAAAAGATAGCTCGCATTTAAATATATGCTCTGGCTCAGTTCAGAATACAGAGCTATTTTTTTGGCTATATATCTGCCAAACAAAACCCTTTTAGGACAAATTCCACCACATGAAGAAATAAATGCAAGGTCTTAATTTGGATGAATTTAAGTGGCTGTTTTTCTTTAAAAGAGAAGGGGACAAATTAGTCACACTTTTTAAAAAAGCGTAAGTCACTACTTTGAATCTGAATATTGCTGAATACATCTGGTCCTCTCAAACAAGAATGGGTGCAGATTTTTCTGCTGTGTTGTAAGCCTGGTTTCTCTTTAACTTTCTTCCTGTGGTGACACATATCTGTATACTACTAAACCTCTCCTGTTTTTTGCCTGTTCGTAATCTTCAATTGGGTGAAATAGTGCATCACAGGGCAACAGTTTTTGAATCAAGGTACTTCAAATGGGCTAACTTAAAGAATGAGTCCAAAATACAATGATTGTAAAGATTTATTTGCCTTTCTATCCCTGCTTTCTCTTTTGTTCCAGTTCTAGCATATGTACACAATTGTGGCTGCAAATATTTATGTATGTGGGATGGTGGATGGTGAGTAGATCATCCTTCTACACAGTGCCATAAAAACACATCTTCAATAAACAGAATGAATAAAGGAATCCTTTCCTCTATCATGACTTGGAGACTGGTGTGTTTGTGAACATGCTGTGCTATCCCTTAAACAAATCTTCATATCGTATTATCATCTATTCTAGACAAGTACCTTGATTCCCTCAATTTAGGAAGGACAAAGACAGTATTTTGTCAGAGTTGGAAAAAGAGTGATAAACAACCACCCTTTTAGGCTCCCCTCATGGATACTGCCTCAGTAGCTCAGATAATTTTAGTTTACAGCAATAGGAGATTCTTTAGATGATCATGGATACCACTTGACTTCAAAAAGCAGTGTGCCAGATCTGCTGGACTTGGAGGATTTCCTGCTTATTCCCTCAGAGACAACCCTGCACATTTGTCATAAAGTCCTTTGCCTCACCCTCCACAATTACTGACACACCCGTGCTTCCTAAGCTTACTTTCTGTGAAAAGAAAATATGTTCAGAGGTACCCAGGGAAAAGACTGAATATCCTATCTAGCACAGAGATTCGACTCTGCATGCATGCATTCATTCAGTTAATGACTTCTAATTGGGTCCATAATTATAGCTCTCCGGAGGATAATATTACTCAAAACAATAAAATGCAATTAATAAATAACACAGGAAAAGTACTTAAAAGCAAACTGAATGCAAGGCTGCAAAAAAAAAAAAAAAAATGCCCGGGAGAATCAGAATATCCCAGTCTAGTGCCAAAAGATATTAGCTTGGGAAGGGCATCCCACAAGTGGTGCTTTAAAACTGGGAAAGCATTCTCCCTGACAGTCACTTACTTCGTTTAACCTGGGGAGACCAGCAGCGACAGCATTTCCAGTACAAGTGCAATTCACACGAAGGTGCATAAATGAATCTCCAGATCCATGATTGGCATTAGAAAGAGAAAGCACGATGGGAAAAGGTTTGTTTCTACCCCCCCCCCCCCCCAAATATAATATGCTCTTTGACTCCTCAGGCAATGCAAATTCTGGAAATATTCTATGTCATAAATAAACAAACAAGCACTTCTTGGTGCTGCCTAGTAAAACATTTTGCTTACTTACTACAAGTGTTAAATTTGAAGTGGCCAGTTTGAGAATCCTCTGTACCTTGTGGTAAGATGGGCGGCTAATAAATTTGATCAGTAAATAAAATAAATACTTCTTCAACCTTCTCCTTTATTGATGTTAAATACACACTGGAAAAACATTATGATAAATTTACAGCAAAGCAAGTCAAGAGGAAACTTGGGAATCATTCAGTAAAATGTGCAACATGAATAGAAACTAATTTGAAATATATTAGTAGCAAGAAACTAAAAGAGCATTTCTTGTCAAGGTATAAAAGAATGACAAAATATATAAAAAGCAGGCACTAAAAATATTTTTTGGGTAGAAATAATAGAAAGATGATAAAAATGGTAAAAGATGATAGTTCAGAATGGTAAATAACAATTGATTACAGCATCAAAGAAAATGGCATTAATTAAGATTTCAGTTCTCTATTCAAATATATATATATTTGAATACACACAGGTAGTCCTTGACTTACAACAGTTCAGTTAGTGACTGTTCAGTTACAACACCACTGAAAAAAGTGACTTTCGACCATTTTTCCCAGTTACAACCTTTGCAGCATCCCCATGATCATGTGATCAAAAATCAGATGCTTGGCAACTGGTTCATATTTATGACTGCTGCTGTGTCCCTGGGTCATGTGATCCCCTTTTGTGATTTTCTGACAAAGAAAGTCAATGGGGAAGCCAGATTCACTTAACAAACTGGTTATTAACTTAACAACTGCAGGGATTCACTTAACAACAGAGGCAAGAAAGGTCGTAAAATGGGGCAAAACTCTGGATGGGGAGGAACAAGCTCAAGCTCAACCCCTCCAAGACTGAGTGGCTGTGGTTCCCGGCATCCTGATATAGTCAGCTGACTCCATCGCTGACTATCGGGGGCGAGTCTTTGGCCCCCGTGGAGAGGGCGAGCAATCTGGGAGTCCTCCTGGATATGCAGCTGTCCTTAGAGGAACATCTGACAGCTGTAGCCAGGGGGACCTTTTATCAGGTACGCCTGATTTGCCAGTTGCGCCCCTTTGTTGATCGGGATTCCGTGTGCACAGTCACTCATGCCCTCGTCACCTCTCGCCTGGACTACTGTAACGCTCTCTACATGGGGCTCCCCTTGAGGAGCACCCGGAGGCTCCAACTGGTCCAGAATGCAGCCGCGCGGGTAATTACGGGGGCTACATGGCGCTCCCGCATAACACCGCTCCTGTGCGAGCTGCACTGGCTCCCAGTGGTCTTCCGGGTGCGCTTCAAGGTGCTGGTTACCACTTTAAAGTGCTCCATGGCATAGGGCCCAGTTATCTACGAGACCGCCTTCTGCCACCGACGACCTCCCATCGACCCGTGCGCTCCCACAGAGAGGGTCTCCTCGGGGTGCCATCGGCCAAGCAATGCAGGCTGGTGACCCCCAGGGGGAGGGCCTTCTCTGTGGGGGCCCCCACCCTCTGGAATCAGTTGCCCCCTGAGATAAGAAGAATCCATGACCTCCGTGCCTTCCACCGTGCCCTTAAAACATTTCTCTTCCAACAAGCCGGGCTGGCCTAAGCAAAGCCTTTTAAATAATTTTAAATTGGGGTGTTTTTTAAATTTTGGAGCCAATCTAGATATTCTTTTTAATTTGTTCTTAATGTTTATATTGTGTGTTTTTACTTGGCTATACACCGCCCTGAGTCCCTAGGGAGAAGGGCGGTATAGAAATCTAAAAATAAATAAATAAACAAATAAATAAATAAACAAATAAATAAATAAATACACACACACACACACACACACACACGAGCATTCAATCTTTTATTAATTTGATTATATACGTAAAATAATATTGCTTTAATGTATTTGATGAGGACCTCAAAATTTATTTACAGCCCACCCTTTTTCCAGCAAAGCACTCCCTAATTATCCTTTATTAAATTATCAACGGCTCAATATATTCACTTTACCAGAGGCTTGAAAGCACTTAACGCATCCTTTAAAAGGTACCTAAGCTGATTTCAGGAAATTAGAGGCCTATCTCAGGTTATTCGGTTTAATCTATTGCTAAACATCCAAAAGCTATGTCTATAAACAAATAACTTACATATGCTGTAGAGAATTCTGAAAATGTACCATTACAGATAAAAGCTTGAATTCTTCCAGTCTTCCAACAGAAAATTGTTTTCAAAAGGATAAAATTAAGCTGCAGCCTTCTTATTTGTATTACATTAATAATGAAACTGGGAGTATTATATAGTGAGAGGAATAGACAATTTGCAGTCTGTAATAGGATAGACTCAAGTATATTAATCTGTGGCAGAATGTCTAGATTAATCCTTAGAAGAAGCAACCTTGCTGAAAAATAAACCCCATAGTTTCTGCAAGCAGGCATCTTGCTTCTCATCGATTTAGGATGCCACTAAAGGTATCAGTAAAGAATCTAAATGTCATTTTAACTGTCAGCTATTCATACACAGTATATTGGTTCCTAGTTTTATAATATCAGAGCTAAACATAACATGGTGTTTGTTATCTTTGTATGAATGAGTGCCTAATAATCCAAGCTCAGAGAGTTAAATTGGAGCACCAGCACTGCTATCTCCAGCCTCCCAACTACAATTTGCAATACATACATACATACATACATAAAGTGTTTTTCTGTTGAAGCACCTGGTCTACCCCAATATGGGAGGGAGCATACTGCTTCCCTTTCGCTTTTCAGCTCCAATCCAGGAACCTCTGACCCACAAGTTCACTTGAACTTGTGGCTCAGAGGTTAATACAATTGCCTAATATGCAGGCAGCCCAAGTTCAAATCTGAGTAAGGATATGGCTAGCTGATGAGAGCTAAATAGCTTGAAATAGATCTATACGAGTCTCCCTTTATTTCTTTATCAACAAAATATAAATTTGATACACCCACCCACCCACACACACACACATTCTACTAGTGTGCCCATGTGAATGCTATCAGGCATAGAGAAAAAGATGGATTATTTTAAAATATTTTAAAACCATAGTGCTCTCCAAGCAACACATTTTTCCCATTCAAATTACAATTTTAGAACTTCTGTAATACTTGTGCAACAATGACCTTATCGTGAAACCTAGCAGTTCCGATTGCTATCGGCTATCCTTCAAGAATCCAGCCTTGTCTGCCTGCCTTGTGCCAAGTATTTATGCATGCTCTTTCTGAAGCTGAGCTAATTATCTTTCTGGATGGGCCTTATCTAATTCAGAGCTGATGTCATTATGAAAACAACCATTTAATAACTCCAGCCACATCAAGTAAACGAACAGCGGGAGGCTGCAACGAGTCCAGTCAAAGAGAGGAGGCAACCTGCTGCGCCGTCTGCTCTAATGAACGCAATTAGTCTGCAATGGCAGAGGGGGAACAGCCGTGGCTTCTGCTGGAGATAAAAAAGCAGCTCACCTTGTTTCTGAAGACTATAATCTTGCGCAAAGATAGATAAACAAGCTGCTTAAGCAGCCCTATAAATCCACACAAGATTATGTTCTGCACAGAAGAGTCTGCTCTCTAGGACCTTATTCTATTTCTTAGTTGTAATTCAGTCCCTAAAGCATAGATCCATGATGGCGAACCTATGGCACGCGTGCCGGGAGTGACACGCAGAGCCATCTCTCTGAGCACGGCAGCTGTCGCCCATTGCTCTTCCGGGGTCCGACTAGCTGGTCTTTGTGCGCACCCTGGAAACTGGAAGAGCAGCTCCCTGGCATGCACGCGTGCACCGGGAAGCTGAGCTTCCGGTTTCTGTTGCACATGTGTGCTGGCCAGCTGGTCTTCATGCGCACATGTGTGCCAGAAACCAGAAGACCAGATCACCAGCGTGCATGTGCTCACCGGAAACCAGAAGCTCAGCTTCCCGGCACATGCCAGGGAACTGCCCTTCCAGTTTCCGGTGCACACTGGGGTAGCTGCCCTTCTATTTCCGGCACTCCCCCGTGTGCGCGCTTCTGTTTCGGCACTCTTTTCAAGAAGGGAATCCCTTCTAACTTAAAATTTAACTGCATTTTTCCCAGCCACAGAATGGGTCTGTAGAGTCTGACTGACAAATTCAGGCATGAACAAGGGGGGAAATGACAATGAAAATTAGAGTCATGTTTCTGTGATTCTTCCTCAGAAGTCTTGATGCAAGCTGCACCTATGGAGATTCTCAGTTCCAGGTTATGGTTGCCCAAAGGTGCTTTTTCAAGAGGCAACTGGGTGTTTTGGTTTTTCTTTGAAGATGTTTCACTGAAGAAGCTTCCTGGAAGGGAAGATTCTTTAAAGAAAAACCAGAACGTCCAGTTGCCTCTTGAAAAAGCACCTTTGGTACTGCACCTAGATGGTGACAACTTCTGGCATTTCCTTTAGTCTAGGGGTCCTCAACCCCTGATCTATGGACCACTAACGGTCCGTGCAAGCAGCGGGTGAGGGCGGGAAGCTCCATTTGTGCAAGTGGCGTGCATGTGTGTGAAACTATCTCCTCCCCCCTACCGCCACTGCTGGTCCACAGAGCTGGAAAGGTTGGGGACCACTGCTTTAGGCAACTCAAGCCTTTTGTTTTTCTGAAAGTAAGACATTAAATTTGCATTTTTTTGGTATGTGTTTCTCTTTACCTAGGCAAGAGCTGCAAGGAATAATCTCATACAGACTTTCGTTTCGAGAGCAAGCTGATGTATATAGAATTGTTACTGGTTTGTGCCCCAGCATTTTAAGCATTTAACATTTTAAGTGGCAACCTATTTCAAAACTATATGAACTAATATACTTTTGGAAACCTCTTGGTCTGCCACTTTTTATAGATGTTGAATGCAACAACAACAAATCCTAGAATTTAGTGAGAAAAAGGGAAGAAAGAACCAGGGAGGATCAGGCCAACATAGTACAGATATTTCTTCAGAAGCTAGAAAAGTCTTTAAGTATCAGCAGAGATTTGGGGAAACAACAATCAGCTTTCATTTGAAAGACAGCAGTTACTTACTAAAGAAAGCTTCTTGTTTTATGGCTCTCAGTTACCAGCAGCTTTTTCCCCCCTGATCTTGCTTCTCTAGGGAAAGTAACTGGGTAGAAGAAAATGAGCTACAAAACAAGCTTGAAAGAATGAAAAAAAAATGCCATGGAACTTTCAAAAATAACACTTGCTGTTTTGAAAGCCCGGTGCAATTAATAAGCAAACAACAGCAGGAGTTAGAGCAATAGGCTCAGCCTCAGTATAAATCCTTAGATAGTTTTATAGAAACTATCTTATTATCTGAAATAAGACTCATCAATGGCAGGACCATGAAATTCACGACAGGGTGAAAGATAAGTTGGTTCCCAGAGGAGCTCATGGAAAGGCTTTAAAATGAGGCAATTTGAATATAAAATCCAACAAAGCACACAGTCAGGCACGCTGCTTTCTTGGAAGCCAAAAGCTCAGGCACTGATCTCCTTTGTTATTGAAAGCCCATCTACCAATGCCAAGGCCACACCCTCCTCAGTCCAATAGATGTTGGCAGGACTACCCTCCCTGTTCCTTTGGATCTGGCCATCAGCAAAGGCAACATACGATTGGCAATGGTTTGTTTTAGGGATCAGTAGAGTTCAGTCTTGCAGGATTTGTTTTGTTTTCTTTCACTAGGAGATCCACAAGCTGGAGCCTGTGAAAAATAGATTTTATTTCTTTATCCCCCCACCATTCCCCACCCCCAGAGGTGACACATATGTTCTCCTCTGCTTCGCTGTAGCCACACAATTACCCAAAGACTTACGTTGGTCCAAAGAATAGAGACTGAAAAAGTAATTCAGTGAATTGTTTGGCTCTTTCAAGAGCTGAATCTAGATTTTCCTAGTCCTTGTCCAACAGTCCAACCACTTCAGTTGCTTCCAAATCTGTGACCCAATGGACAACTTTTCTTCAGGATTTTCTGTTAATAACTGTTTCCTGGCGTTCTGAGTTCATGTATACTTGTGTCATTTGTGATAACAGGTTAACAGGCCGTGAATTAAAAACTTGACTTTTCAAATCCCTCGACCTGGACTGATGGTGGGTTTTAAGGGTTAATTTTAAATTTTTTAGATTTTAGTTTTATTTTATATTGTGGCTTGTGTTTTATTGTTGTGAGCCACCCTGAGTCCATTGTGAGATAGGGCGGCATATAAACCGAATAAAATAAATAAAATAAATAAATAAACAATTGGTTGGTTTTCTGACTGCTTTCAGTTTCTTCCAAATATCAGGATCTTCTCCAATAACTCTTTTTAAATTTAATTTAATTTATTAAATTTATTGACCACCTGTCTTACCACAAGGTAACTCTTACCTTTGCAGTTTGTATTCAGCTT
Organism: Ptyas mucosa; assembly: GCA_012654045.1. Lineage (NCBI taxonomy): Eukaryota > Metazoa > Chordata > Lepidosauria > Squamata > Colubridae > Ptyas > Ptyas mucosa. The sequence goes on along the minus strand of WNWU01000018.1, from coordinate 12,278,147 downwards.
CCTTACTGATGCTTCTAGAGATCAGTCTGTTTTTACTTCATCTAATGCTGAAGAGAGTTCTTACTTAAGGGACAAATGACCAAGCTTAAAATATCCTACTTTGGACGCATTAGGCAAAGGCTTAGCTGATTTATCATATTTGAACAGCCATCCATCTCATATGAAAGTGAGTCATTCTGGGAAAAGTGGAAGGAAAGAGAAGAAAAGGATGGCCAGCAGCAAATGGGTAGATTTGATTGTAGTGGTGATAATTACACATTGGAAGAATGGAAGAACCAGATGTTTGTGGAGAAAATCTACCTATATAATCAATGAAAATAATAAAAGCCCATCTGAACAATTTATTCTATATCTAGTCAAAGATATTCTCAACAAAATCCAGCACAGCGATTCAAAGCATAACATTTTATTCATTCACATTTTCTGATGATCTAGTCATATATTACAACTGCAAAAATCATATATGTGTCAATGTGTTGTCTCTTTAATATTTTGCCTTGACTTGTTACAGTCTTTCCTTCAAGTAGCAATTGTCTCTATTCCACGATTACAGTCCTCAGTCTTTGAGCCTAAGAAGGCAGTCTGTAATTCCCTCAATTTTTTCTCTGCATAATTGCTTTAGATTTACACTGCCTCATATAAGCTTAAAACTTAAATATTGAGCAATAGATTGGCTTTGTACTCCCTTTATTCTTTCAGCAAGAGATACCTTAAGTCTTTCTTGCTTGCAGACATGAAAATGTAACACCAGCATATCCAAAGTTATTGAAGTTCTCCAAGCAATTTGACTTCTAATTTGTATTTTTTTTAGTTCAGTAATTCCACCACATATTCTATAAATAAATGATAAATAGATAAATAAATAAGAAGATGGTGTACAACCTTAGTGCATTCCAAATTTTGAACCATCTGGTTCCTTCTAGGAATTTGATTATCACAGGTGACTGGAGCTCACAATTATGCCACATGCACATTCTCTGGTCAGTGAGGTGGGCAGCATCTGAATTTATCTCTGTCTATCTAAGAAATGAATAACCCTCCAAAATATCCCCAGTATTACAAGTTCTGTCTACACAAAATGGGAAACATACTATCAACTAATTGCATTTCTTCCCAAGGTTAAGTGCTTGATTTTGCCTAATTTTACAACATTCAAGAGTTCCACCTCTTCCCCAAATCTACATTCTTCTTAATCTCAGCACTAGTATAATGGAATTATATTCACACTTGACTGATTGCACTTACTCCATACTGACCTTGGTATATTTATAGAAAAATAGATATAAGAGCACAATCTAGTAATGAATTCAAAATAGAGTTCAACACATTCCTATTCAGGCCATATCTGTAGACATTCCAAATGATTGCTTGCTTGACTGTTGTGAGGAACAGGTTACTCTATTACTTGGTAATTAAAAACTGCATCATATTACGTAATTGATGTAATGTGATGTAGTTATGTTCTTAATAATAAAGTATGTTTAAGGAAACAGAAAGGGTAAAATTGTGCAGAGCATAGTCTTTTTCTGGATTCTGGTCAGGCAGTATGTCAGAAAGAAATTATTCTTAGGAACCTATCTCAATGGCCATTTAATATTAGCATTCTTTCTTGCATAGACCTCTGTGGGGTTTCAAGCATCTTGAATTTTAAAGCTCTCAGATAATAACAAATCCTTCAAATCCAGGATTAAATTTGCCTCTATCAGAAACCACATGTCCAGCTGTATCTTTTATTGTAGCACACATTCCAAATTATACTGAGGGGAATGCTTGAGCTATGTATCAAACTAGCCTCAGACAAACTATTTGGAAACTGCATCAATCCCATTAGAGTTGCATTAAGAATGCAATTTCAGAACTCTTCAAAATATCAATGTAAAAACATACTCAATTAATTACTCACCATGCATGCAAAAGGCCCCTGTTCCAAACCTGTATTCTGTAGGAATGGCTTGGAAAGACCCCTTTCTGAGCTACCCTTGCCAATCAGTGTAAAGAGTATGAAGTAAATGGACTGACAGTTTGATATAAGAGCGTTTACTGCGTTCCAAAGGGATTTCATTATTTCCTTTCTGCACTGAGGGAAAAAAAATCCCTACTCTTAACTGTGAATTTAGAATATGAAAGTATTGAGGATGCATTTTAGAATATAGAATATAGAATAACAGAGTTGGAAGGGACCTTGGAGGTCTTCTAGTGCAACCCCCTGCTTAGGCAGGAAACCCTACACCACTTCAGACAAATGGTTATCCAACATCTTCTTAAAAACTTCCAGTGTTGGAACATTCACAACTTCTGGAGGCAAGTTGTTCCACTGATTAATTGTTCTAACTGTCAGGAATTTTCTCCTTAGTTCTAAGTTGATTCTCTCCTTGATTAGTCTCCACCCATTGATTCTTGTTCTACCTTCAGGTGCTTTGGAGAATAGTTTGACTCTGTCTTCTTTGTGGCAACCCCTGAGATATTGGAACACTGCTATCATGTCTCTCCTAGTCCTTCTTTTCATTAAACTAGACACACCCAGTTCCTGCAACCGTTCTTCATATGTTTTAGCCTCCAGTCCCCTAATCATCTTTGTTGCTCTTCCTTGCACTCTTTCTAGAGTCTCAACATCTTTTTTACATCGTGGTGACCAAAACTGAATGCAGTATTCCAAGTGTAGCCTTACCAAGGCATTATAAAGTGGTATTAACACTTCACGTGATCTTGATTCTATCCCTGTTTATGCAGCCTAGAACTGTGTTGGCTTTTTTGGCAGCTGTTGCACACTGCTGGTTCATATTTAAATGGTTGTCCACTAGGACTCCAAGATCCCTCTCACAGTTACTACTATTGAGCAAGGTACTACATATACTGTACTTGTGCATTTTGTTTTTCTTGCCTAAATGTAGAACCTTACTTTTTTCACCATTGAATTTCATTTTGTTAGATAGTGCCCAATGTTCAAGTCTGCCAAGATCCTTCTGGATCTTCAGCCTATCTTCTGGAGTGTTGGCTATTCCTACCAGATTTGTGTCATCTGCAAATTTGATGAGTTCCCCATCTATCCCCTCGTTCAAGTCATTGATGAAGAAGTTGAAGAGTACTGGGTCTAAAACAGAGCCTTTGGGTATTCCATTGCATACTTCCCTCCATATAGATGCAGTTCCATTGAGGACTACACATTGGGTGCCATTGGTCAGCCAGTTACAAATCCATCTGGTGGTGATGCTGTCTAACCCAATTTTTTCGTCTGGCATGATTTGTTTTTGACAAACCCATGTTGGCTTTTGGTGATTACATTGTTTGCTTCTAAGTGTTCGCTGATTCGTTGCTTGATTATCTTTTCCAGATTCTTCCCTGGTATTGAGGTCAGGCTGATAGGTCTATAGTTCCCTGGATCTATTTTTTTTCCTTTTTTGAAAAAGGGTACAACAATTTTAAGAGTATAACAATTTTTTAAAAATGGAGTTGAACACCAAAATTAAAGTTATTAGCAGACCAGTTTTAGAATATACTTTTCATTGGAAATAATATTACTTAAATTATGTATCCTTGTATTTCATAACTTCTCCACTAACAGAAAGAAACTAAATAAGGAACTTTTAGAGTGAAGACTGGAGAAATTTTGGAAGAAAAAAATTACATTTTCCTGCTGGATATCAAGGTTCTTCCCAATCAAGAATAGAAAACTAGCTTGGAAAATAGTTGAAAAATTTGCTGAAGTCCAAAATACAGAATATTCTAGGCGGAATCTATTTTATTTTCTGAGTATATTTGAAAACTACAACAATGAAAAACTGACAACTTCAGAATTTTTAATGAAACAGAATACTTCAAAGAAAAGCAAATATATTGGCATTCAACAAGACTTGATCTCCACAGTGGGATAAAAAAAAACAATAGGACTTTATAAAAAAAAAGAATGAGTAGGAGAGTGCTCTGCTAGAATAAATGACAATTTATCTTTCAAGACTCTTGGCTATCAGGGATATTAAAAATGGAATTAAAGTACCAAAGAAAAGTGATTTTCAGCTTATTTAATAACATAAATATACCAGTAGTATTAATGTTCTTGCCTCTAGAAAAAGTTAATATACTGCATAGCACAATCCCTCAATGTAGTTATCTCCCAACTGATTGTTCTCAAATAGTTGCTGAGATAAACATGTCTTGAGATGTTCTTAGAAACAGAACAGAATGTTGATGTGTATGTATAAATACTGTAAAAATTCATAAATAATTACCTGTCACTGTATCAGGGAAGACTGAAGTAAGGAAGCTTGTGTGCCAACTTAATCTTCCTCTCCAAGAACTAACTTTTGATGGGCAACTTGGAAATCCTTTTACTGTATTCCTTTCTTCTGATTATTTTTAATGGACACATAGCTTGGACAGTTTTTCAGATAGAAGTTGGCCATCGTAGTGGAAAAGGCTGAGCAGGCAATTATAAGAAAAGACCATGATAGAGTGGCCATCCATCTATTCTGCATGCAAAAAACTGATTACTCAGACGTTTATAGGTTTTAAAAAGTGAATTTGGGTTGGACTGCTTAATAAAAGTAGCAAGCAGTTGGAATAGAGAAAACTTCAAGTTAAAGGGATTGGCAATCTAATATCTAAAGAATGTTAGGGATGTAATAAAGTTTGTCCTGAAATATCAAGACCTGAAATACATTTAGACATCAAAAGGACAGTTATGGAATATGTTACTAAGTTTAAGATTTGGAATATGAGATTTTTCTCTCTCATTTAATCACGATTTCTTCAATTGGGCTGTTACTCATCTTGTTGTAAAACCTGACTCATGTGATAGTTTTTCTGCTTGCTCAATGCTTCTATCACAGGTGTAAAGACTCCCCCCCCCCCATTCATATTAATTAAAGTTGGACTGCAACATTCTGTTCCTGGTAGATTTTCTGGATTGTTTTCAAGGGAATCACTGCATGAGGTACATTTCCATAGTCAAAATAATTTCAGTTATGTCTGTAGCAGAGAAATGGATGTAGTGAAAAAGGAAGAATAATGCTAAGATTGAAAAGCATTAAAATGGCATGGTATGGGGCAAAGATATTTGCTCTCTAGGAAAAGGCACAGCAGCTGTGCTATCTGAAGGTGGTTTTCATGAGAAGAGAAACGGATTGTTCACCTTGCAACAAAAATAGGTTGAGAGATTCGTTGAACAGTCTTTTATTTTCCATGAAACAAACAACTAATAAGTTTTTCTCTTTGATTGTACGGGCCAAGGCTGCAATCCAGGCCATGGTTAATCATGTTTAAACCTCATTTGTTTCAAAGGGATTTAAACAAATAGAACTGCAGGCTGGGCTTTAGCCCAGATTTTCAAATGCTCATTGCCTACAGCAAGATCCAAACTTTTGAAAATATTTCAAACCACTTTTTTGGCACTCAGCTGAGCTAAAGATTTTCAAATTTCATTCAGTCATGACAGCTCCCAATTCAGCTCTTTATGATAACATTTTCAAGTCTACAGTGGCATCATTCATGCCATATGCTCAGGAAGACCAAAATTAGTCCAAGAAGTTCTTGCTCTGATTTCATTGGTACAGTGCATAATGACTGCACCAAGGACAGCTGTCAAAAATATAGATGAAGACTGGAGTTCAGGGAGAATAAGCAACTACACTGGGTCTTTTAAGGCTATTTTAGAAAGCTTGCTTTGAAATTAGAATTATTTAAGGGAGAGTGATGATTATACATGTGAAAGCAGTAACTTCTTTTCAATCATGGGCAATTTAAGGATAAACAGTAGCAACTTTTGCCCAAGGAACTAATTAAATTCTGGCTATAATTCTACTGCTATTGCTACAGTTACAGCTATAGCTCAGTTACATTTTTAATGTTCAGAGCACAAATATCTACACACAAATTGTGAAAAAGGTGTCTTAGAAAAATAACCCTGTCTTATAATATTACTGCTAGGATGCAACAGGCAAAGGCCACAACCCTGCATGCTTTTTATTAGGGAATAATGCACAGGCACTTCAGCCCAAGGCCTCTCTTTTCACAACGGTTGTTGCCTCTCTGTTGAGATTTAGAAATGAAGATTCTCTCTCAGTCCTGTCCTTTTTGGAGGGGCCCCTTCAAGTGGTTCCCCAATATCAGAAGGGCCCCAACAGTATTATCTCTGGAAAGCCATGAAGACCTGACTATGTCATCACGCCGGGGCTGAAAGTCTTACATTTGGGTCTCTCCTGATTTGTATGATGTTTGTCAGGGTGTGGAACATTAATTATATTATTTCCTTATGTTATGTTTGTACTGTATTTTTTTAAAACTTCAATCTTTTTACTGTTGTAAGAAGTCTATAAGCTGCTCGGAGTCAGGCATGATTGGAGCAGTACAGAAGTCTAGTAAAATAAATTAAAATAAATGATAACAGCCTCCAGGTCCCAGTATTTTAAAATCTGTTCTAGAAGTTCATTGTATTTTAGGAGTCGGTTCTTGAATGGTAAGAAGGCATGAATTTAGAATGTCCAGTAACTTGGAGGCAGCCTCAAGTTGTTGGGGATTTTCTATTTTGCAAGTTAGTGAATTGCCCTCATGCCCATCACATGCAATCCACCCTAATTCTGTATTTTTAAAAGTGTCATTGGTACTCCCTTATAGGAAAGGCATCAGGCCCAGTCCTTTTTTCTTACGAAGAAAAGAAGAAAAAAAAAGCTAAGGTATTTCATAAAAAGCTCAGCATTACAAAACTGGACATTTCCTCTTACTATGTGCCAGCATGCAGCGTAACAGATATCTGTTGTGCTCCTGATTCTACGGCTAAAGAAAAAGGCTTTTGCACTTCTTCTATCGTATCAGCGGATAACATCATTATAAATGCTCCAACCCAAACCACCCTGCAGGAATTCTTTGATCAGCAGCAAAAAGGTCAGCAATTGACTAATATACCCAGCTTGCCTCCAAACTTTCCAGACGTAATATTGGAAGGCTGTATTGTTACATACAGAAAGTACGTTAATAGAAAGGGACTCCCCCCTACTCACAGGCTGCTACCCACTTCAAAAGCTTTCCATCAAATACTCCCCTCCCACCCAGGAAGAGACGGTTTCTTGTTCTGGATGCCTTTGATGTCACCGTAGGTTTGTTAGCCAGCAAATGCAGCGTGGGTTTTGAATAAGCAGAATTCACAATTCCTCCCATCTCAAGCCTCCAGGAAATGTTCCTAAAATAGAGAGTAGAACCCTGGCAGCAAACTACCAAGCAGGAGCAAAGACTGAAATTGCCAAAAAGAAGCATCCTAACCCTCCTATTCGTAAGCTTCCCTCTATACCTCTTTACCCCTGCCATTTCTTCTCCTTGACACTTGTCTTCCTGCAAGAATGGAGACACAAAAGGATGAGAAGAATAAGATCATCCCTTCTGGCCCAACCCTTTCTCTCCAGATTCACTCTACATATTGAAGAATTAATGGAGAAGCCATCACAAAAAGGAACCACTGCAGAAATTGGAGTTCTTCCTAATACCTTTTGAAATACCTTTATCAAGACTGTTTATAAATAGACCTTGGATTTGCTGCACAGCAAGAGTGTCTGAAACAGAATTTTACCAAGGAGTAATGCTCTTGACACAAATATTTTGAAATTAGTTTGGAACAATATGAATTTAAATAATTATTTTGTTCTTAAGTAAATGTATTTTTACAGATCTTTTAATACTCCTATTTTGTGATTTGTTAGACTAAATCCAAACTATTAGTCAATGCAACAGTTTAATTTATTAGTTAATTCATTCAGCTTCTATTTATCCAAAGCAAAAGGTTTGCAAAAGGCAGAAAAAGTAACATTTTCTTCAAGCTGGGCATGGTGAATCATGGTGCCTATTGGATTCATCCATGTAACTTTTTGGTAACAACATGGAAAATGGTCAATCATCTTGATGATTTCACATCCAAATGGTTTGACCGAGTTTGGTTTTTTTGAGAATAACTATGGTTTAGTAAATGCTCTGCCACCAGCTACAGGTGACATGTTAACATATACGTAAATAACAATAACTATAATCCTAAGAATTCGGGATATACAAAATGTAGTCTATACCACTTAGCATTGGCCTTTCCCACTTGCTACTGGAAAGTATACAGTTCGGTTCTTTTTAATTTTAATCTGCATCTTAATAAATGTTGAAACCATGTCCTGCCCATAGGGACAGATCAGCTGTTTCAAAACAATTCAGCGTATGTGATGCAGGATGCACTTGTAATACAGTAGCACTATTGTATAACTACTGCAGGAACAGAAGATGACAATCAGATAAAACTGTACTGTAAATGCAGTGTGAGGGATGTGAGCCAACCCTGTGTCAGCTAGAAGTGTGTTAAGTAACAGTCCAGACATGGTGTGAGTAAAGAGGCTTTTGGCACAGCCATCTGTATTCTACAACAACTGTCAGAGTGGTTCTTTTGTACCACTGGCAACTCGTACAGCACAGCCCTTCCTGATTTATGAGCAGGAACTGAGTAGGTTGAATTCTGGAAGTGTAAAAGGAGTTTGAATCCATTTCTGCAGGCACACACCCAATGGGGAGTCATGCCAAGCATATCACAGCTGCATCTCCACATGTAGAACAGGATAGTTCTGGCCGCAGCTCACAGATAGACACATACTCACGCATATGTTTATGCATGTGTATCTGTGTAACTTACATATGCATGTACTTACACATACATTGACAAAATAATTACTCCCTGCTCTTCATTTAGCAGTTCATTACTCATCTAGAGAAACAGCTTCCCAGTGTTGTATTGCTAGAGTACTGGGCAGTTATACTATGGCTTGCAGTGGCTGCCAAACATTTGCTATGACAGTTCACAAAGAGTTATTTTTGTTTTCTGGAACCACTACTCAGGTTTGTATGGCTCCTTCTGGACCAAATTAAAGTAAATCTTGACTCTCTGTATTCATATTTACCAGTTTGTTTTCTGTCAGTAATGTAACTGTAGATCTTTCAAAATAAAAATTGTGAGATACAATGCCAACAAGGAGGAGGAATGTGTATTTTGCTTTTTAGGTTCTGAGACCCAGGGAATCAAGTAAACTCGACTGTTTGTAAGATACCCTACATCCGTGATGGCGAACCTATGGCCCACGTGCCACAGCTGGCACTCAGAGCCCTCTCTGCGGGCATACAAGCCGTCACCCAGCTCAGCTCCACCATGCATGCACAAGTGTGCCTCCTGCCGGCCAGCAAATTTTTGGGATGGGTGGGGGGACGGATCGCATGCAGGACACGCACACGCATGCGTGGGGGGGTCGCACGCACATGGGTGGGGGGAAGGGGGGAGCATTCCAACCTATTTTTGGTCCCAGGAGGCTTCAGGGAGGGCTACTAGGCCCAAAACGGGGCGTGGGGGTGTGTGGTGCATCCCCCGGCCTGTTTTTGGTCCCAGGAGGTTGCAGGGAGGCCTACTAGGCCCAAAACAGGGCATGGGGGTGCAGTGCAAGTGCAGTGGGGAAATGGGGGGGCACGTGCACATGTGTGAGGTGTGGGGGAGGGGTCGTGCACGCATGTGCAGGGGGGCACACATTGCATTATGGGTGCTGGCACCGGTGCACGCTTTTGGCACACGATGACAAAAAGGTTAGCCATCACTGCCCTATATACTGCGGTTCTTATATAATGTTACTTTCAATAATAAGAATATAGCATTGATCATGGAAGGAGGAACCATGTTCTGTATGTCCTTCAGACATTTATGAATTATTGAGGTTAGGACTAAAAACTAAAATTATTAGTCACTGCAAATCCTTCACATAAAAACAAATCTGGAATTTTTCAAAATCAAATATAACAATATTTGTTCTATGGAAGCATGTGTTTGCGTATGCGTGCACGTGTTCTTGCACACACATACACAGTAGAATTTATATTATGAATTCTGTTTCATATAAAATTTTTCTCACTCCTTTCTCTTTCTGAAAACAGGTGGTCCATTTTTTTCTTATTGAGCTTTAGAAATGGTACTCTGTTAGCTTTCTTTCCACCAGTCTCCTAGAACACTGTATTTTTTTTTAAGGAACCAGTCAAGCCTCTCATCATAGCTACTCAGTTTTCAAAATAAAAAACGCCTTGATTCTAGAACCAAAAGTCAAAAAGTAGCTTCTTGTACCTATTGAAAGTGTTATTTTGTTAATGAGTAATATCATCTCACTTTGTTAGTTCCCTGAATAAATCCAAAGCTGCGAATATCATGCCTGAATTGTAAGTTCCACAAGATAAGGACTAGTTCCCTTTTCTCAATCTGCGGGTTCCTCTTTGGCCATCAAATACATATGACAAATAATTTCCATTTTCAATCATTTTGGCCAGCTGAAAAAATCAACTAAATGTAACAAATTAATTAGAAGGAAAAACAACTGTTTTACAAAAATGTTTCCTTTCTTTGATTTTAATAAAGCACACTGATACTGCACCATTTTAAAAGAATTCCTCTTTCAACTTGACATGGACCATTTAAAACTTTTATAGGAATTTGCTTCTCTGTCTTACATAACTTTAATCACTATATTTCCATGCTGATTTATCTGATAAATTGAGTAATGCAACAACTTTACACAAGCATGTAGATATAAGCCCTACTAAGCAGGTATATACAAAAGTATGAAGGCTATTGCTTAACGTATTGTAAGCCGCCCTGAGTCTCCGGAGAAGGGCGGCATATAAATCGAACAAAGAAAGAAAGAAAGAAAGAAAGAAAGAAAGAAAGAAAGAAAGAAAGAAA
>WNWU01000018.1:12242771-12267411 GCA_012654045.1 Ptyas mucosa | reverse complement strand
AAAGAAAGAAAGAAAGAAAGAAAGAAAGAAAGAAAGAAAGAAAGAAATAAGCAAGTCTGAAAGAAATGAGGAGACCATGAACATCAACGAGCAGTCAGAAGACAGTATGAGAACTCCTTAATTTCACAACACATGGACAGATTTAACCATAAATTCAACTGGGAAACTGTGAGCATCCTAGACCAAGCTAATCCAAAAATGCTTTAGAATTCCTAAAAGTTTGGCTCTCTCACAAATAGGGCATCAATAGGCACATAGAGATAAACAACATCTACATATCATTTAAAAGAGACAATCAAAAAGCCAAAAAGGAAACAAAGAGACCAAAATATCTCCCAGCAATCAACACCCAGATTAATAGAGATTAACACAAAGATTAACATTAGTCTAACAATCAAAAAGCAAATAATACCCTAGTCAAGGAACTCCCAACTCTGACAAACAAGCTAACAATAAACAACAGTTCAATCAAGGAACCACCAAGACCTTCTCACCTGACAGGACAAGCAACTAGAATATAAATGAGAGCAACCCCACTCCCTACTAACAGTGATGATGTTACCTAGCTTGGTAATTAAATTTCAGCAAGAAAACAACCAAGTTCAGAGAGCACTAAGACCCCCCCAGTTCAACCCTGAACTACAATTATTCTCTTGTATTAATTTATTAATTGTAACTGGATGCACTTCCATATAAAGGCTCCACCACAACCCCATATTCTTGGTGCCATCAATCTGCATGTATTATCATATCCGTTCAGAGCATCCTTTTAAATAGACTGGGAATTCTCCTTGGCAAACAAAAACAACGGCAACAAGAGCAGATGGTTTTGCTTTGATTTCAGTCATTGGACAATAACTGAACTCTCTGAGCACTGACTGGCTTTGATATCTCTGTTGATCTGTTGGTCAGGAACAGTACATTTTGACTGGCGGTCAGCTCTCAGCAAATACTACACAGATTTTGCTAAATCTCAGATAAACCACACCTGATTGTATGCACGGTATGCTGAGCCATAAGCCATGGTTTGTAAATTACAGTGACTGTGTTGTTGCTGAAACTAACTACTTTCTAGCAATACATGAAGCTAATCTTAAAGTAGCATAGTTAGAGTTTAAGTAGTACTTCGAAAGAGATCAACATTTTATTTGAAGGACTCTAAAGTAAGTCATCTACAATGTGCTAGATTCCCAAACCCAGACTAGTTTTGACTTGAGAAAACAACCAGAATGTGCTGCCTGTTCTTGTTCCTGTACCCTAGGTTCATATATTTTTCAAGTAATATTTCTTCCAGTGTAACTCTACCCGGGAATTTTTATATTTAAAGTGCAGTTGTTAAATGAAAGAATACCTTTTCTCCATTTCCATTCAGTTATAAATAATTTCAATTATTGTCCATACAGTACTACATTTTTAAACTCTATTAATTATGCATTAATTTCAATTATTTCAATTATTAATGTATAGAATATATATTTGTATACAAATAATAAGATTTCTGTAAGGCATGCATATATCTTAAACAAATATATTAAACAACTTTGAACCAGTATTTGTAAAGTTCAAACCACTTTTTAAAAAAAAAAATCATATATGCTAGAATCAACAACAACAACAAAACATGTAAGAGTTTAAATACCCCACCCTGAGGTTTTTCCTCTTAATTATTTCCCCCCTCTCTTTTGTTCTTTGAATTAGAACGTTGAAAAAGCCCTTCACACTTCAAGATCTGAGAAAAGTGTAGGCTGACTATGTGGTGAGGGAAAGGATGTTATCATAAAGAAGATCGGAGTGATTAATCTCTTAGAATATGATCCTAGACTTCTGATCTCACTGTAACCTGCAGCAATGTTTATCAGCCTTAGCTGCTTTAAGGTGTGTGGACTTCAGCTCCCAGAATTCCCTAGCCAGCAAGCTGGGAGTTGAAGTTTACATATCTTAAAGTGGCTAAGGTTGAAAACACTGACCTACAGGCAAATACCACTTTATGGAAGAGTTCTAGTTAAACTGCAGAAACACTCAAACTACAAGTACATGCCAAAGCTTCCCCCCACCCCCACCCCTAACATTCATGACCAAGTATATCTTACATATGCCTTTTGCATCAAGAATGGGAAGAAGATAAATTGGAAAGCCTTGGTTGATCAGCCGGGATTGTAAATTGTATCAGAATACCAAGAACAAAATGAGAACGCTAATGAGGTACAGAGAGAATTTTTGTATGAAAGTATTATTTTTGGGACTCGGAGCAAACTTCTGGGCTTTAATTCTAAATGGGCTACTTTTCATCTGGCTGTAGTTGCGACCTCTCAGGGAACCAATTAAAAATCAGCACAACAGAGCCAAACAAATCTGTAATTTGTTCATTCCTGTCATACGCTACAGGGGCCTATATTGGCTGTTGATGGTGCTACAGTGATGTTTTGGCTCCTGCCCCTGGCTGAATTATCCTTTTTTTCCCTTTCCTTTTGGAAATATTCAGGAAAAGTGCCTTTGAAACAAAAAAAACCCCAAAAATACCAGAATCAAACACCCATCACTGATTGTGTGAATTGATAGAATTATAGAAGTCAATACTTTTTGTTCCCTTTTATATGTATCCATTTAATGAATTCATAATTATGAATTATATCTGTTACCTATTACATGCTTGATGAAATAAATAAATAAATAAATAAAACTTTCTACAGGTAGACATTTTTCAATGGGAAATAATGAATTACACTATGTTTTCAAATGTATCTTTCTCTTTGGACAAAAGCACTGACTCTAGTATCACCAAGACTAGCCAGGCTCTGAGCTAGCTGCGTATGATAGAAAATTGACAGAAAACCATGATTGGCATCACAGCATAACACTCACAGTTACTACAAAAATGTACTTCTAGTGGTCCTACTAGAACTCTGTGCTTCCAGGCTGGGACTGCAGAACCACCTTCATGTCCACAGATGTACTGCGTAACAGTATAAACCTGTTTTTACACGCACACCATCAGTATATCAGCATTTTATATTGGATTATAGTTAGCATTGTTTTCAGCCATTTATTTATTGGGATATGTCCCCCTCATAGCTTTGGGAAGGACAATTGAGAGGTGAAGTGTGATTAGATCCATACAGTGGTGTTATTCTCCTTGGGGGAGAAAGTGGTCCTGTTGCCTTGAAGGAGATGGTTGTATATTATCCTTCTTCAGGAAGTCATTGTTGAATCCAACAATTTCCATCCAGTCTTCCTTTCAGGGAAGGTTTTTGAAAAGGTGGGTTTGCAGGTCCAGAAGGCCTGGAGGAAACAGGTTATGTAGGCCATTTTCAGTCAGGTTTTAGATCATGGCATAGTACACAGATAGCACTGACTGTGTTGTGGATGACCTCTGGTGAAGTTGCCTTATTCCTGTAATGTTGTTTTTAACACATTCTCAAACTGTGAGGTAGGCTTGAGGTCTTAGTTGTATCAGTGCTAATGTTTTTCTCTTTATTCTGATATCATCCAACAGCAGTTTCAAATTGTACAAAACCGGTTAAACTCTTTGTTACTCATGACCTTGTCCTGAGTCAAGTGATTCAATAACTGGAGTTAGCAGTAGAGGCAGGATAGGGATTGGCTGTGGGACTGTAAATTTTATGTCAAGAAAGTTTTCTGTCAATGCAAGGAGAGGAGGACAGCGCTCAGCAGTGGCAAAAAGCCCCTTACCACCATCCCTGCCCCCCCCACTCTTTCTTACAGGCCTTCTGTCTTATCAAAACTGAAGCCTGGGGCAAAAGGACAGATGCCTCTTATCAGAGACTTTGGGGCTCTAAAGGAGGCAAAAGCATAAACTGCCGCTCTGGCTTCCCCAATAGAGAGTTGTAGTTGTCAGCTTCATATGACAAAACCTTCATACTTTAGCTTGAGAGTCAAGGGCAAAGGACAATGGGCACATTGCCAAGCTAAACCAGTGGCTTTAAACATAAGCAACATACCTTTTGCAATTGACAAGAAGCAGTCTTGAAGGATAAACGTAACAAAATCTAATTCCTAAACTGCATAATTTTATTTTAAATAGGGTACATTATAGTATACCTTAAATAAAAGCAGTAAAACAACAAAAATGCAGCAGTTTTACCCCTCCTCCAGTTATCCCACTTTACCAAATGGGTGAGATTTTATTGGACCAGAACATGATAGTTGATTTAATAAATTTGTGAAAAGGAAATAGAACACTTCATTACCCTGCTCCATTTCTTGCTGCCACCAGCATTTTATTCTCCGCATTGCTACTATTATCCAACTCTTGATATTTTTCAATGACTTAAAAAAACAAGTACAAAAGAGCAATCTAGCTTTAAGATTATGGTATGCTAATAAGAGATAATCCATACCAAGTGATCATGAGTATATAGTATATCATTTAGATAATCCATTCCTCGTGTTAGCCAGAACTGTTGATTTAATGCTTAGATAACAATCTCTGTGATCAGTTTTTCTTAACATAAAATATTCAAGAAAGGTCCATGAATGCTACATTACCTTCCATATCACCCATACCATTAAGCACAAGCATCTACTAGTTAGTGCCAACTTATAACTGAAAAACAGAAAGTACTCTTCTACAAACTTGAATCAGACTAAAAAAGTTGTCAACTGAATAATGAAGTGTAATTATATAACTTTCCAAAGTATGAATGAAGAGTTGAAGTAAAATCTCATGGTACCAACTATTCAAAGACATAGAGCACATATAATGGCATGTGTGATCTCATTCTATTATATTAGAACACAACTGAAACTGTACCATTAGTAATAGGATCACCATTTCCTTGGGAGCAATTAGACCCAGGTTCATTGCTGACTGACACACCATCTGCGTTTTTTGAACAAGGAAAAGCACCTCTGCTATGTTCCCCACATTACTGCACTCATATGTATCTTTGCACATTTTATTATATTTTTAGACATAGGGAAGTACCTCTTTTGAAATATCATCTGTTCTCAAGCAGTGAAAAAAGGGAGTTGCTTGTTCTAGGTGAAAGCATATACTTTAGAGGCTGCATGATGCAAGAGAAGGAAATGTAGCTGTGTGTCATCTGGGAAATCTGGAAATAAGAAAAGAAACGTTCTAATCAAAAAATATTTATAAATCTAGATGTCATTGATCTGTACCACTGTAATTTAGCAGAAAAAAACACCACATTTTAAAGAGTTTACTAACAGCCAGTTTGCTTACTAAATTCAACAACCTAATTGTTCAATCAAGAGTGCCTCCCAAGAACAAGCTGCATCATATCTGTTTTGCCCAGGTAACTTTATCACTATTTTCCCCATTTGATGGTGCCCTCATCAAAAATGAAATTCTACTTGTAAAAATTCTCAGCTATTTTGCTGTGCATTTGAGAGAGAGAAGAAAGAGTGTTCATGGAAATAGGAATCATCTAAGACTTGATGAAGTAGATTTATATCATCATAGCTATTGTCTATCCACGGCAGTATGAGGGCCTCTTCTGCATGTTTCCAACTAATATGGTCCTGAGCTTTCTTTTGGCAGTTGGGCCCGTAATACTTGCTGATGTCATTGATCCATCTTGTTTTAGGTCTCTTTCATGGAAGCTTTTTATCAAGTGGGATCTATTCTATGATTGCCTTGGTCCACCTGCCCTCAGTTCTTCTTGCTATGTGACCAGCCTGTTTCCATTTCAATTCTTTTACTCTTTTGATGATTTCGTATACTTTCATTTGTTCTCTAATGCATGTGCAGGTCTTTTAATGCCGAGCATGTACCTTTCTATGGCTCTTTGCGCCACTCCTAGCTTTTGTTTATATATACATAGATTTATATATACATATAGAAAAAAGCCAAGCCTAGCGCCTAGTAAGCTAAATCCTATTGTGAGGATAGTAGCAAGCAAAAGACTCCATGTGTATGTATGTGCATGGATGAAAGCCTTTCTAAGTAGCAAAGAAAGAAGAACCAGAAATAGCAATAGCACTTAGACTTATATACTGCTTCACTGTGCTTTATATCCCTCTCTAAGTGATTTACAACAACCTGGGTCCAGCTGGCAGTCCGTAGAAATAGCCTGCAGTACTGCATTCTAACCACTACACCACCACAGCTCTTATAGCCGAACAATCTCATAGACAAAAGCAAAGGGAAAGCAAAGCACAAAGACTACGTCCTTAACTCTCTACTTATATCTATTTCCCTAAGAAGTCAGCTACACTGGAGTCACACTTCTAACATGAAATGTCCCCTCTCTCTAACTATTATAGGTTGTAAGAATAGGAGATTAATCCAGAACTGTTGCTGTAAGCTTTGACACATAGAGCATTCTTTTTAGAGAAAAGAGGAGTTTAAACTCTTGCTCTGTTTTGTCAATTAGGTTTATAAACCATGTTACAGAGTTAACTCTAAGAGAGTGCAAATTCCTTAACTTAGAGTGAAGAGATAGTGTCAGCTTTATATTGACATTGACTAAATTCATATACTATGCTAAAATCTATTAATTTGTCTTTTTCAGCATAGCATAGTGTGATCATGTAATTAAACAAATTTTAGCTTGGTTATGATAGCAAGCCAGTTTGAAATCATGGTTTGATTTGGAACACAAACTTGGGTATTTGTGGTGTAATTTCCTTCCTGTCTTATTGGTTTCTGTGTCCTAATCAGGGGTGAAATGCTCCCAATTTGGACCGGATCGGGCAATCCATTAGGGATGGCGGCGGGTAGTTTGGAGAACCGGTAGCAAAAATCCCCCCCCCCGCCCATGCCTACCCAATTGTCCAGTCCCCACTTGCCCATTTGTTGCTTCTTTCAGGCTCGCTCATTTTTCCTGCCTTGCTTTGGCTGCTGCAATCCATTGCATCCGCTAGCAACTCAATCTGCCTGCCTGCAATCAGTGAGCAGCTCAATCTGCCTGCCTGCCTGCCTGCCTGTCTTGTGCCTTCAATTTGGTAAGTAACTGGGAGTTTAAAAAAAAATAGTTAATTGGGGTTTTTTTAGGAGTTTTATTTTTTTTTTAGACATAGCAATTTAAAGTTAAGGAAGTTTTAAATTTAGCTGCTTTTATCTAAAAATATAAATAAAATAAAATAAAATAATAAAATATTTGTACAGTTTTCTGAGATTTCATGTGTTTCTGTAGTGTTTCACTCTAACTACATACACACACAAAATCTCACAAAGCCGTATATGGCATTTTGTGTGGAAAAAGTGTGAAAGTTGGTTTTTGAGCTTTTTGTGGCTGTGTGAGGTTCCTGCTTGTTGCAGGGGCCATTTTGGGTGAAGTGCAGATGCTTTTACATTGTGTGTGAGTCAGTTGTGTTGTGTTGTGTTGTGTATGTGTAAAGTGTGAAAGTTGGTTTTTGGTACCTCTTATTGTTTTGTGTACTTTATTATTTTTATTATTTATTATTATTGGCCACGCCCACCCGGTCACTTGACCATCAAGCCATGCCCACCCGGTCACCTGACCATCAAGCCACGCCCACCAATTAAGCCATGCCCACACAACCATAGGGACATTTTTTAGATTTCAGCCCTGGTCCTATTCTATTAACCAATCTGCAAAGATGCAGGGCAAAAAAGTAGTTTTAAAAGGAAGGAAAACTAAGAATTGTTCACACAAGTCAAGTCTCTGCCTTATGCTATAAAATTAAATACAAACTAGCTAATCAAGGTATGTGAAATGTGACTGTTTTACTTTGCTGGATTCAACAGATCCAGCAGAAAGGTGTAGATGAGGGGAGAAAAGGAGAACACTTCTGCCTCAAAAAAAAAAAAGAACCAAATCTTCAAGTTGAAAATCTGACCAATGATCTCCTTTGCATGAAATCTCTTTCGGCCTTGAATACTGAGACTGCAACATGAAAGGGAAAGGTGGAGAAAAGGCCTCCTTAGCAAATTTCTGGGTATCTTTTGCGAAGCACTCAAAGTTCTTAAAGGCCAGAACTCAAGTGTCATAAATCAAACCAGCTTCAAAAACATTTAAGAATCATTCTAATGATGAATGAAACTCTTTCCCTCCTTTCTTCTCTCCCACTCCTTCCCAGAACAGAAAGGAAAAGGGTTGGAATGGGATGGGGGGAATGCTGTTAACGGAAAAATACTTTTCAGAGGAGGCCTTGCCAGGAAACCGTAGGCACATCTGCTCTTAACGGGTTTCAGCTGAAACTACTGAAAATATACATGGGGCTATTTATATGGAACAGCTTGTATACATGATAAGATTACAATTTGGAGGATAACAATGGGCTTAGCTATGGAAAAAATAAGCCTGCTAAAACTTCTTTTCTACACATGGCTGTAACATTTTACCACATATGTTGTTGAGGGGGACCAAAATTTGTTGAGAATTAGGAAAATCTCAGCATTTCCAGATTAGCATCAAACAAACTCAAGATGTTTCAGCAACTTTTTGCCAAGACTTAACTCCTTAGTCTACTGAATTCCTAGTGAGCGACAACTTTGCTCAATCAAAAAGATCCTGAAGGATGTGGGCAAAAACAATTTTAACACTAAAAATTCCTTAATAAAATCTCTCCATTATATTATGTTAGGGTCTGTAAATATCTCAGATGTTCCATTTGGATTAGATGTAGATTATTGTATTATTTAACGATAAAGAATGGAACTATCATGGATATATACATATATATATATCTGTACAACTGAAGAAAGCTCATAGAATTAATGTAGCAGGCACTAAGTGGAACAGCTATCATGGTGCTGAAAAGAATGCCTGGGTGTCTAAAGAAGCTTTTCTGCTTTCATAAAAATTTCATAAGCAGACCTATGTATTGCATCACAAGCTCCACCCTTAAAGAACTTGTGTGTGATATCCCAAATGCATGTACAGAATTACAGAATAAAGAGTTGGAAGGGACCTTGGAGGTCTTCTGCTCACAGGAATTTCTATACCATTTCAGATAAATAGATGTCCAACCTATTTTTAAAATCTCCAGTGTTGGACCGTCCATAACTTCTGGAGGCAAATTGTTCCACTGATTAATAGTTCTAACTGTCAGGAAATTTGTCATTAGTTCTTTGGTTGGTTCTCTCCTTGATTAGTTTCCACCCATTACTTCTTGTCCTGCCTTCCAATGCTTTGGAGAATAGGTTGACCCTTTCTTCTTTATAGCAGCCCCTCAGATATTGGAACACTTCTATCCTAGCCCTTCTTTTAACTAGACTAGAGCATTCACAACTTCTGGAGGCAAGTTGTTCCAATGATTAATTGTTCTAACTGTCAGGAAATTTCTCCTTCGTTCCAAATTGCTTTTCTCCTCGATTAGTTTCCACCCATTGCTTCTTGTTCTACCTTCAGGTGCTTTCTGCACTGAGGGAAAAAAATCCCTACTCTTAACTGTGAATTTAGAATATGAAAGTATTGAGGATGCATTTTAGAATATAGAATAACAGAGTTGGAAGGGATCTTGGAGGTCTTCTAGTGCAACCCCCTGCTTAGGCAGGAAACCCTACACCACTTCAGACAAATGGTTATCCAACATCTTAAAAATTTCCAGTGTTGGAACATTCACAACTTCTGGAGGCAAGTTGTTCCACTGATTAATTGTTCTAACTGTCAGGAATTTTCTCCTTAGTTCTAAGTTGATTCTCTCCTTGATTAGTTTCCACCCAGTGATTCTTGTTCTACCCTCAGGTGCTTTGGAGAATAGTTTGACTCTGTCTTCTTTGTGGCAACCCCTGAGATATTGGAACACTGCTATCATGTCTTCCTTAGTCCTTCTTTTCACTAAACTAGACATACCCAGTTCCAGCAACCGTTCTTCCTATGTTTTAGCCTCCAGTCTCCTAATCATCTTTGTTGCTCTTCTCTGCATTCTTTCTAGAGTCTCAACATCTTCTTTTATATTGTGGTGACCAAAACTGGATGCAATATTCCAAGTGTGGTCTTATCAAAGCATTATAAAGTGGTATTAACACTTCATATGATCTTGATTCTATCCCTGTTAATGAAGTCTAGGATTGTGTTGGCTTTTTTACACAATGAGAGGGGATAGTACCATGGTGGCCTTACACTGGTTTGATCATTCTGCCTTTCCCCTTCATTCCATTCCTCCCTTAGATGCTGCTGGATGGAATAGCCTGTTTCTAGAAATGTATTTATTCATTATAATTAATTGTATGCTGTCTACTGGAACAATTCTGCAACAGTGCATTAAAAATCAATTAAATTCAAAATACTAAAAATTGCCTTTAAAAAATGCTGTGGTCTTTCATAAAACTCAGGCAACTAAAGTGACATTAAAACATCATTCTCACTCCCCCAAAAGCCCGCAAAAAGGAAGACCTTCATCTTTTACCTAAAAGATAAAGGGATGGAGGAAAGTTTACCTTCAGGGTTGAGTTGTTCCAGAGTAAGGGAGCTATCAGTGAGAAGGCCATTTCCATTTTAAGATCCCTTAATTTGTCTCGGGATGGGCATCTACAGATCAGGTTTGAGCAGATTGATTCTAGTAGAGGAGACAGCCCTGAAGGTAGCACTAGACCCCCAAGACTAGAAGAAGGGTTTTAGGGCATCTAACTAACTTCAGTTGATTTTAAAAATTTGGACTTGATTACTTGAAAGATACCAGGAAATTTCAGGACAGCATGCTAAACTGGGAAATTGAAAAATATCCCATTAAAAGCCAATAGCAATTCATTTCTAAACTGTTGTCAAGAAAACACCGTGATTGTGTCCATGTCATCGCTAGGTGTTGAGCCCAATTCAAGGGAGACTGTATTTAGTTTCAAAGGATAGCTGAAAAACAATTATTTTGGTTGTATTGAAAGATCCTGGTTCTTGCTTCCAATTTTCTACAGTTTTACATTCTTTTTAAGTAGTTTATGAAATATGCTTAAGCAGCCTGCTTGGATTAATGACTTTCCTGGACCTGGTAATCTTAAGGTACGTATGATAACTCCCATAATCCCCTTTGGCTATGTATGCTAAGAGTAAAAAGCAGGTTGTCACTCAACATATCTGTGGGGTACCTTGTTGAGGAAAAGCAGCTTGAAATGTTTTTCAACAAAGAGTTTTCTATATCCTGTCCCCAAATTATGAACTTCATGGCTGTTTGTGAGGAAGCCCCCACTGTTACATGGGTTTAAGATGCTGCTTCCCCCTTCACTGTCTCAGATCATCCTCTGCCAAAACTATGGGTTAATATAATGTTCTGTCTTGAGATAGAGAACTTGGCACTGCAAAATACAAATTCGCCACATGAAGCAGAGGTATTAAAATTGTGCTATCAGAGACAATAAATTAAATTGCCATCCAACAAACCCTTTAAGGAGGTCTGACATAACCACAGCAGATTTTTCATTTCCCACTACACCCTGCTGCGTATCTTCACCTGTTTTATTAAATCATAAAGTCTCTTTTTAATAAGTGAACCAGCAGAAAACAATAGTGAATGACAAGTTTCATTAGATTTGGAATTTTTTTTTCCAGATGCAAGCAGAGAGTGTATATTATTTCCTTTTCTTACAGAATTAATTTTGGTATCTTTTCCACTCAGTAATATTTGTTTGATTGTATGGTTTTATTTTGCTTTTAGAAGAAATATTGCAGTTAAGTTCAAATAATTCCCAACGACATACAATTACAGAACTAAGAGCACTTTTGCTTGGAATCAAGACTAGTTTCCACCCCAAACCCTGGAAGTGGGAGCTAGTTGGGAAATAAACACCTTTAAAAAAAAAGTGTCTCATTTTTCTTCTGGGTGAGTTTTTGTGTTGTTTCAAAAAAACCTGCCAAACCTGTTTAGTTGGATTTGGTAGCAGGAGAGAAAACCCGTGTTTATCACAAGAAGCACAGATTCTGAAACTACTGTCCTTATTCCTGATAGTTACTGTCTGAATCCATTGTATAGATTTGCCATAGATATTTCTCCTAGATGTCTCTGCAGAGAATCATTTCAGAAAATAGTTGGGGGAAGAGGAAAATCTGAAAGACACTTTAAAAATGTAAAAATTGGAAAAGTAGGTCAAAAAGGATTGATAGCAATCTTATTGTCTCAAGGCACTAAGTAACTGTGTACTCGTGAGAACAGTGCCCTCAGAACTGATGAACTGTAGCTCACCAGATTTCTACACGTCTGATAGACGCAGCTACTCTTTTCTAGTTGTAGACTCGTTACTGCTGAAAGGAAGCAGCAGTAGGGTCATCTTGTCCATCTCATTGCATCAGGCTATGATTTATTTCATTATCCTTAAGCCATCCCTGATAGATGATGCATGTCAAGTTGAGATGGTGATGTCATAACCTCCTCATGTTTCCTGTTCCATTCCACTAACCACTCTAATAACTATGGCAGCCTTTCTCCCCCACAAATCTCTGTGGAGCGTCTGCTGTTGCTGCTTGCAGAATCCCAATGCCATTCACTGTTGCGCTTTGTGCTGCCTTTGTTAGAAGTAAATGCTTTCATTAGTGGCTGCTCATACTTTATTTGTAGAAGAGATCTCAATCTTGTTGTCTAGACTTAATGGGTGACTTAACTGGAGTTTTGCCATAGATTTCAGCTGGGGGAGGTTTTCTCCAAATATGGCTGAACAGAGTGCAAATAATGATTAGCAAGTGGCAAACTGGAGTCTCCAAGTCTTCCAGCCCTCATTTGCCATTCAAGACATGATGGGCATCGTTTCCTAAATAGTGACCAGATTCTAGGTCTTGGTTCTGCACTCATATTACTAGAATTCAACTTCCATCTGTATGTATGTGACCAATTCTCAGTAAAGTAATCATGATGCAATGCCAGAAAATGTTTTGGATGGTTCATACAAGTTCCTTGTAAGACATCAGTTGCTTTTCATATTCGTCTGGGGCAGAATAAGATTTCTTTGCCCTCTCCACATCTTGATGTTATGGCATGACATGACATCATCAACATGTTATGTCACGGTTTTAAGTGAATGATGTGTCAGCATTGTTCTGCTCATTTCATTAGGTTTGTCTCTTGCAACCAATGAAGTATGGCGGAAGACAGGAAATCAATTGGCACAATGAGGTCACAGAAGTGATTGTTTTGTACTCTGTTGTATTTTCTAGGCAAAGAAATAAAGAGGAAAGAAAAAGATGCACTAGTGTGGGCTTCTTCAATACTACTAATTCAGCTCTCTAATTTAAAATCTTGCCAGTAGAACCCCTTTCACTATCTCTTTGCTGATGAGCTAAACTAAAACATGTCTAGATCAGAATATATACTGGTGGACAAAGAGACCTCACTTGCTGTTCAGCCAGTCTGTATTGTATTTTTGCATTTAGCATCCCTTTAGGAAAACAGGCTGGATCAATGCAAAATAAACTAATTTTTTTAAAAAAAATTGATTTATATGCCGCCCTTCTCCGGAGACTCAGGGCGGCTTACAATGCGCTAAGCAATAGCCTTCATACTTTTGTATATTTATACAAAGTCAGCTTATGCATACCCTCATTTTTGAAACACAATGGTTCAATGAACGATGCCAAGCCAAAGGCCTAATATTTTAATTCTTAGCATGATTCCTTGGAAATAAGGGAGTTTCTGTGCACGTTCATAGAATTACATGCAGAACTGTATGCCTATATGCCTATGTGAATATCTTTATCTTGCAACACCTGTAGCTATCTTGGTTTTTCCTGATCATTGTGCCATCGTTTATTTTTTCCCTTGAAAAGTCGATGCCCTTACAGTTCTTCTGATTGGCAGTGCTAAAAAGCTGTCAAGAAGTACCTAATGGATTACTACATTTCTGGAGAAATGAGCTTTCTTCTGACCCAAGTAGATTTTACAGGGAAGGAATAGTCAGAAAACTAGATTTTTGCCCAATCCTCTCCTTCACAATTTATTGCCTTGCCTCTGAGTTTTACAGCATTATTGCCTTCGGTTTACAAGTTGAATATTTACATAAATGGATTTAGGTCAAGACGAAGGGCAGATTTTAAATGTCCTGTGACCACTGGCATTCTGAACACATTCTCACTTACAGCAGATTGCTGGTTTAACTCTGCAAATGCTGGCATTTCCCCTGTTGCCAGATGATAATTACAATGGCTCCATAATCTACAGTCATACCTTCCATCTATATCCGCACTGTATGTTGCTAGTCTGCCACAGCAAGCAAACAACTTAACCAAAGTCATGGGAGGATATATATTTAACATACAACAAGCAGAGGCAGCAAAATTAAAGAGCAATTGAACCAAAGAGAGAACTATATAAAGCAAACAACTCTCTTAGACTCTATCAGGGTGTTCACAAACCTTAACCCTAACTCCCCCAAACTTGAAATATTCAGATGTGCTAATGTTAGATTTCTTTCCTCCCTTCCCTGTGTGCACCTTCAACAGTTCTCTGCCTCAGAAGATGATTTTTTTAATAGTTGGTTGTGGAAAATGTAGATGGAGAAAGTTTAACTCAGTTCTATTTTTACACACCAGGCTCCTGTTAAAGAGGGGGAGAGGAGGAGCCACAGAATAAGCCATAAGAAAAAGCAGCGGAAGCAACAGCAGCAGCAAAAGCAGCAAAAGCAGAAGCACAAAAAGCAAAAGAAGCAGAAGCAGAAAAAGCAGAAGCAAAAGAAGGAGAAGCAGAAGCCACAGAAGTAAAAGAAGCAGAAGCAGAAGCAGAAAAAGCAGAAAAAGCAGCAGAAGCAGAAGCCGCAGAAGCCACAGAAGTAAAAGAAGCAGAAGCAGAAAAAGCAGAAGCAAAAGAAGGAGAAGCAGAAGCCGCAGAAGCAGAAGTAAAAGAAGGAGAAGCAAAAGAAACAAAAGAAGCAGAAAAAGCAGAAGCAAAAAAAAAACCAGAAGCAGAAAAAGCAGAAGCAGAAAAAGCAAAACAAGCAGAAGCAGAAGCCACAGAAGTAAAAGAAGCAGAAGCAGAAAAAGCAGAAGCAGAAGTCGCAGAAGTAGAAGCAGAAAAAGCAGAAAAAGAAGCCAAAGCCGCAGAAGCAGTAAAAGAAGCAGAAGTCACAGAAGCCAAAAAACCAGGAGGAGGAGAAGGAGCAGCAATAAACAGCTAAATTTCCTTAGAATTATTTTACCCTTCTCCCACCTCCCCAAAACTCCTCTCCATAATGGTGGGTTTGAATAATTCAAGCTAAAGCCACCCCCCCCACCCCCAGCTTTTTCTGTCCATGTAGAACTCTTTAGGGATCATCAATGTGAACGACATTCCCATCAGGCCAGTTGGATCAATGACTTCCCTGGTCCTCATTGCCCGCTGTGCTTCTACTGCACAAACCAGACAGCATTCGTTCTTCAAAGCTCTGGTTCTCCACATGCTACATTTTGGACCAGAGCCTCTGTCAGTACACAGCAACTCATTGAGATAACACGGAGGCCAGGATAGCACAGGCTGCTCCAAGCACAAGGCACTGCTAAGCTCCCCAAATGTTGTAAAACAGGTCAGATTAGGATAATGCAAACACACACCAGTGATGTTAACCAGTCATTGCTTTGGCCACCTGCCAGGTGACACCTAGTTGATTTCTGCATTTAAAAAGTGCTCTGCCAGTTTTGGAACTGCTTCCCTGTTGCAGTAATTGAAGTAGTATAAAGCAACATTCTTCTTGTTGATACAGACGTGATCTGTATTGTTTTCAATATTTGAAACACATGGTTCATATCAAGAGTGTGGCCTGTGGTTGAGGGGGGTGGGGTGGGGGATTTTGAGGAAGAGATTGCAAAGTTTATTCAGCTTATATAGATCTGAGTATTCTCTTCAGAGTTCCAGCTTGCAGAGCTTTAGCCATTTTTTCTCACTCAGCAGAAAGTGTCCATCCTGTGCCAAATGGGATAGTTTCACACTTAAGCATCCAAATAGGACACTCTTTAAAGCAGTGCTTCTCAGCCTTGGCAACTCTTAAGATGTATAGACTTCGACTCCCAAAATTCCCCAGCCAAGCATGATGACTGCTGAATTCTGGGAATTGAAGTCTACCCTTAAAGTTGTCAAGGTTGAGAAGCACTGCTTTAAAGTAACTAAAATTCTAAAGTCTTCCAGCATGAGGTTTAGGTTCTTCTGATAGATTTGCCACATTTAATTGTCTATGTCTTTGTCTATGAAGAGATAAGACCCCCAAATACCTATCCATGTAGAATGGAAATAAACATTTTTACTCTCCATGCCCACCCATGTTCCCTTCCATACACTGATTACTGAAGAATGAATATTTAAAATGGAAGTCACTATGCGGGGGAGGACTTGCATCCAAAGCTTTTATTCAAGGCCTGGTGCCTTAGTTTATGTATCTCTGATCTTACTTAAGGAGACTTGGAGGACAAATGTAAATGACTGATACTCAGATGTTGCAGATAACAGATGCAAGCTGATCTTTCTCCTCCAAGTGCCAAAACAGGCAAAGAAGAGATGTTATTATGCACAATCAGCTCACCCTCACCTCCAGAGCAGGGTTAGTATGCATATTTAATCTTTAAATAAATAGTATAGTCTTTCCTGAACATGGTGAATCTCCAAATGTAATTCAACACATCTGCACGGTATCAGATTGGGAAAAGCTGCAAGTTACATACATTCAGACCATGTGCAATTAAAAGCAATACATACTTAAGTATCCAAAGGATAATATATAAATTCTATAGCCTGGGGCAAATCATCTTACTATTATCACTATCCAGCTTTCTACATTTCTAATAATTGAAATGTAAATTTCTAATAATAGAATCTGTGTAACGTCCCTAATAACTGAATAACATCGATATAATAGATAAAAATGTCCCAACGCCACCCAATTCTATACTTTGAACATATTACCTGTTCATAAACACAGTTCTAACCAAAGGTCAAGTGATATATGGAACATAAACATGGTATGGTTCCTACTCAGAGGATCTCCAATTGATAATGCAGTTAATACCCAGCTTAGATGACCAGAGGAGACAAATCTCCATGGGTCTAACTAATGACTACTGAATCAACGGAAGAGTCGGGAAGGTCATTCCAGAACTGCAGGACAGTAATGAAAAATCTTTTTTATGTCTGAGATGCCATGCAACAGCTTATCTAAAAGACTATTCTCTGCATGTCTGAATTGAATTTTCCATTTAAAGCACTTCAAACCAGAACTATGTACTGTAAACGGGCAGCCGATTTATCAGGCCATAAATTTAGTCTCTGTGTCACACATTTGCACACATACACTGGAGAGGGAGGGAGGGAGGGAGGGAGGGGAACAGAAAGGAGAGAGAATATGCTCATACCATATAGTGATCTTGACTAGATCCACTCTCCCATGGTTTTGTGGCAGAAAGGCATACCCGTATTTATTGGTGATTTCCTCTTTGGGGTGTGAGCAGAAGACTTTTTTAAAAATTTGATTTATATGCCGCCCTTCTCCAGAGACTCAGGGCAGCTTACAATGCATTAAGCAATAGCCTTCATACTTATATTTTATACAAAGTCAGCTTATTGCCCCCACAAACTGGGTCCTCATTTTACCTACCTTAGAAAGGATGGAAGGCTGAGTCAACCTTGAGCCTGGTGGGATTTGAACTTGCAGTAATTGCAGGCAGCTGATGTTAATAACAGTTAATAACCCTGCTTTAGTCTGCTGAGCCACCAGAGCTCCTGGTGAGCTTTCTTATTCTGAATTCAAAATCTCCTCTCCCTATCATTTAAAAGCATTGCTCGGCACAAGGTACAGCAGCAAAACTAGTCGTGTGCTTTTAGAAGAGGATAAAAATCAAGATTGTGTTGTTGTTGTTTTTTAGAAACAGCAGCACATTCGCCACCAAATTTATTAGAAGTAAGCAGAGTTTTTAAGCTAGCTTACTTTGGGGAGAAGAAAAAAGCTTAAAACGAGCCCTATGAACCAGACCAAACAGCATCCCATTTCTTCAGCAGCCACAGTCCTATGCATTTGCAAAAGTCCATAAAGAGGGCCTGAAGGTGAGACCCACACCATTGGGGTTCTGTGGCAGGTATTCACAGCCTCATTGCCTCTGAGGAAGGTAGGAAGGAAGAAAGAGGAAGGAAGATAAGAGAAAGACAATAGCCAGTTTTGGCCTTCCTCTGGCCTTCAGCCACCCCAAACCACAACCCCACCACCAAAGGTTTTCATTTCATTTCATTTTCATTTAATTAGATTTATATACCGCCCTACTCCCGAAGGACTCAGGGCAGTGAACAGGCACGAGATAAAATACATCAATACAAAAGTTAAAACAAATTAAAACCAAATTAAACAATTTAGCCTGCGACAGTTAAAAATCCCAATAATTTAAAACAAATTAAAATTTCACTTTAGAAAATTTAAAAGATATTTAAAAGAAAGGGAGAGAAAATTAGGCCAGGCCGGCTTGCTGGAATAGGAGGGTCTTAACAGCATGGCAGAAAGTACGCAGATCTGGGATCCTCCGTATCTCCCAGGGGAGCTCGTTCCAGATAGTAGGTGCCCCCACAGAGAAGGCCCTCTTCCTGGGGGCCGCCAGCTGACATTGTTTGGCTGACGGCACCCGGAGGAGCCCCTCTCTATGAGAGCGTACCGGACGGTGGGAGGCTGTTTGTGGTAGTAGGCGGTCCCGTAAATGGTTTTGTTGCTTAAAACTCAGCCTCCCTCCTCGACCTCTAGCAGCCTAAACATATTTTTTACCTTTCACCATCTTTTCCTTCTGTCATATTACAAGGCTATTGGATTGCCTCGAGGATTAGGATATTAGGGGAGCCAATAATAGCCTATTAGAAATAGCCTATAGGTCAAAACCATGGGCAGATCAACGGAACAAATAACATGCTAAATAAAAGAAAGGAAATGTACCGTGTCTTCTAGTCTAAACCCAAACTAATCAACTGTAGCTGCTGTGGACAATGCGACAACAGCTTTCAGTCACTGGCTCTGCCTGGAACCTGAACTGTGGCAAAAGAACAGCGAGTGCAAAGGAAATCTTGCACACACAAATACATAAGCGTGCAAACCAACCAGCAGATTAAAGCAAACCACATTCCTGCCTTTTAATGAGGGAGCACACCTGACGGGTGGCTGGTAACCTGGCAGGGTAGGGCTCCTTCGTGGCTAACAGTGATTATAAGATGTGCTGGGGTGGGGGGGTGGGGGGAGACTACAAATGGCTCTGTAGGCTACATGAAGCATTCCCATGGTTGACAGCTACACAAACACACCTACTCACCCATGTAGACCTGTGGAAAGAAAGGCTTTTGCCAACAGTGTAATTAAAAGGACATGAGCGACAAAAAGGGCCAAGCATGGAAATAGAACAGATAGCCTTGGCTCTCGTGCAGCACTTGGAGGAGGTGGGAATCAGGGGGAGGGAAGAGGTAGATTCTCAGTCCATAATTCATAACCTTCCCCCCCTTGGAACCCCTCTTCTCATAAATTAACTGGTTATAATTCACACAAGAGGCACAGATGTAAAGTTCCAAATTTTCAAATACTACATATCTTCCAAAATTTGATGCATCTGAGAAAAGATGCAGCTGCTGGATGTCCTCATCATACTGCTCCGTTCTTTCCTACCTGGTTTGGCTGTTCCCCTTCCTCTAGTTTCTTTATTGGTATGTTTGAATGGGAGGCTTCTTTCTTTTAGGCCAAGCTAGAAATATCATTAAATATACTGCATTTGCACTGAATGGGCAAAAAGAGAAGAATCACTGCCCTATGTTTGGCAAGCATTTGATCACATACCTAAATCATAAAAATGACACCACAATAAAATTTTCTAACATGTATAGCAGGCCCCGGAGGGGGTAAAGGAGATGAGAGCTGAATAAAGATTAGACTTGAGCTATTGGGAAAAGGTCTTTCACTCTTCCTTCCTGCAGTAGCTACTTACATAGTGATCACCAGTAAGATTTAGACTAATGCTTCTCAGAATTGGCAAATTTAAGATGTGTAGATTTCAACTAAATTCTGAATTCTGTGAACTGAAGTCCACACAAGTTAAAGTTGCTAACTTTGAGAAACACTGATTTGCAGGGGTAGGCTTCAAAAATTTTAGCAAGGGGTTCTCTGCCCAGTTGCTGGGTAGGCATGGCCATGGTGGGCGTGGCCTAGTCAGCCTCCTGCACCACGGCAGATGGGAATTTTTGCCCTCCCTGGGCTCTGGAGGCTTTTCTCGAGCCTCTGGCGGGGCGAAAATGGCCTTTCCAGGCTCCGGAGGCCCTCTGGAAGCCAGAAACAGGCCGGATTCCGGCCTTCCTGAACTTCCGGTTGGCTGGTTTTTCGCCCTCCCCGAGGCTCCGCGCACAACCTGCACTTATCTGCATCCAAAACGGCCTCATGGGGACTCCTGGGAGAGGTGGGGCAGGGCCAGCCAGGAGTGTGATCTGGAGGTTCTCTGAACTGCACAGAGGTTCTCCCGAACCCCCAGCAGTGAACCCCTGCTGATTTAGACCAACCCCTATTCTTTCTGATAGTTATGTCTCCCTCCTCCCCTGCTACACTTGTAAGCTGTGTTCTGATTTTAGTTTTAATTCCTAAATCATCTCAAGCAATAAGGGGGGCAATAAGCTGACTTCGTATAAACATACAAAAGTATGAAGGCTATTGCTTAACGCATTGTAAGCCTCCCTGAGTCGCCGGAGAAGGGCGGCATATAAATCAAATAAAAAAAAAAAAGCAAGCCATGTGTCCTCCACTCTCTAGAGATCACGACTTAAAGCAGAGTTGTAAGTTCTCTGGCTCAGTAATTGGCAGAGCAAAATATGCCTCAGATTTACCCTTGGCTGGTTCAGAGCAGCAGCAAACTTCTCACTGGAGATTGTCATTCTCAGAATTGCAGCATCTGAATATGCTGTTCTGAGCAGAATTCGGAATTACAAGAATTACAAGAATTGTGGTTGCCAGTCACAAAGAGAACCAGAGTGGCCTTAATTCTAGCAAATATTAATTCTCCCCCAACCTCACCACTTGCAGCTGTGAAATTGGGGCCTTTTGGCTGGGCAAATATTGCACCATCTTATGTTTGCTGTAAAATGTCAATTTCTGAGATACACTCAGGACACAGTAAAGGTTCTTTTTTCCCTATGGGCTGGTTCAATTTTTTTCTTCCTTCCTTGACAAATGTGCTTGCAAATTCTGCCCTCTTGACCTCACTTCCCCCTACTGAATGTTAGAAAATTCATGAAATGAAGACAAAGGGGAGGGATCATGAATCATGCACTCCTGTCATTTTCAGTCACCATTTCATTGTCTTATATAAAAAGAAATCAGCAAAGACTCTTTCTTTCTAACATGGGGTGGAGAGAAAAGGGAGGAAAAGTGAATGATGACCATAGGATGACCGTGGTGGCGCAGTGGTTAGAATGCAGTATTGCAGCAGTTTGTTCCTGGCCGGTTGAAGGTTGACTCAGCCTCCCATCTTTCCAAGGTTGGTAAAATAAGGACCCAGATTGTTGGGGGCAATATGCTGATTCTGTAAACTGCTTAGAGAGGACTATAAAACACTGTGAAGCAGTATATAAGTGCTATTGCTATTGTATTGATATAGTAGAAGTGCATGTCCAATTACAGCTATTTGACTAAGTGTGACCTTTGTCAGGTCTAGGGAATTGGCAAGAAGAAGAAGCAGCAGCACTTGCCTTTATAGATTCATTCGTTCAGAATAACAGAGTTGGAAGGGACCTTGGAGGTCTTCTAGTCCAACCCCAGGCAGGAAATCCTATACCAGTGATGGCTAACCTTTTTGCCATTGCGTGCCAAAAATGGGAGGAGCATGGTGGGGTCACACGCATGTGTGCCCACATCCATAATTCTATGCACCCTGCCCCCCCCGTGCTCCCCCCGCTTTTGGCACGCGATGGCATGGTGGGCCCGGTAGGCCCATTTTTTGCTCTCCCCAGGCTCCAGAGCCTTTATAGGAGCCTGGGGAGGGCAAAAACGGCCTTCTCCACCCCCTCCAGAGGCCGGAAACAGTGTGTTTCCTGACTTCTGGTGGGCCCAGAAGGCCCGAAAATCAGCTGGCTGGCACATGCATGCATGCTGGAGCTGAGCTCACGTGCCCACCGATATGGCTCCGCATGCCACCTGTGGCACCCGTGCCATAGGTTCGCCATCACGGTCCTATACCATTCCTTCCTTTATTCCTTCATTCATTTTCTATGACCATCCATCTCAGTCAATGACTCTGGGCAGCTTGCAATTCAAAAGATATATGACAGTTAAAATTAAAAACATTTTAAAACAATAAAAATAATAAAACTCTAAAAACATCCAAATTAAAACATCCATAGGAGCAACCTTGCTCCTTGATAAACTTTATTTGAATAAATGAACTTCCATACCATAGTCGAAATGCAGACTAAGGCTCTGGTAGGACCCCTAAGCCACCATTCTCTATCTGGGCGATATCCATCTTACCATTTCAGCAATGTTAATTAGGAAAAGCAGCTCCAGCTCCAGCAGAGAGGCTTAAGTTATTATTAAAACATTTTATTTCTCTCCTTCCTTCTCTCATTTTTATGTTTATCTTAAGCCACAACAAGCAAATGAAAGGGGAAGAGAGAAACATAGGAATTCCAAACACATGACAGTGTAGCCATTGAGCTCTATAGTCACACAGTCCATACCTCCCTTCTTGCTTGCTGAATAATCTATTTTTTTTATCGTATGCGTGCCAATATTTACTTTTTTTTAAACTTAATGTTAAGGATGAATCTACCATCTTCTGAATTTAAAAGCCCTCAAGGAAACTTTGCAACAGATTAGCTTAAAAACAGAATACAGTTAGAAACTTCGGCATAAAGTCAAATAATAAACACATTAGAAATAGCAAAACTGTCAGAAACAAAAATAAAACTAGCAGTAAAAACTTGATTAGTGGGATCTTAAATACATATACATACTACCCTTGAAAAGTGTTCAGAGATTACAGTTGGTCTAGAACGCAGGTACACCCACATTACACCAATTCTCTGCGAGCTGCACTGGCTCCCTATTGGTCTCCGGCCACAGTTCAAGGTGTTGGTTATTACCTTTAAAGCCCTACATGGCTCAGGGCCAGGTTATCTTCGAGACCGCCTTCTACCGCATAGCTCCCAGCAACCGGTAAGATCCCACAGAGTTGGTCTCTTCTGGGTCCCATCAGCTAAACAGTGCCGGCTGGTGGACCCGCAGGGGAGGGCCTTCTCTGTGGCCACCCCAGCTCTCTGGAACCAATTACCTCCTGAGATCCGGACCATCCCCACCCTATTGGCCTTCCAAAAAGCGGTGAAGACCTGGCTTTTCCGGCAGACCTGGGGCCATTGATCTCGCTGTTGCGATCTGGCGAGATCCAGCCATGAATGGTGCGAATGGGTTTTAATTGTTTTTAATGTTTTAATTTTTAATGTTTTTATATATGGTTTTTAAATGCATTGTAAGCCGCCATGAGTCTTCGGAGAAAGACGGCATACAAGTTGAACAAACAAATAAATAAATAAATATCAAATGTTGATAGGGTGAAAAATATTAAGTCTTTAGATTACAGTTCTTTTGTTTGCTTGGAACAAGTTGACATGATGTTTTATAAAGGATCTAGCCTAGACATCCTGAAACTGACATCTTCCATATGTGTTGGGATGAAAATCCCCTTCATTCCAACCAACTATCTGGATGGTGACAAACTGGGAGAGTTAGAGTATATGCACAGGTCTAGTCTACTAGGTCTCTTAGACATGCACAATTGTTCCAGGATTGCACGGCATAAGCGGTTTTCTAATATGATAAGGAAACCTTATCATTCACCTATTTACTTGCAGAAAACTCTTGCCTCAAGTACTACACAGAGATTCCAACCAACAGGACATACATGACGATGGATGGTGAACCTAAAGTGATAAGTGGACAGCTCAATCTCTTTTCTCTCTTTTCTGTTACTGTCACCCATCTTCTTTGCCCAGCACGCTGATGCAGAAGGGACAGGATCACAATGACAGAGATTTAAATTGTTTAGTTACCAATTAGAAGAACAAAAGTTAAATAAAATTGGTCCAAGTCCTGATGGATATCATACAGAAAACAGGTCAATCCAAAATGAATATAATGAATATAAATGAATTTTGGTTTTGTATTACTATTATATAAAATGTAACTTTTTAGAAACTTTTAGGTCACATTGTACTTGGAAATAAAAGTATCAGAAATAGTTATAACATTTTCATTTGCCAATTTACCTTCAATAGCAGATTAACCTGGAGGAGGGAGTACATGTGAATAATCCTAAATTAAATGCATGTGGCAGATTTTGAAATCTCTCAGTATTGGCAATCCTTTCTTGAGGATTAAAGTGGCTGAGGTGCAAAGATAGGATGTTGAATACTCTTAACTGCTGAGAAAGTTAATGTAAAACCTCTGACAGCATCATGAGCTTATGCACAGAAAGTGGAGTACAATGGCTATATCTCAACTTCCAAGAAAAACAAAATTCAGCAACAAAAAAAAAGAGAGCACTTACATAAAATGGAATAGGCCAAGTTTCACCTCTGGATGAAAACTATATATGAAAATATAAAATAAAATATAGACTTTGAGACTAGAATGCTCGGATAATCTGGATACCTGCTCAACTACACCGGAGTAAGTACTGATGGACAACTTTTTATGCTTAATTTTTAAATCAGCTTTGGCACAGGCAAGTATTAATTGCCTAAAAGTATTTCTTAACACATAAAACTGTGTTAATAATAACTCAGAATTACAATAAGAATCAGTCCTGTGTAAATAATA